>CM050169.1:188698260-189285760 GCA_027410445.1 Discoglossus pictus | reverse complement strand
TAGGACTGCTTATAGGATGACTCCAATCTTATTGGATCTTGACAAGTACTCTTGTGGGATAAAGAATGGATTCTTTGTGTTGATATGAATTTGCCACGGGTGTATCACCGACTGAGGATTACAGATCCAACACTTGGGGGCTTGCTGCTTTCTCTTTGGACACTGTTCAAATTTGAAGCCCGCATTGCACGGTATACAGGCCGTATATCTGTGGGCTTGCTGTCTGCTACAAATCTGGTGCTATAACATTGAACAAACCCGCAAGTTACGGGCCGAAAACCTAAACCGTAAACCATGCAAACGTATGTAGCATTTCAGGGCGGGAATATGATCAAATAAGCATACTACCCATTTAGAAACAGCCAATAGAAAATGGGTCAGTAAAACATGGAAGTTACATGTCAATCAATTAGCGTTTAGTGGTGCAATCAGGTCAGACTCGCAAAACTGCTAAAACACAATATAATAAAAAATGAATGCCGATACTGTTCTAGTCCATGTGGGTGGCCTGATATGTATTAACTCATTGATTCCCGAGATTGATATAACACCGAAATGACACATAAAAAAATAAGTTTGACATAATTATGACAGCCTTTCAATAGAACTGAATAGAGGTCTTATCTGCATCAAACATCTCTGCATTTTAGAAAAAAAAGTTATATATGCTTTCAGTAAAGCATAATTTATTACAATAATTGATACATTCATTTTGGTGTATTTTTCCATTTCTAAAAACATTTTATGCTATTTTTTTTTCCATTTTGTGAGTGCACCGATTTTATATTAACTGATGGAATTATCATTTTTACTTTCCCCTATTATGAAGATGTTTGTTCTGTTTCCTCCAGCACTTATGGTGAATTATATTCCATGGATCTCAGACTGATAATGTGTTTGTTGCAGTGGAATCAGGATGATACAAATAGCTGCCCGTTCTAATTCAAGAAAACCTTGTGTATTTTGTTCTTCAACGCATATGATGGTGAGTACCATAAATATCTTGCAAGGCTTCAGCTCAGTCGCAGCCAGAATTGTAAAGAAATGAGAAAGGAAAAAGCCTATCTGCTAATTAGTGGTGCGACATCTGAAAATAACATCTTGTTTCCATCTACTGTTTGCCTTCAGCCTAATACGTCATATATATATACCAAGCACTGAGGGGCATATCCATCAAACATCCGTATTTAGCTCACATGAGATAAACAAGACAGTGTTCTGGCCTAGATTTGGTTATTTTTAGACACTGATAATGCAGGACTATAGCACAGCATAGGATGTATGTTATCTCATGTAGGTTTAAGTTAGGCATATGGGACCTTGTTATATGTATGCATGCATTTGTGGAAGACACGTTGGGAAGCGTCCCCATGTAGCTGTGTCTCTACGCCCGGTAAGTGGTTAGGGGTTTTCAGGTTAGGGTTATGCCCGGTAAGTGGTTAGGGGCTTAGAAAGTTAGGTTTAGGGGGTTAGGGGCACAGAGAGAAAGGGTTAGAGGCTTAGGGAGAGAGGGTTAGGAAGTGAGCTTTAGGGGGTTAGGGTGTACTTCCTACTTTGGACATCTAGGATTGGGATGTGGGACGCAAGCACGCTTCCTCAAATGCGTGTGTACATATAACAGGATAGATCCCGCAAATGTACTAAAGTTGCAATGATCGGATTTAACAAGACTCTACAGTCTAGAACAAAATTATTTTCCGAATGGTACATGACAAGTGATAGGAACATGAAAGGGGTCTAGATTTCACTAGTATATAGAATAAATTGTACCTATGTATCCATTTACTTTATTAAGAAATGTGTATAAACTCAGTTTTTTCTGTTGAAAAATCATACTTTTTACCTGTTGCCTTCCGTACCGCATGAATACAGACAGAAGTGTAGGGTTTCAAATTAGCAGGTCATATAGGTTACTAGGAGACATTGCACACACTGTGTTCATGAGCTGCAGAGGGGAGAAACAAATTAGGAACTACTTGTATGATTTTGGGCAGAAAACTCCGATCTATGAAGCATTTCCCAATGTACACAAATGTAAAGAGATACATCACATATTATAGTTGTCGTAATTGTGAGTGGTCGTCACGCAATATTAAAATTTGCTTGCCCGACAACTTGCAATTTGGAGTTGCGCATTGCGCCAGTGTGTGTGTGTGGGTGAGTGAGAGTCGCAATGAGCACCATTGCCTGGCTTCAAATTTTATTGTCGTCATTTTTGATGAGCAAGTCGCTAGTAGGTATATAATATTATATCCCTAGTTAAATCCAGCAAACTGTCCATGTCCATTTAATGTAACATGCTGTTTGTGAATATAAATTGTATGGTGATATGCAAACTCAAAAATAATCATGCAATTGTCTCTAAAATCATTCACTATAAAAGGCACAAACTGGCTCAATGTACAAAAAGGGGAACCAACCTATAATACTAGTGCTAAAGTGACACAGGAGGAAAAGATTTCAAGTGGCACCGTGGTAAGAAACAGCTAACAGAGGATATGAAGACTGAGAGGTTATATGTGGGATTTATATTTGATACGTTGGCGTAAAGTGTCATCTTAAATGCCTGTGTGAAGCGTTAGTATTCTAATACTTTGGAAAACACAATGAGAAATACAGCAAAAGGTCACACCAAGTGCTATTTATTTTGAAGTATTCTAAAATCACTATTTACTAGGCATAGAATAAAAGTGGAGACATATCAAAAGGGCACTACCAATATCAAAATGCATTACTGAACCTGAAAAACAAACAAAAATGTTTTTATTGAAGTAGATCTACCTTTTTCGGCTTAACATGTTCTCAGCTATATTGAGGTTCATACAGTATATTCAGTCATAAAATATGAAGATATATATGGTTGAAAATATCCCTGTAACTGGGAAGGAGGGTTTAAATATTTCACTTTAGCCAGTCCGCTAGAAGAGATTGTTTAATTCTTTTTTTTTTTTTTTTATAATTTTTATTGTGAGAAAAGATAATTATACCATCGCAGGGTAAACTTTGAAGAAAAAAAACAAACAAAACGAAACAGCCAACATAGAAGCAAGACAAAACATATTACGGTTATATGGTATGGATTGTCAAAAACATTTTTTCTTCAAACTTTTCTTAATTATTTTTTATATTATAGTTAAGTTGTCTATGTTCACTTAAAGTGTATCCGAGATAGTTTTAATAATAACCAAAGAATAAAATAAATAAATAAATAAATAAATAAAATAAAACAGAGAAAAGTACAGAAAGAGAGAGAGAAAGAAAAGGAGGGGGGGGGGTAGAATAGCTCATTTAACGAAATAGGATCTTACCAACCTCACCTGTCGGCTCTCAGGATCCAAATGTCCCAACATGAGGCCCACCTTCTGTATCTCACATCAATTTCTGCAGATAAGACACTCATTGAGTGGATGAAATTGATTTTATGTAAGACCTCTTCATATGTTGGAATAGTTAATTTCCAATGCTTAGCAATTATGTTTCTGGCTGCTAAAAATATCTGGTTAGATAGAAACTGGGCTGTTTTTGGTAATCCTGGAATCGGTAACCCTAATAGCGCCTCCTCTGGTTTTTGAGGATTATTTGTGTCCCATAATGTCTCCAGTGTATTGTATGTTGCAGACCATATGTGCTTAATTTTGGAACAGTCCCACAACATATGTTTTAGAGTGCCTGTTGTGTTACAACCTCTGAAACAGTTTCCATCTGCTGAATGATTCGCGAGTTTAAGTCTAGCTGGTGTCAGGTACCATCTCAAAACGGTTTTATATGCATTTTCCCTCAGTGTAATATTTAAGGAGGAGTTTGCTGCATTTTTTAAAATTTGTCCCTATTGTTTATCGTCTAGGACCATATTAAGTTCATCTTCCCATGCTGATCTGTAAGGCAATTTGTTGGGAGTGATCTCATCATTTAGGTAGTTGTAAAGCGTTGTGATGTTTTTTTTACCCTTAGTGTTATGCAAGCAACATTGTTTAAAGGGAGTTTTACTAGCTAACTTATTGTCTTTTGTAATTTGACCTATCCTGGTGTTAATCAACATCAAGTTAAGCCATTCTTTGTGTGGAAGTTGATAATGTGTCCTGAATTCCGACGGGGACCATCTTCTAACAGTCTGATTCTTTTATTTATCTGCTTCCACAGTGTGATAGAGTGACTTACACACACTGGTAATGGTTGCAGGTTAATCACATAGTGTACACTAAGCCCTAGTGTCTGACTCAGTATAATATTTTGTTCTTTAAGTACTTGTTGCTCTAATTCGACCCAAACTGGTGGGGAGTCCTTAATATACCATTTAGTCAACTAGGCTAGTCTTGCTGCTTTATAGTATCTCAACAAATCAGGTGTAGCTAATCCTCCTCTCTTTTTTGATGCTGTCATAGTTACTTTGTTTATCCTAGGCTTCTTATTACCTCAGATGGCAGCTATGTCTTTTAATTTAATTGTCGTCGGTATAGTTCGAAAAAGATATAATAAATTTAGGGAGTGTGTTCATTTTAACGGCATGAATTTTACCAAACCACGATATTTTAAGTGAGGACCATATATGAAGTTCTTTTTAGATTTCTTTTAACATGTTGGGATAATAAACCTCATAAATTAATTTAGAAGTTCTAGGGATTTGAATTCCCAAATATTTGACACAGTTCAGGGACCATTTAAAAGAAAAGTTTTGTGACAACAGACTTTCAAGCTGTTTGGGCAAAGAAACATTAAGTGCCACACTTTTATTTGTATTTACTTTGAAACCGGATATTTGACCAAATTTATTCAGTATTTGAAACAAACTAGGTAAGCTAATTAACGGATCTGTAATGGTAAGTAAGATGTCGTCCGCAAAGAGGCTAAGCTTGTATTCTTTACCCCCCAGCTTGATTCCGTTAATAACTGAAGATTCCCTGAGTGCTATAGCCAAAGGTTCAAGACACAATGCAAATAACAAAGGGGGATAGTGGACATCCCTGTCTTGTACCTCTAGCTATATCAAATAATTGCGATCTGAATCCCTGGTAGGAGATATATGCTCTCGGAGTTGAGTACAATGTCATCATGCTCTTTAGGAAGCTTTCGCTTAAGCCAAATCGAAGTAGTACCTCTTTCATATACATCCAATCAATTCTAGCAAATGCCTTCTCGGCATCCAGGGATAATAGCATTAGGGGCAGCTTTTTATTAGAGGCTATGTCCATAAGGTTTAGTATTCGCCTTATATTATCAGGTGCTTCCCTTCCTGGCATGAAGCCTACCTGGTCCGGATGAATCACGGATGGCAACAAAGGTGCCAGTCTGTTGGCTAGAATCTTGGAGTACAGTTTAATATAATTATTGATTAGAGATATAGGCCTGTAACTACTACACTGCGTAGGATCTTTGTTTTCTTTGTGCAACACAATGATTTTTGCTTCCAGAAATTCCCTTTTCATGTTGTTCCCTGAAAGAAAAATCATTGAACAAGAGTTGAAGAGGAGGCAAAAGTGTCTCCTTATATTGCTTATAGTAAAAGTTAGTGAAACCATCCGGACCAGGGGCCTTGTGGGCTTTAGTAGCTTTAATTGCTATTCTAATTTCGTCTGCCAAAATCGGGGATGTTAATGAGTCTCCTTCAGCTGGATCAAATTGAGCGACTTCAATTGATGCTAAAAAATCATTAATATGGGATTTATGACTTTGCGTCCCAGAGTGGGCGGGGGTTGAATATAAGTCAGTGTAAAATTGTTGAAAAGTCTTTGCAATTTGATCTGGTTGGTATACAGTATTGTTTTGCTTAGTTAATAATTTAGGAATAAATGAATTAGCCCTCTGCTGTTGGAGTCTCCTCGCCAGCATTGTGTCTGGCTTATTGGAGTGCCTGAAGAATTTAGATTGTGTGCGCTGTAGGATAGTCACCATTTTCTTTCTCAGAATCACATTCAAGTCATATTTGCACTTAAGTATCTCTTCGTAAGTTTGATGTGAGTGCTGTGTAGAGAACAATTTTTGGAGGTCTGATATTTTCTTGTTCAATATATCTATTTGACCGTGATCTGTTTTTTTGGGGGCTGATCCTAGTTGAATACAGACCCCTCTTATTACTGCCTTATGTGCTGCCCACACCCCCATCCCATCTACTTCGCCACCGCTATTCAGTGAGAGAGATTGTTTAATTCTTCAATAGCATATTATTGAATAAGAAAAGGCTGTAAGAGACGTCACTAGTTGGTTAAAATGATTTCTTATTCTCTCATTGGCTGATTAATGAGAATTGTCCAACATTGACACCACATTCAGGCAAACTAAAAACTTTTTAAATTCAAACTTACACATTCACCCTCGATTGGCATACTCCCAGCGACTGAACAGAGTCCTCTAGGGAATTTCTTGAGGATGCTGGTACCAGCTTGACAATACACAAACATAAGGAATAATAGTCCTTATAGACTGTGCCAAAGCTCCCCAAGTCACAGTGTTCACTTCCACGATAAAATCGCACATCTCTGGTGAACGCCGCCAATCTCCCACTTGCTCTAGCAACTCTATTCACTTTATTATATTTTAGATGTAGAGTGCCACCAGATTCTGTAGTGCTAGAGGTACAATAAATGGATGACATTTAACATTTGGATACAGCAAGAAGACAGGACAGCATATTTGTTATACAAAAAGGGCCCGGCTCTTCTGAGCATTTACAATCTAATGTGATATGGGCGATACAGACATGAGATGAGGAGACTGCCTGATTGTGTAGGTAGATGTGTTAAAGAGCAAGAGTAGATTGCTGTGAAGAAAAAAGTGGAGTTAGGGAGGTAAGTGACTGAAGACTAGGGCAGAGGATGTTGAAGTGAGTTAGGGAAATCCAAAGAATAGGGACTTTTTGTTTCTTTTTTAGAAGTTTTGCACACAGGCATGGGATGAGGAAAGGAGTACGAGTGGAGATCATGGGCACCATTACACAACAGAAAACAGAGCATGAAAAAGGCCTAGTGGTTTTCAAGGATTGGCTTTCATAATAAAAGAGGTTTTTCTGTAACCAGTCAATATGCTGTTTCAGGAGTCTTGAATAAACTTATAAAAATAAAAAAAAATTCACCATAGGAAATTGGATCATACAAAGGATCACAATCCATGGAAGGCAGGTTGCTACTCCTATAGTGGAGACAGCACTCACTATAGCTGTATCCCTCTTCCTGAACGTGAGGGAGTGATGAAACTCTTAATTGACTCTATAAGATACCTTGGAAGGATAATGTGATTGCGTAGATGTTATCTTCCTCTCTACCACACATCACCTTTTATGCAAGTGACCTTTTTTAAAATCAGTCCTATATTACAATAAACCTTGAAGAAGACCAGGAAACAGAATATACTCCCTGTAGTTAAGACATCTTTTCAAAGACTCAAACAGGACTATGGTTTCCTCTCCCATGTAGTACCAGTTGGAGTCTGATCACTCAGAGTACTGTTAGGTTTTTTTTTTTGTACTGTAAATGAGTGGAGATTAGGTAGGGTCTGTAATGTTTATTAATCAAACACCTACTTCAATACAGCAATTCACATGTACAATAAATCTTCAATTTATGATAACCTTATTATTCACTGGATTAGTTGTAATTATACATGTAATTAGATCACAGGTATACTTTAAAGAACATACTTGAAAATACTCAACTACCTATAATTTGTTTAATATTTTATTTTACTTTGTTTAACAGTAAGTAGTGAATATCTTGAACATGTATAACAATACATAAATAAGTTGTTTTAAAGAATAAGTGATTTAAGAATTCTGCAAAGTAAAAATAAATAAATAAGTTGAGGAATAATGCACAACTTGTAGGAAAGTGCATTGCTTCAGACCACGCATGTCAATGTGCTCCCATCTTGAGAAGAGATATTATAAGTGCATATTTGCTGTAATGTCCTTTATATAAAAAAGTAGAACTGAAATCCAAAGAAGTAAGAATTGAACATTAACCGTATTTCACGAACAGGATAAATTTTAACATTTAGCAAACACATGACTGTATAAAAAAAAACAAAAAAACATGTAACTGTTCATGTTAAAGGACCTCTGTTATTGCTTGATTTATAAAGCTTACAAAACATAGTAAAATGAGACTGTGTATATTATGGGCATTTACACGTGCATTATGTGGTCTGACCTATGTCATAAATACATAAGCATCAGAATAAGGTTAACACCTTTCAGCTCGTTGATATCTAAAGGAAATGTATAAATAAGACAACAGTAGAGGCATTCCATGCAAGTAGAAGGCCAATATCCATAATACAAATAAGTTATATGTATAAATCAGGTGAGTTAAGGAGACTGGGAAAAGAAAGGCAACACTTTCAAAGTTTACCATCTCCAATAAATTAATAAGTCCAGTTAACTTTTTCATTCTCCATGTTGAAGTGTTTCAACATCATCCATACGTTCAAAGGAGGCCACATGTTCTCTTTTCCAGTCAACCGTTTCACTGCTGGTAAAACCTGCCTCCTTGGCTACTTTTGTCACTATGGTAACATAGCTCTTTACCTTTTCGGTTTGAAGGTCCACCATGAACCTAGAATGTAACAAATGCCGTATTAAAACTGAAATCATAACCTGCAACCTCTAGAGCACTTAAAGAGGCAGAGGCCAAGAAAAGTAGAAAAGTAAAAAAGTGAAATTTTACTTTGTGAGTTCGATGAGAATAATGGCTTTTCTGGCTGTGATCAACTTGTATTCTGGCTCCAATAAGTGAATAGTGCTGAAAAAAAAATAAAAAAAAATACAAAACACATTCACTGCAAGCTGAATACCATAAAACAAAATTAATTTGCATACTGAATGTTTACCCTGTAGAACTGCAATTAAAAGTGCCCTTCAGCACACTAAAAATATTAGTAACCATTAGGACGTCTGGCCAGATGCAACTCTACCTGCAGTTGATATAGAAAGGCGGCCAACTAGATTTCCTCCATACATGTTCCCTCTGTATAGAGGAAAACCACTGGAAAACTTTGAGAAGGCATCTTACGCTGATCTCTCCATGCCAGCCCTGCTCTGGATTAGTCTTTGTTTATAGATACACAGCAAATTCATCTGACCAGCTAATGCCATCAACTACTTTAAATTTGAATGTATCACCAACCCACACACTATGTCCATCCTACATTGAGCCTTTCCTCACTCTCCCCTGTCTTGCCACAGAACACCCGGTCTTTGATTGTATAAAGGGAGGAAAGTGAATAGAAGATTGATGCAAACACTTGTTTGACCAATTGTATTTTTCATTACTTTTTATAATCATGTCCTATAAGTAATTCTACCATTTTTCGTAATTTTGTAAAGCACTTTGGATGAAATAGCTATATAAATGTAAACATCACCCAAGTGCGTGACATCAACAAGTGTGCTATATGCATTGCCTTTTCACAAATGCAGGTTTTTTTTGTGTGTGTTTTTTTAAGTGTAAAAGTATGCAGCAAAAAAAGGATTCTTTAAGAAATATTTGGAATATACAGCTTGCCAACTGACCCACAGCACAAGATGGCATGCAGTGAATAGCCGTTCTTACCCGCAGGAGAAATAAATCATGTTAAAGAAATTGTTGAATCTGCTCTTACGATGAAGCTGATTTACCCAACTGAATGGCAAGAAGTGAATCTTCACATTATTCAAAGTAATGAATTCTAAACAAGGTTGAAAAAAAAGAAAATAAGTTACATAAATGACACAGTAAATGAGAGACTGCAAACCTGGAAGGCAATATATACCTATGCTCATTTTCTCACCTTTATAACTTGCCGAATGGCTCTTATTTTCTTCTGTAGTAAAACCATTAGTATTTGTATTTTCTTTTGAAGTAAGACCATTACTACTTTCAGTTACTCCTCCGTCTGTAGAATTTTCAGGTTGGGGACTAGAATTACATGATATTGCTACGTCTGGCTCCACTGATGCTGGAAGAGTATATTTCTGTCCAGTAACCAACTCCGAGAACAAGGCTGTGATGTTGTACAGAGATATCTCTTGCGCACACTTAAATCAGAAAAAAATCCACTCTGTTATTTTTGGCTGTAATCATCTACTTCATTAAAGGTTGTATGTGTTCAAAAAGCCTGGAATTGCACCCAGATATATTTCTGCATAATTGTGGGGAAATCCTAACTTATAAAAACAAACTTACATAAAGACAGCTGATGCAATCTTGTGTAGAATGCAACAATCAAAGCATTACAAAAAGGTATTACTGTAGTACTTTAAGAAAAAATAAATAAGTCACTGTACATTAAGTATAAAAGTTTTAACCATCACAACAAGAGCCAATAAGGCCATAATTAAAGAAGAAAAAGAAATTTTATATATATATATATATATATATATATATATATATATATATATATATATATATATATATATATATATATATATATACATATATATATATATATACATATATATACATATATATATATATATACACACACACACACACACATTCCCTCTTGCTATCTTCCATAGGCCTGCCACATTGGGTCCTGTGGAGATTCAGAATATGCATGCAGTATCACCAGATGCTGGCTATTGGTCCAGGCTTCTAATTCAGGAGCAGGGGGAGATTCACAATTTGCAGCCAGCCCACCTTAAATGGCATCATGCCATGGCAGCACCATAGAGTTGAGCAAATAAAAGGCGGGGTGATGTTACATGCAACTTTCATTTGTTTTATCAATACACTATCCCCAGTTAACATAACCAATGATGTGAACAGAGCAGAGAAGGGGAAAGGACTAATGGGCTTCTTGTTGATCAACCACAATCTTTACAAACATTAAAAAAAAAAAAAAAAACACACACACAACACCAAGAAATAAAAAGGGGCTTTCTATTTTCCCACAATGACCGCAACCATTTTGCCCTCAACAGTCCTCTTGAATGGAATCTTACCAATGCTGCACCATTTGTATATTTGCAGTCCGTGGTGACATCAACAGCCACTGGACATACACTGAATAAAGTTTGTGCATACTTGTGATCTACTTTGGTTGACAAGATATTATACACATGATAGGTCATCAATAACAAAGTGTTAAATTCAAATATACTTCAAATTGTTTTTATGAAATGATACAGTCAGCTCACAGACAGACAAGAAAACAAAACACCTTTTTGTGGTTGTGGTTTTATGTATGCACCGCAAACTTTATTATTTTTTTTAAAAACAAAATATTTTTATATAATTTTTAAAATAAGAACAGTTAAAAATACGGACTACTTCAGCCCAGTAAAGACGGGAGCTGACTGTATCAGTTCATAAAAACAATTAGAAGTATATGGCGTATACTTGTGTTGCATATAAAAATCTGCAGCATTAGCAAGCCTGGTCTTGCTATAAAGTCAGAACTGTAAACAAAAAATGGCACTACCCAAACTGAAAAAATAGAGTAGCGAGTCACACCTTTAATTTAACATATTAATACAAGAAAATGTGTTAAAAAACAGAAAATTTATTAATTTGAGTTTGTTTATGACACAAACAAAAACAATAACACCACAACCAACTGCCATACCTTAACATGAACTCCATTTGCAGTTTTAAGCAAGCTCTTCTCCTCCGTTTCAATTCCAAAGGCTATGTAAGGGCTAGTAGTAATATCTCCCCAGTAGCCGCGGGCACGCACCTTTCCATTTATCTACGATGAGAATACACATTTGCTTCGTACAAAGTATTATGGCTATTCAAATATTTATTTTTGATCCTCTCCACTCTAGATTATTCTAGGGAAGAATGATCATTACAATTACTGTAAAAATATTATGCAGTTAAAATGTGATAACATTTCCCTTTGGATACACTGCAGAATTTAGTTAATAAAATGCTAAACAAATACAAGATTCAGTCTCTGGAAATACCCAGAGATTCTACAAATCTGTATTCAGCACTTTGATTAAGTCTCTGAAATCCAAAATGTTCTTCATTTCAGTCATTAGGAGTTGAACACGGAAAAACACTGCAGACCACTCCATGACATGAGGCTTTCAGCAGCTTGGAAGTGAAGAGCAACATGTCACTACAACTGGTATTTCTGGCATGAGGTTTATCTGTATGGCAATTGCTTTTAGACAGAACTTTTCTAATTAAGGAGGAGATACAGGGGGCTAGTGATTGATGTGCCAACTCTGTAAGCAATAGGCTTTATCTGGTTTAGAATAAAAAAAAGGCACAGTTGGTTTGAAGGGATCCCTTCTGTGTATTCCCTTACCATCTGCTGAAAGAGTTCAGATGTTTATGTGGAGCCCTTCTGCCCAATTAGTAGGCATACATTTGCATAACGTACATCCTCTTACTCAGACTCTGGGAAAGTGATACGGGAAATGGTTGTAGAACAAAACTATTTTTGCAACCAGATTTTTTTAGATGCCTTTTACTTTTAAGGGATGCAGACATCAAATCATAGTTTGTATTTTATACATTTTATGAAAGGGCTGCTGTATAATATATTTTAAGTACTGTATACATTATTGTCTTGCAATGTCATAGGTTGATTTACCTTATTAATTTTAAAGAGGATAGAACAGTACACCTTTAATTCCAAAGACAACCATTACCCAGAGAACATCCAAAAAATATTATACATACAGAGGAGAATTACACACCATTGATATAAAAATAAAATTTAACTTTTATTAAGCATATCAAATCTAAAAATAATATTAAAAAGTTTTGTGAAACGTGCGCATTGGATCTGTTTCCCCTGTCTCCCAGTGAAGATGTCACTTCTTCATGAGTGACTAGCCTGCACATGAGTATCTGTACCGCCTTAGATGGTGTCCTTCGTGTATATGTATTCGTTGGAGAGTAGGTAAGTGGGCCAGTGGTGTGACTAGTCCCAGATAGGGAGTGTAGAATATGTCTTTATAGGTAGATTAATGGGTAAATAGTGGGCCCTTATTTGCCTAAATCCACCATACCTAATTAAATAGGGCCACAGCGGTACAAATCTTTAATCTCCTACTGGCTTGCATACTTCCTACTCTTCAAAGAAAAAGATTCCATCACCTTTGACTTTCTAAAATATTGTGCTTTATAGTGTTATGCGTCTTGAATGGAACTTATGATATATATCAATTCAAGGGTGGTAAACATAAATGTATCTTTACTATAGGTAATTCAGGCGCATTACGAGGCACATTTAGATTTATATACATTATTTACTTTGTGTTTAAATTACAGGAGTAATTTGGGTGTACCTGTACCTTGTGCAGTATGGGAGACTTACAGTGCAACTTTTTAATATTAATTTTATATTTATGATATATTGTATATGCTTAATAAAAGTTACATTTTATTTTTATATCAATTGTGTGTAATTCTCCTCTGTATGAATAATAATTTTTGGATGTTCTCTGGGTAATGGTTGTCTTCGGAATTAAATGTGTACTGTTCTATCCTCTTTAAAAATTAATTCATTATTTACACTGCCTAAGACAATTATGTTGTGAATTTGTTCTACTCATACTATGGGCCTCATTCTATTATCGGCCGTAAATCGGCCGTAAGGCTGCGATTCCTTGCGAGGGTTCAGTAAACTCGCGATTCTATTATACGGCCCCGCAAGGATCTCCTTTTACGGCCGGCCGCATATCTTGGAACCGGCCGTAATCTGTGAAATATAAAAACTCAAAAATAAATTCAAGCCTGCACTGTACAGCTCTATATATGCTAGGGATCATATTGGGGGACATGAGGATTAAAAGGAACCCACTCTCAAGCTTGCACATCTGCCCAAACCCGAGTTCAAATTAACTGTTTATTTGCCGGCTGCGGCGTGGGTGTGTCTGAGGTGCTCCAAGCACTCTGGACTTTTTACATGGATATTTTACGGATATTAAAAATAAAATATTTTACGGATTTGAGTACAGGATAATTCTGTGCTATTTTTTCTAACACCTAAAATCCCTTTATAGTCTTCTCAAAGTGCAGGATGGCTTTATTTGAGCTATTTTATGTGCTTAATTGGTGCTAGCGAGACCTTTTTCCTGCAAGTAACTGCGGCTCGCTTTTAGCCTTGCAGAGAGGTTTCCCGGAGCAATTGAATTGCAAATCTCTTGCGGCCGTTTAAGATCAAAGGCTTTCCTCGGGCGCGAGCGGCCGCAAGAGATAGCAAGGCACCGGCCGCAAGCCTGCCGGAATCCCCGGCCGTAAGGGAATAGAATAGCCGAATAGCTTGCGGCCGGTCCTTGCGGCCCCGCAACGGCTGCGGACGATAATAGAATGAGGCCCTATATATGCTAGTCATATTATTTACAACGTGTTATACCCTAGGTCTGACTTACTGGCTCTTCTAAAGGTTTTATAGTATTTTTGATTTACCTTATTGTGGTCTATACTGACAAGACATGGAGCAAGTATGGGCCAACATGTGAAATGTTTGACAGACTGAAGACACTCAAGGAAATCTCACCTACATGACAGTGGCTCTATTTTTTGTTATTCACCTACAATAATAAGGGAATGACAGAACCAAATGGAACTAAAAGCACACACTTATACATGTTGTATGGTCACTCTAAAGCCATGAGCCAATGCTATGTGGGAACCAAGAGATTTAGTTCACATTTTAATGGTATAAACCTCCAAGATGTATTTTTGTGCGACAGGCTTATAAAGAGGTCTTGTGTTTGTAATTTAAACCATTATACTGTTAGAAAAACGGCCAATTTTCAGAACATTTAACAGGCTGCATGGGGGAAAAATTTGCAAGTTATAAACATTTTATTTTACATAAGAAAAATACTATAAATAAAAATATAAGATAACCCCCAAAAACCATGATATACTAGATCTTGCAAGAACCCAATTCTCATTAATATGAATTTAACATGGCATGATTGCTGAATAATCCTCATAATATCTGGAGTTGTAATATACTTACATGTGTCACCATCATATGAGAGGTCAGTGTTTTGTTTGGTACATCATAGATTCCTTCTCGAAGGATAAATGCTACCCCTTTTTCTCTCCAACGGTAGTATTCTTTGGCATGAATTACACCTGCCTAAAAGTGTGATTGTAATAGTTAGGATATAGCAATATACAAAAGGTTAATCTGAGAATATGATACACAAGCAAAGGCTCAGCTAAAGATCTTTAAAATTAAATCCGCTGCCAAGTTGTATTTTTATATGAAAAAGGTGCTATGTTTAATATACTTTACGGATAAAAACATTAATAGTGGAACATCAGAGGTTCCAAATAGATCCAGGAAACATGCCCAGACATTAGTGCCAGAGTCCCAGTGGACAATCTATAATTATTGATAATGATCTCATTAACAAGAGATATGAATATGTTGTGGGTGGATTGGAAAGGATAACAATCATTAAAAAAATAAAAATAACACACATTCAATTGTAAAATGTACTTATGGTATAATGTAGATCTATAGGTAATATTTAGCACCTCCAACATTATACCATATTTAGCACCTCCAATCCAATATCACTGTAAGTAATTAAAGCAACACTTCTCAATGTTTCAATTCAACACTCTGTACTGAAGTAAAATACAGTATCACTTTTTCATAGGACAGTGCACATAACCTAGAACGGGGGTGGGCAAGTCCGGTCATGGACAGCCCCACACAGGCCAGTATTTGAGGAGTTCCTTTCTGTGCACAGGTGAGTCAGTCAATCAGTATTACTGAAGAAGTGATTCACTCGCTCAAATCCTGGCCTCTTTGGGGCTCTCCAGGACCGCACTTGCCCATCCCTGACCTAGAACAATGGTGGAAAAGCAGCAAGCTTTGGACAAAATATGCCTCAGTATATCTCTGCGTCGCTCATCCTCTTCCAGGGCAGCAGAGCTTTTCACACAGTATGCACACCAGTTTTATCATAAAATGAAAGCATCTTGTGTCTGATAAGTTCCTGAAACACAAAGGTTTTCAGGTACTAGAGAATTACATACCCCTCGTTCATGCAGCTTCATGGAGAGGTCCCAGTCATAAGCTCCTTTTCTGGAGTCATACCTTCTTCCTAAATATTGTCTATTTTTCACATCCCAATATCTTATAATTGGGAAAAGCTTCGGCTCCGGGGTTTGCCAGTACTTAAAAATGTCTTCCAACTCATCTTTTTCTTTATGCTAAACAGATAAATTAAAATATTAGTACACTTGAAATATAGTTATCTGTTAAATTTAAAATCCAACAAGCAGCATTCTTTTATTCTTAATTGGGTTATTAATCAGAGCAATACTCAGTGCAGACATATTCTCTGCATAGTAAATACACATGACTACTGTGCCCATTCAATCATAAAACAATGCAATACACAGACTCCACTTTTATCATTTAGTGTATAGTGTAGTAGCCACATTTAAAACTACTCCTATGACCTGTTCATAAGTTCTCATGATCTTAAGCAGTATTTCTCCTGTATAAGGAAACAGAAATAGTATAAAAAAAAAAAAACACACAATATATATATATGTATATATATATATATATATATATATATATATATATATATATATATATATATATATATATATATATATATATATATATATATATATATATATATATATATTAAAATAATGCAAAGATCCAGAATGATAATTGTTTGAGTATCAGGCTTGAATACTGAAGCAAACAATCTGCTGCTTACAAGTAGCACAAATCTAAACGAAGTAACTGGACCGAAGACGAGAGAACCTCTTGCTGCTGATGTGTCTGGAGGGGAAAGGAAAGCCTGCTCAGAAATCCAATTCAGTATAGGAACCTGGAAAATGTGACCATGTCCATTTTGCCTCTGTTCTTAGTTCTAACCTGTGAGGACAAGATTAAACACGGATATCCTGAGAATTGGTAAACTCAAATTGACTGGAACGGGACATTTTATATCAGATAACCACCAGATATTCTACTGTGGTGAATAATCCTGCAGAGAGAAAAAAAAATAGCAGCTCTCAAAGTATGGCCAAAGCAGTGCCTGGTTACAAAAAGAAGTGACAATGATTTAAATGTAGATTTAAGGCAAGCCATTTAACATCAGTGATCCAAGTCTATTGCTAACCCATGCATGGTGAACAAGCTGAAGTTGTCCAATTCTACAAGGATATTCAACACTTCATAGATAGAGCACCAAGCTAAGAGGTTACTCTCATCATAGGAGATTGGAAGTCTAAAAGTAGGAACCAAAAGGTATCAGAACAGGCAAGTTTGACATTCAAATACAAAATTAAGCTGGTCAGAGATTTGTAGAATTAGATTAAGATAGTTCTCTGGCCATAGTAAACAACCCACTTCAAACAGCTTCAGAGTGGACTAAAAAATTGGTTACATAGTCTATAGTCAATCTGATGTTAAAGATGGAAAAGCTCTATACAGTCAACAACAAAAAAAAAAAAGTCGTGGAGCTGACTACAAGAAGAAGCTCATGATTTATTCTGCAAAAGTTCAAAGTTAAACTGAAGAAAAAAAGGAGGGAACAATCATCATACCAAGCAGGCATGCAATGAATCTATTCATTGCTTCCACAGCATATTCACAGGGGATATTATTTAAGGGACTAGAAATGGTAGATAGTATGCCTGAAGAACTTTTTTACCTTTTTCTGGACAATGTCACAAACTTCTGTCAAAAGAATATTAAAAAAAAAAAAAAATCAACAAGACAAAGGTGGCAAACTGATGATGCTTTGAAAGTAGCCCAGGAAAGAAGAAAAGCAAAAAAGTGGAGAAAGGAAATTATTTGTTCAACTGAATGCAGAATTCCAGAGGATAGTAAGATAAAAAAGAGAATGATGGGGAAGTCAAGATCTCTTTAGAAAGAAAAGAACTAAAGAAAAAAAAAAAAACGGGGATCTCAAGGAAACCTTTTATGCCTAAGTGAGTGTGGCAAGAATAAAGTGGTGGGGATCAGATAAAGAGGTGGAAAGAATACGCAGAAGATCTATACAGGAATGATCATAACAGAATTGATAATCTCAATCGTTTGTCCAACGAACTGGAGTCAGACAACTTGGAGAGTGTAGCGAAATGGGCCCTAGGGAGCCTTGATGATAACAAGGTAGAAGGAGTTAATTGAATCTCAGCTGAACTATTCAAAGTCCCACAAAACGATGCTGTGAAAGTCTTGCTAGCCTTACACCAACAAACTTGGAAAATTAAACAGTGGCCAATAGACTGGGAAAGGTCAGTTGACATCCGAATCCCCAAAAAAAGGCACTGCCAAAGATTGGTCCAAGTATTGAGAAATTGCACTCATTTCACATGCCAGCAAATTCATCCTTAAGATTCTACAAGCTCGACTCCAACAATATATGGACCAGGAACTACCAGATGCGCAAGCCGGGTTCCGCAGAGGAAGAGGCACAAGAGATCAAATTGCCAATGTCCGCTGGATAATAGAGAAAGCAAGAGTTCCAGAAAAAAACTAAACAAAAAACCCTTGCCTCTGCTTCATAGACTATTCTAAAGTCTTTGACCATGTTGAACCATTCGGTTGTTCAAACAGGATGCTGTCCACATTGCATACAGATATTCAAACAAAAAGGTAATAGCCCCATTCTGAGAGATCGATGGTCAGTGTATCCGGCCATTAAAATCCAGGATATAATTCTTTAGAAAAATGGACTTTAGCCATGTATGTGGTAAGCAGAGAATGTACAAGTACAAAGGATCAAATGATGCATACAATCAAGCCCATTAGCAGGCCACATAACCTACACAGACACTTCCTAACCAATTTAGACTTATGAGACCACTTTCAGATGCTCAAAGCGCTTAAAAGGAGAACATCTGAAGATATTGGATATCAGCCTTGGAGTGACGACCATCTGGTAGAAGGAAAGGATAAAATATCCTTTTGAAAAGATTATTTCCTCCAAATAAACCAATGTATTACTTTTTTATGCATTTTGTTTAAGCCATGTCCTGAGATAGGGGGGAGACTTTGAATACACAGGAATTTTGTATCTGCACAATTCTACTCTTGTAACTTTCATCATACATGTAATTTACAGACTAACCCTAATGCTACCCATCTTTTATAGAACTTATGGGAAAATAAACATAATACCGTATATACTCGAGTATAAGCCGAGTTTTTCAGCCCTTTTTTTAAGGCTAAAAAGGGCCCACTCTGCTTATACTCTAGTCACTCCCCCCCCCCCCTCATTCTAAACCCCTCTAAATACCTCCCCCTCTCACTTTCCCCTCACTTACCTGCATCTGAAGCTTCTCCTCCGGCCTCCGCTCCTTTCTGCGTCGGCACCCGGTATATGCTAATGACGTGACATCACATGCGCGCCACGTCATTAGCATATACCGGGTGCCGACGCAGAAAGGAGCGGAGGCCGGAGGAGAAGCTTCAGATGGAGGTAAGTGAGGGGAAGGGAAGAGGGGGAGGTATTTAGCGGGGTAAAGTGAGGGGGGGGGGGGGGGGGTCAGAAGAGACACAGGGGAGGGAGAGGGGGAGAAGAGACACAGGGGGGACACAAAAAAAGGGCACACAAGAGGGAAACAGGGGGCAGCACATTTCCCACCGTCGGCTTATACTAGAGACACTCATTTTTCCCAGTATTTTGTGGTAAAATAGGTGCTTCGGCTTATACTAGAGTGTATACGGTACACTTTTTTGGGATAATTAGATGGGTTCGCTCAGTCTGAAAATACAGCCTCAGTCCCATTAGAGATATTCGTATATTCTGCATAGGTAGAGAAGAAAGCCTGATTGACAGAAAATAATGTCAATGTAAGTTTCCTGCAGGAAAATGCAATGTTTACAAATATTCAATTGACAGTACAGGTTATTACCTATGGATTTAAAATTACACAAATGTTTAATTTTAATCATGTCGATTTAATATGAACTCTATGTGAAAATAAAAGTTTACATTACTTTACAATTGAACAAAAAGCAGCAAGTTTGTATTTTCTAAGGCAGGCAGTGTAATTTCCTTATTCCAATGAGGAATTCTTGTCCCACAAAGAAGCAGAGACAGGAAAATAATCTGTTTTCTGTGAACTGATCACCTGATTTATTGTATATGTAAACACTTTATTACCAAGTTTTTTTCTGACTGAAAAAAAAATCCCAAAATAAAAACATTACACGTACTGTAAAGTTTGCCAAATCTCGAGTTTGCAAGCCGTTGGTTTTGAGGGTTAACACCCCTGTTAAAATTAGCATAACATTTATAATTTGTTTTGGCAAATCGCAGGCAGTTATAACATGGTTTCAATCTGTGATGGCAGTTTGTGCAGCAAAGCATCATGGATTGTGTAGTCATTTTTTCTCCTGCACAAAGAAGCCAGGAGGAGTCAGACATTGCTCTGTAGAACCCTGTATTGAGCTGCTGTTGGTGTAAAGGGTAGTATAGGGGAAAACAAATTGTACCCAAATGCAGTGTTTCTATTGGCAGGTATCAGATGCATATGTAAGCAGCTCTGGGGGTGTGGAAAACAAGTTTTATTTGTAAATAAAATAAATCTGTGTGTGTATAGAATGACTCAATGTAATGTGTGTTTCTGATATAAGCAGCATGTGTTACATTAGAAAAAAAGTGACAAAAAAGGTAAACACAGGGAAAGTTAGATAGACCTTGAATTGTTAGACTCCCAAAAGTTTTACTCATCAATTTCCTTAAAAAATACCTCAGATTCTACCTCGTACAATAAGTTGAAAATTAAAAACTTTTTTTTTTAGAAGAAAATGTATCAAATGGTTTCAGTAAACAACAAAAATATTGAAAAGGCCACTCCAACTCATCCAATGTAGTAAAAGCACTATATTCTGCTTCCATTTTGTTTTGACTAGACTGGTTATTTTTGTCCTGAGGAAATATGTATAAAAGGTATTTTAACAGAACAGCAAAATAGAATCAAAACCACAAAAAAAGATTAGGCGTTGATGGCCACGTCTTTAGTACATTTACAAATGCATTCAGAAAGATGAAGATATCTCAGTGGTACCTCAATGTAAAGAAAAAAAGATGAATATGATAGGATTACAAAGTAAGGAAAAAGAGCTTTGAATTCAAGAAACGTTGTATAAAATAGTGCCAACGCTGCACTGGAGGAGAAAACTATCCCACAGTCTCACTTTCATTTCCTACACTAAAAATAGCCAACAAAAAATGTTTAAAGTTAAAACATCTTTTAATGCACAACAGAACAGGGATCAGATACATTCAGTGCTTTGTATAAAAGCACCATTTGTCATTCAGTTGTGCCTGACTCCACATGAGCTTATGGACCACAGCACACCATGTCTCAGGTTGTGCTAGATTGGTTATCATACTGGAATGGGTTGTCAGAACCTTCTCCAGAGGACCATGATTTGGCTGACCTCTCTGTTACGACCTGCCCAGCATGGTATGGATCACAGTACCATTAAGGTACACAAGCCCCTTCGCCACTACAAAGTAGTATCTATAAGTGAAAAGCACCATATAGCCTAGACTGTTTGCTCATGGTCAGGGCCCTCATCTCGTCTAGTCTGCTCTTTAGTGGCAATGACCATACATATTTAAAACTACAGATAAGTTGCTTAGCTTTGATGACGAGAGATTATGATCATATTGTAACTTTCTGCATGTATATGGGCTAAGATGCCAACAAATAACCACACAAGAACTGAGTAAATGAAAACTTTGAACATTGAGCACTCTGTATGGTCAATGAACCCAAACACGCCACAAGTAGAAAAATATGTATATAAAGAGGAGACTGCATTATAATGTGGAGGGTGAGAAATGATGAAGGAATAAAGGCAAAGCAATATGATGAAGGAAAATGTTGCTTTGGATTTTTATAAAAATAAATAAATAAATGTATATATCCCGATGCAGGATTTAGACAGGTAGCCATATGAGTAAAACCATGAACAAGCAATAAGAGAAAATGCAAACTTCCAATTGTGACATAATCAAAATTTGGTAAAGTGGATTTTATGAGCCAAATTAGGTTATGTCGGACTTACCTTCAGTACAGTCAGGTCTAGTGATGGCATAATACTCTCCTGGAAATCAGGGTCAGTGACAAAACGTATAAAGAGATTGCATTTTTCCTGTAGGTAAGTAGCCGTCTGACTACGGACCAGACTGTTTCCAAAAAGCTCCAGAAAGGTTTCACTCTTCTCTAAAGACAGAAGGGGAAAAAAAAAAAAAAAAGAGAAGCAGAGCATGACATCCGAAACAAAATGCCAAAATCAGCTAGTGTTAAAAGGGTACAGATATAATAAATAAAAGCTCAAACTGCAAATAAAGTCTTTACTTCTACACCTACAGGTGCTCACCAGGGACAATACTTACTGTGAAGCCCAAACAGAAAGAAAAGGCTGCCATTTTTTAGCAACTCAACCTATATTAACAGATACTTCTAATACAGAAACAATGAAAACCATTAGGACTTCACCTTTACTATTTCTTAATAAAAAAAATCCTCCTAAATAAAAGTTGTAACAATACAGCTGAGGGCGGTCTGTATTCATATACCCTTGGTGGAATTACTGCTTATATCCCGTAAACCATCTACAGAGGCAAGCAACTATAATTATATATATATATATATATATATATATATATATTATATATATATATATATATATATATATATATATATATATATATGTTTTAATTATCTCCCTGAATAAAATACAAAGTTATAAGGGATACTCTGTAAATATGATTGCATACTTAACTAAATTAAGTGAATAAAGTAAGACTGCAGAGCAAAAATGAATAAACACCCCTTAAAATTAAAAAAAAATTCACAATTAGGGAAGAGACATTGCTATGTAAAAACAAAAATTGATTGACTAGTGATTTTAGAGCTAGATTCTTCCAATTAAATCATGGTTAGATTGCGAATGATTTAACTGAAACAGAGTTTTTGTCCAAACTTATGAATGAAATTTCTAATTTGATAGGATTTGAGATATGAAACAATATAATTTCAGGTTTAGTTCCTATCTTATCGTATGGTCTAGCTTCAGATAGTAGGGCTCTCCTAATTCAGGTCTTGGTAGCAGCAAAATCATTGATTGTTCGGCATTGTAAACAAAATACCGTCAGGTGAGGAAGTTCTGTTAAGACTAAATAAAAAATTGCTTAATGTAGCTACATTTTAATGAAACGGGCATGCTTAGTCTAAACACTAATAAATGGAAATTATGGGATGAGTGTAAATCGGTTTTAAATATTTAGTGGCCTCTTGAGTATGTGCGAGATCATGCCCTGTGGTTGAAGTGACATTTCTGCCTACTATAGAACAGAGTTTCCCTTCTTATAATCACCCGGAATTCCGTTGCCTGTTAAGTTTGGTCACCCGTCACTCAGTATCTGAATATCCAAGAATAAATAAATTATTAATGTGATATGTCTAAGTGTGTTTCTCATCATTTTCCATTTCATATATTGTTTTTGTATCTTCAAAGTTTTCTGAAGTTAACATTTTCTTACAAATAAAAGATTATGATACTAATAATAATTCTACAATTCATGTGATGCAACCATAGCTCGTTCTAATGACATCACCAGCATCGACATATGATTCTCCCTGGTCTTCACAGTTTCATCCAATAATTCTATACATATATTGAAAGGTGGATCTTTAGGGACTGCATATTAATTCCTGTTTACAGTCTTACTTTATTCACTTTATTTATGTATCACTTATCTAGGTCTTATTTATAATTTTTATAAAAAAAATAATAAAAGGTGAAGTTGTAATGGTTTTTATTGTCTGTGTAGTTAGAAGTATCTGTTCATATATGGTCACAGTGTGCTGTCAAATAGAACCTCTTTCTTTTTTAGCTTTACACAGTCACAATGAAAAAAAGGTTTTAATGGCTGTAACGGAACCCATCACTGTTTTATGGTTAAAATATGATCACATTGCTATACTGTAGATATGTTGGTTTATGTTCTACAGAATATATTGGCTCAGAATATTACAGCTACTAGGCTAATAGATAATCCTATTACAGAGACTCCTCATAAGATAAGGAAGTCTATTGTATAAAGTGTTTTCATTATGAGACATAAGAACAAAGACAAGTAGAATCTGATCAATGTCTGATTGTATCAAAGTAGCCAGGTAGCCTCAGGGAGGTGTGACCACACCTATTGTCTCTCTATGTGTATTATTTGGCCAAATATGGGGGATGTGTATTGCCTGTGGAAAGAGATGTGTATATATATCTCTGCATAACAAAATAAAGACAGTATTCTTTGACTCCCAATTGAGTGTCGTCCAATATGGGAGGTTGGTGCTGGTGAGACTGCAGTGCTTCTTGGATATTTTACCGTATACCAGCGGAGATACTGGACTTCGTGTTCCAACTCCGTTACTATGGCTTGTGTCAACTCTCCACACGTCTGTGGGGGCAAGTCACACAGATCTATCCCATTTTAAAATTTGCCACCACTGACAGCTTCAGTGGCAGCAAGTGGCCGTTGGATGTCGCTGCAGATATTTCAAACAAGTTGTAACCCTTAAACCTAACCTCAACCCTCACCGTAACCCTAAAAGATTACCTAACCCTATGGTATCAGCACTGAATTGGCAGCTCCATCAAGCTGTTGGTGAGTGGTACCGCTGCCGCCACTGCTGGCAAATTTTTGGCAAATTTCAAAAGGGAAAGGACCGGCCACCCATATACTTTACAGTTATGCAAATTATAGGTTATCAGATTCCCAGTTAAAAACAGTAGGATATTTGGAGAAATGCAAGCATGATGCTAGATTTAATTTTTTTCTCAATCCACATCCAATGAGTTAAAAATCATGAACTGAAGTGAATTCCTGGCTATAAGTAACAATACATAGTAAGACATGTAAATGTTAGCCAGCAGAACACTAAAAACTGTGAAAATAATTGAAGCCAATAGTGAGTTATTTGGGAGTTAGGAAGATGTGATTTAAAAATGTGATGCAAGAACAAAGGTATTTTTTTTTTACCTTGCAAGCCCATTTTTTCTGGATTTTCCAGTGCCAGAGTTAAAAACAACATGTGCCGTGCCAACAGCTCCAGATCACTTTCTATTACGTAGAACTAAAAGAGAAAAAGATAGAACAATAGCATATAAACTGTTTATAATCTCAGAATAAGTGACCCAACCACTAGAGTTCTAGGCAATATTATGCCAATAGGTCCGGGTAGATGAAGCAGCTATAATGGATTGTAGCACAACCTATTTTGGTGTCTTATATTGACTCTTATTGACGAGCTAATTATGACTAAACTAGCCGAGTTTGCATCAGAAGTCAAGAGAAGCAGAAATAAAAAATGATTCAACTATAAAGCAAACTTATCCAAACAAGTATGAGAAATGCATTGCAAAGAACAAGTAATGCAGAGTAGCTCGCTCTTCAATGGTCCAACTCAGATTGTTATACCATTTCAGTTGGTGAAAGTGAGCTATACAAAGTTGAAATATTTTCTGTTGAATATCGGTCTGATTCAGCCTATAAAAGAACAGCACTAAGAAACCAAAAAAAGTTTGACATGTTAGCAACTATAAATATACACTCCAGCCTCAGTGGACCTTAGGGAGCTGTTGCCGATATCCCTAGATGCAATGGGCATAGTTGAAAAACCTAGATCTGAAATTGTAAAGATCCACCCATCTATCTGTAGGCACATCTACACAGAGGCATGCATTTGGCACATTGCATGGAAATAATGTATATACCTAATGTGCATTTCAGTAGTAGCTTTGAGTTACCTAGATTTGACTTGACACAGAGCCTGACCTTCCATTTGTCAATAACCTGAATAGACCCAAACACTGAAATCCACCATCAACGTCTGACCTTAGATCCTAAAGAGGCTTCATTCCTAATGTATTAGAAATAATTTTAGACGGTTCTCTTAGCAGCACTTTTTTAGTATGGAAAAACTACAAGGATGCCGCCAGTTCTTTTAAATAAATGCAAGCAAAGTATGAGTTACTTGTTCCTTAAACAAGCAATGATATTTCCTTATAACTCACATTAAGCTTTCGCTGTGGCCATCGTTGAGCCTGGCAGATTGTTTTGAGGATATGGCGGAAATCACCATCTCCCACCAACAAAATATTCAATTCTGGGATGTTGTCAGAAGATTTCAGGTGTTGTATAGTACTCTGAGGACCTAAAGAAACATTGAAATTAAAGGTTAAACACTTTATGGGATTTAAATGGATGTACTTGTAGCAAGCAATCGGTTTCAGAGTCGAGGGGTGTCTAAATATCAACTAAAAAAAATAGTTTGTTAATTATGGTTTGCATCATCTCTATAAATGATAAAACAGATACCGCGATCATTGATAATTATTAGGATGGATAAGCTAGTGGTTAAAAGTTTCTATAACGTTTTATTAAGATTAAATTCAGTGAAGATATATTTTAAAACAAATAACTTGCCCTAAATAGAGCAATTGTTTTATTTATTTTTAGTTGTGACTTACTACATTTCATTTTCTACAGTAAAACCTACATTTTGTCATCATTTCATTGATTCAAGGGGTAAGAAGGTGAAATGATCTTTCCTCTTAGGAGTGTGCAAGAAGCAGTTGCAGCAAGGAGCTGCTAGATGGCGCTGCCGAAATTGTGCACAGTTTGCAAAAGCTGCTCAGATCGTACACGATTTCCAAGCTTAAACCTTTACCCTATGATAATCGGCAGCAAAATTTTGGCAGTGACATCTAGCAGATGCTTACTGCCACTGCGCTGTGCTGGTCGGCCCACCCATAACAGGAAAGGACCGGGTGAAACCACAGCCACTACCTTGGTTGCATTGAGAAATATTTACAACTTGAGAATTCATATATAACCAGCATTTCCGAGATCTCAGTGAATCTAGGTCCAAGTTTTGATTTTGCCATTGTGTATTAAAGTTATAGATATACTATTTAATCCTTATACGTTTATATACACAAATTATATAAATTTGCTGGAATTCTTTGACTCAATAAAACACAATAGATAGAGGGTGTTTTTGTAAGTGTATACATTAGTGTGATCATGGAGGAAATACCTTTTTTTTTTATATTGTTTTGATAACCTACAATTGGTCAGTAACAATTCAGCCTCCTAACATCAGGTCACTCCATTTTAATTTTTGTCCATGGCCGACTTACTGCCAACGTTCTGCACACATCTGAAACTCTTCAAAATTAATGGTCCAGATAACTTACTTATCAGCAATAATTCAGTTTATCTAAAGAATATTAAAATTTGTATCAATGATTTGTAGACAAGCTTTCTAAAACAACCGCTTAATATTTGACAAATCAAAAAAAAAAAAAAGGGATGTGTGGCAAGTCAATTAAGCAAGTACAGAATGCATTGCCTGTATTTATAACAGTACATGATGGCTGCCTAAAATATGCACTTCTATCTCAAACTAAAAACTACACCAACATGAGTGCTCTAGCTGTGCTTTAAACATCCAAGAACATCAATGCTGTTATGATGTTACCAGTCTTCAGTCCACTATCCCCAAAAGCCATAACGGTACAGTACCATCCCATCACTAGCCCATGAGGACTTTGCAGAGGGCAGAGAAATGACGCAAGGGCAAGGTTAAGAGGAAAGAGGGGTGAGGAAATAATGAATTTAAGACACATGGGAATAGAGTACTTGGATGGGTGTAGAGTAGCGTAGTTACATACACTGTACTGGAGACGGTGCCCAAATGATGTATAATGTCATGCAGCAGATGCAGGGCTTGATGTATTATAATTGTATGTATGTATGTATGTATGTATATATATAATAAAAAGTACATCTGTGTTCACATTTGAATGTCTAAAGCAAGTTAAAAAAACTGCTTCCAGCTCAGAGTCCCGAGAAAAACAGTTATTACACTGCATTCTGGGAAGTTGAGCAGGGACACACAAATGTGGCCACAAATGCCTCGCTCTTCATTCCGTAGCCATTATCAAACATGGCTTCCTTTAAGCTTATGCATACTGTATTACATAGCTTTAATGCAAAGCCAAGGTTGGAATAAACACAGGCTGAGTATCCTATCCATGTACAGCTGTTTCAAGCTTACTGGCTATCATCAGCATGGAGCGGGATCCCAGCCTGTGTTGTGGAAATTATGAGTCGATAGTTCACCACAACAATCATATCACATATTATAATTGTCTAACTACAAGACGTCGTTACGCCTTGGCACGCAAGCGGTTGACAAACGTGGGAATTAGAAAAAAAAGGTACGAGGTGCAAAAAATTACGGGCTTAACGGACGAATGACGAAAACACAATAAAAACACACTAAATAAACCCCCCAAAAATTACAAACACATCACAGACGGCACAGGGCAACAGCCAGGACGTCTGGGGGTGAGGTGGAACGCAAAGTTAACTCGATTTAGACGATTTTTGCCATTCGAAGTGAGGAAATAAATGGCTGCCGAAAAAATGAAAACGAGGCTACACGACCACGGATCGCGCAAAACACTGCCAAACGCGCAGCACTTTACACATCACACTGCGATCTACAAAATACACTATTAAAAAAGCCGGGAAATGCTCACGAGACGCGTAACGCATTAATAACATTACGAATATACAATGCCGCTTTACACAATAAACCAACGGCTTTACCTCGCGCACGCAGCCTATTTAGAATGCACAGTTCAAACATTCATTACACTTTATAAGCAGGGCACCAACACAATGTATATTCTATGCAGACGCAAAATACAAACAGATTGTTTGCTCTTCAGCCTATTGCTCACAGCATATAGCAAATATAAATAATTAACGTATATTAATTTAATGAATAAATCATTAATTATTACTTAACTACATATGCATAGAAATATATATCTCTCTTGATCACGACTCATGAAGGTGCTCAGAGGACCAAACGTACACGACAGGAGAGGCTCGCAATGTGCGCCGAAGGTCCTCACAGTATAAAATGGTTTACATTTTGTATCAAACAGTATATATATATATATATATATATATATATATATATATATATATGTGGCGCTAGTACATTTGTGTTCACATTTAAATGTCTAAACATTACAACTTAATTTAGCTTATGATGGGCATATCTAAGTGATAGAAGCCATTAACTGCGCAGAATACAGTAAATAACTAGTGCAATTGGGTTAAAGACAGAAAATGCATTGTGGACTCATTTGCATGACCCTGCATTTTTTGACACACAAATTTGAATACAAACACACTATTTACTTACTATATATATATATATATATATATATATATATATATATATATATAACCAACCAACAAGAGTCACTGGGAATATAAGGTTCCATATTGGAGGGCAACAAAAGTTCTCTGGCTACATTATTTTGGGATTGTATTAAGATATATGTTTATAACAGCTGGGCTCTTCAGATAATATATATATCATGCATGTAGTGTGGGGGAACTCACAGTGCATCTGCAGGTCCAGGGCAGGAGAGAATCCCCACCATATCGGTGACACATACACCTCTTCCTTCCTTCCAGTGGCCATGCTGCCTATAATGGAGACAAAACACAAACTGTCACTTCAGGAGCATCATCACAAATAAGCAGACCGCATTACCAGCGTCATACAGTTGTTATCTCGTTATATAGCGGCTAACCCATTCATTTATACTTTATTAACAAAACAACGTGCGTGTTTACAAACACCAACCAGTTTAATGCTATAATCTGACCCGAACTCACAGCCGTTTAAACTCTATTTCCACCTGTAACTGCAGTTTATATCACTTCGTTTGACAGACAACCGAACGTCCAATCGAACGCGAGAGTTCTCTGACTAGCCACTCGAGGTGAGCAATCGGAATGCAGTGTGTAGAAGGCGGGCTATGGGGCTCATCAAGTTTAGATGCAGTGTTGCTGTTTCCATGGTAACGTATAGACAATACTGGTGCATGCGCCGCACCTGTTGTCTGTGCGTGGAGGCCTCTCACTGCAGACCTTTGCTCTGGTGTTTGTTGGTTTCTGAGGTTTGTAACATAGAAAGCTACAAAATATGGTGGATGTGATTCACTGCACAACAAGAGCTTTGTTTTCTAAAGAGGGAGCACTAACATATATATATATATATATATATATATATATATATATATATATATATATATATATATATATATATATAGCAATTGTTTCACATATGGTTAGTTTGTACTACTATATATATATATATATATATATATATATATATATATATATATAAAACTCTAAAAGTTGTAGTTACGAATTGTCGGTCACGCCTTGTTAAAAGATACAGGCTTGCACATGCGCTATGAGCGCCATAGGCGCTCATCGCGAGGCCAGCAAGACTGTGCAAGACAGTGTGGCCTTTCAGGGTCCCTCAAGGGTCATCTATTACATAATGGTTGTTATTTGCCCAAGGACGCTCCACCGATAAAGTATGGAAAAGGATTGAAGGCGCTCATGGCGATGCCCCCGATCAGCGCGGAAGGACGTAGGACGTTGCCACTAATTGTGAGACATGCAACACTTTGAAAAAATTACGGTTTTAATGGCTGATCATTTTTTCAAGCACGTAACTCGGAAGCCGTCGGGGCACCACTAAAAACCGCCAATTACATAAAAAAATAACTTACAACCTGACACACAGCACAGGGGGAGAGGAAGAGAGCCTGTGAGTGAGGTTGCAAGCTAATTTTCTGCTTAATTGATGTTTTTGGAAGATCGAAAATCGGCTAAGCGAGGAAAAAAGTGGCGGCTGTAACATTTTTAATGTTTAAAACGAGGTTGGATCCCGTAACACTTAGCCGATCAATGCCAGGACAGCAAGACTTGGAAAATACAAGCAACGGAGCTCATCGCAAGGCACGCAAGACTTTATCACAGAAAGACACAGAGGGGGGAGAAGGTGGAAAGGGTTGAAAGACACACAGGGGTGAGAGAGGGGAGTAAAGAGACACAGGGGAAGGTAATAAGGGGGGAAAAAACACAGGGCAGGGTGAAACAGACATAGGGGTCAGAGAGTGGGGTGAGCGAAGGCGCTCATCGCAGTATGAGGCACAAAAGTGGTATATACTAGTCACTTGCCTGTCACAAATGACGGGATAATATTTTATTTTTCCATTCCCCCACCCCTCTCTTCGTCTCTCCCCCCCTCTCCCTACCATGTGTCTATCCCCCCTCCTTTATCTATTCCCCTCTCTCCCTCCCCTTTGTCTCCCCCTCACTCTCCCTTCCCTTTGTCTCCCCCTCACTCTCCCTCACCTTTGTCTCCTCTCTTCCCCCCTCTCCTGTGTCTCCTTCAATGAAGCTGCAAACTAAACCAAGTAGGGTCACCCAAGATTAGCAGGTTATAGCAGAGAGGTCAGACAAATCGCTGTCTACTGGAGAAGAAACTGGCAACTCACTCCAGTATCTTTCCCATGAAAACCGTATTATCCACAACTAGACACAAGAGGTCCAAGAGTCACAGAGAGTCGGTTTGATCCTTTATTTTGCAGTATTTAAGAGACAAGTAGTTGCGTTAAGTAATATTTTCTTAAAGGGCTACTGTAGAATGAGAAAAACTTCAGATGTTTCAGAAGCAAATTAATACCATTACCATTTGTGGACATAAAGTGTGTTTGGTAAAGTCTTTATTTTATTAGATATTGCTTATCCCTGAAGGACGGCCTGACCTTTCCTGTTTTTGTCCACCCAGCAATGGCATGCAGTGGCCAGTAGGTGGCATTACGGTAGCCCACTGAGACGTGGTTACATTTCTTAGGGTTAGAATTAGATAAAGAGGTTTGGGTTACCACTCCTTTACTATGTAGAGCTTATCATCTGCCACTACCCTAAACCCTAACCCCTAAAACTTACACTCACCCTAAGAACAAATTATTGGCGAGCCACCATCGCCCCACCTACTGGCCATTGCTAAGTGTGCGAGTTCTTGTGTTTTGTATTTAGTTTCTAATTTATTTTGTTTTATTATTAGTTATTTTATTTATTTATATGTGCTGTGCATGTGCAATAACACCACTAATATAAAGACACTGTTTACCCACTTTTAAGTCTGTGAATGTACGTGCATCTAGTTCTGGGCTCCTTTGGATCTTACGGCCCTGGATCCTGCAATATGCACTCTAACTCCTAACACAATTATTACTTTCCACACATTTATCTATATTTATTTGAACACTAGCCACCTGCCCGTCAAAAATTACGGCATCATATTTTCAAGCCTCGCATTGCTGTTGTTTGCCACACAATGCGAGCCTCGCCATGTGCAGCAAAGCTGGGCAATGCCAGCCTTGCTATGCATGGCTTCTCTCTCCTTCCCTTGTTCTGTGTCCTCTCCCTCTTCTCTCCTTCTCTCTCCTCTCTGCAAACCTTGCAATGAGCTCCTCAGCGCTCATTGCAGGCCTCGTAATGAGCGTCCTTGGCGTCCATTGCGGGATTTCCGGCACAAATGACGGGATAATATTTCATTTTTCTCTCATCCCCTGTGTCTCTTCTGCCACTTCCTCCCCTGTGCCTCGTTCCCCCCCTCTCCTGTGCCTCGTTCCCCCCCCTCTCCTGTGCCTCGTTCCCCCTCTCTCCTGTGCCTCGTTCCCCCCTCTCCTGTGCCTCGTTCCCCCTCTCCTGTGCCTCGTTCCCCCCCTCTCCCTCTCCTGTGCCTCGTTCCCCCCCTCTCCCTCTCCTGTGCCTCGTTCCCCCCCCCCCCTCTCCCGTGCCTCGTTCCCCCCCCTCTCCCTCTCCCGTGCCTCGTTCCCCCCCTCTCCCTCTCCTGTGCCTCGTTCCCCCCTCTTCCTCTCCTGTGCCTCGTTCTCCCCCTCTCCCTCTCCTGTGCCTCGTCCCCCCCCTCTCCCTCTCCTGTGCCTCGTCTCCCCCTCTCCTGTGCCTCGTTCCCCCCCTCGCCCTCTCCTGTGCCTTGTCCCCCCCTCCCTCTCCTGTGCCTCTTTGCCCCCTCTCCCTCTCCTGTGTCTCATTCCCTCCTCTCCCCTGTGTCTCTCCACCCCCCTCTCCCCATCTCTTTCACATATCTAGAAGTACTGATGTAAGCCACCTCCTACCCTTTATCCCACATAACCACTGCTGCCACCCTTGATGTCAGTGTTTCAGGTTTTAATTCAAGGTCATAAAACGAAAATGCTTTTTCTTTGAAATATGACAATATTCACATTATTTAGAGTGGGCTTGTCATCCCAAATTACATTAAGTTGTTTTTGCTATTCTTTGGGGGAAAAAACACCCTTAAGTTTCAAAGAACATGGGTGTCATTGTCATTAACACATTGTCACAGTTATACACATTTTGTGCACACAAGTGTTATCAATAGCACACATCAGCAGTGACATATATTCAGAATTACACACATTGGATCCGATAACAAACATTTTCAATAACACATACCATGTTTTATATATATTGGTGTATTTACATAATACACTCCCCCTTTCTAATTGAAGTTGATATACCCAGAGTATTGGACACAGAGACCCTCTGGTACATGATGACCCGTTATCAATGTGTGATGCTGTGTATGGTGGGAGCTGCTTTATTATGATTGCATCTATTTGATGATAATGTATTGCCATAGTACTGTATAGCTTATATTTATACTCATTTTGAGCATACAGTGCAGGATAATCTATACCAGGGCTAGGCAACCTTTAAGAAGTGGAATGTCAAATATTATTTAATTTATACTAATTTAAGGTATTGAGGGCTGGTAATATATTGGAATGTTTAAGATATAATTTAATTATATACAAGAAAAAAATATCTAGCTATATGGCATGTTACAAATAACGGATAATAATAAAATAAATAGAAATAATGCTATATGTAAAGTAAATATAAATAAATATAAAAATAATTGACATGTGCAGTGGTGGACCTAGTGAATGGAGGGCCCTTGTACTGAATAATTTGGGCCCCCTTTACAGCTTGCTATACACCCCGTAGCAGTCAGTAAAACATGTCACATCACCTTTAGAGTAATCAGATCAACTTTCTATAAAAATAAAGGATTTGCCCTTCCTTAATAAATGAAAAGCCCATCTTTACTCCATGCTGCTATCAGTAGCAGGGGGCCCTAATCTGTAGTGAGCCTGTAGGTAGCTCCCCCATTGGAGATGTGTGTTTTTTACCCTTTAGTTTGAACCCTGCAGTTGCTTTTCCTTACTAGGATTTCCAATATACAGAGCATACAACATAGGCTGCACCTCTCCTCTAATCATTTTGCCAATAGCCCCATCTCATTAAATTCCCCATAATATATTTCTAACTACTATGTCATCCTATCAAACTTATCATTATTCATTTTTTTTGCCCCTCACCCCATCTGACTAAGTCACATTAGGTGCCGCTCCGTTGGTTGCTGAGATCTATCCTGTTATAGTTACGGCACAGGTCCACCGCTGCAGTGCGGCGACCAACCACTAGATGGCACTGCGGGTAATTTGCAGCACTTTTGATATGTAAGAGAAGTTCTAAGCTTAGAATGGTAGCCTAACCCTTAAACTAACCCTAACCCTCACCTTAACCCTAACAGTTTACCTAAGCCTTGACTCTATGATATGGCACTGGAATATCAGTAGCGCCATCTAGCGGTTGGTCACCTCACTGCAGCGGCAGACTGGTGCCGTAACTATAACAGGATAGGACTGGTTACTGTAGTGTACGCATACAAAAGCATTCTGACTATTATTTTTAGTTATTGTTTTTTTATTGGAAGCCATTCATATAAGATTTTAAATGTTTGCAATACATTCTTGATTGCCAAGGTAAACTTATTGGTGGATAATTTGCAGACTATTAACCCAATGGTGTTAATGAGGATCAGGCTTGAAATGTATATTTACAAATGTATACTATATTACATGTATATATTGGCAAAGTAATCTGAAATCTTGTGCTTTTGAATGGATTTGAAACATAAATTTTGTGTCTTATTTTGATGTATTATTACAATTTTTGATTTGTGATTTAACATGTTATATATAAACATACTAGCGACTTGCCCGTCAAAAATGACAGGGCAATAAAATTGTAAGTCTGGCAATGCTGTTTGCCACACAATGTGATTCTATGGCCCTTTGAGCACCTTTGGTGCTCATGCGAGCACCGCACTGAGCGCCTTTGGCGCTGACAATTTGCGCCTTCAGCGGTCATTGCAAGTCTGTCCCCCCATGTAGTTTAGGGGCGTTGCGATCAGTGTTACTGCCTTGGGTTAATTGTTACTGGCCGTTAATGCAACACAGTAAGTCGTAGTATTTCGTTGTCCTTTTTTACGTCCTTCTGGCTGTTTTACGTCCTTGGGCCTCGTTTTTGGCTCGTTTACGTTTTTCCGTCAGCCATTTTTTTTGTCGCTTTGGGATTTTTGTTCGGTGGAAGTCGTGGAATATTGCTCAATTTAACTTGCAATTTTTATTTACTTGTATGTTCTTTGTTTTCCTCTACTGGATCTCTACCTTGTCGTGGTGAAGGGGCTTGTGTACCTTAATGAAGCTGTGAGCTAAGCCATGTAGGGTCATCCAAGTTGGGCAGGTCACAGCAGAGAGGTCAACTGAAGGAACTGGCAGCCCACTCCAGTATCCATAACACTAAGTACATAAACAAAACTACTTTTGCATGGCATCCACAACATCGTCTCCTTTTTGAAATTCTTTCTATATGTTCTTTTCTATATGTTTGAAAACGTTATCAGTATAATTACTTAATTAAGTAGGAAAAAGGCTATAAGGTCATAAGGCTATGTTTTAATTAGAAAAAAAAAAATGTTGATGTCACTGCATTACCCTAGTAAAGGGGTGGTCAAGTTTGGTCCTGGAGGGCCATACACAGGCCTGGATTTGAGCATTACCCTTCTGTGCACAAGGAATTCAATCAGGATGACTGACGAAGTGATAGTTTCAGCTGTACCAGCAGGGATATCCTCAAATCCTGGCCTGTGTGTTGCCCTCCAAGACCGAACTCCTGTCTGCTTCTCAGGCTATGAATGGGAAGGGTGTGCTGTAAATTGCAATTACCATTTGGTGATGTTGCACGTCTCAGGTTCCGTTAACACCTCTCGCTCCTCCCTCAAAAGTATTGTAACCGTGTCCCAGTACTACTTGTGGAAGGTAGGGAAACTATTAGGGACTAGTAAATGTTATATTTAAATGTCATCCAGGTCTGTTTTTGAGACCTGGAAATTTGTGTTAGACTAGCTCATCAGATAAATGTTGCATAGTTACATAGTAATTGAGGTTGAAATAGCCCATACAGTTCAACCTTTTAAGATCTACTCTGATTTGCAATATGCAGATTAATTGTTAGTTGATCCAGAGGAAGGTGAACAGAAAAAAAACCCCAAGTGTCTCAAATGGGGAAACATTAATTCCTTCCTGTCCCCAGATACTGGCGATCGGATTCCTCCCTGCAACAATGCTCCCTCTTTAATTAATTAACCAGGATTACCCTAAATGCCCTTTTAATTAAAAAATATATCCCATCCCTTTTTAAAGTTATCTATTAAATGCGCTGTCACCACCTCCCTTGGTAGAGAATTCCACAGATTAACTACCCTTACTGTGAAGAACCCTTTCCTTTCTTATTGACCTCAATGGATGTACTCTTGTCAGTTGAAAGCCTCTTGGCACAACAAGCTCCCTTGACTAAACTTTATGCTGACCCTGGATGTATTTACATAGGGTAATGATATCCCCTCAGACACCTTTTTTTTTCTAGAGAATATACGTTTATTTGGTTAGATTTTCTTCCTCACTTAGCCCCTCCATTCCCCTTATTAGTTTTGCTGTTGTTCCTTTTTTTGAAGTGGTGCCCAAAACCGTTCCCCATATTTCAAATGAGGGCGTACTAGGGATTTGTATAGTGGCAGAATTATATACCCTTCTTAATACATGCTAATATTTTATTTGCGTTTACAGATGCTGCTTGGCATTGAGAACTGTTACGTAGGTGGTTTTCCACAAGCACTCGCAAATCCCTTTCAATATCTGATACCCCTAGATTTGCTCCATTAAGAGCAAGGTTCAGCAATAGCTCACATGGCTATTTTTCCTTCCCAGATGCATAATCTTACATTTATTCATATTAAATCTCATCTGCCATTTAATTGCCCATTTCTCTAATTTATGCAAATCCCTTTGGAGGGAAAGTACATCATTTTCTGATTTAATTACCTTGCACAACTTAGTGTCATCATGGAGACAACACTTTCCAGTCCTACTTCTAAGTCGTTAATAAATATGTTAAAAAGGAGAGGACCGTGAACCCTGAGGAACCCCACTTACCACATTAGTCCAATCTGAGTATGTTCCATTTACAACAACACTTTGCTTGCTGTCTTTTAGCCAGTTCTCAATCCATGAGCAGATATTTACTGCAATTCCTGTATCCCTTCGTTTGCCCAATAGTCTCCCATGTGGCACTGTATCAAGAGCCTTTGCAAAATCTAAAAAAACTACAACCACTGAGTTGCCTTGATCCAAGTTCTTACTAACCTCCTCATAGAAATTAATTAGATTTGTTTGACATGACCTATCCCTCATAAAGCCATGTTAGCTCCTACTTATAATCCTGTTTAAATAGACATATTCTTGTATACTATCCCTTATGAACCCTACTAAAAACTTTTCCACTACAGAAGTGAGGCTTACAAGTCTATAATTCCCCTAATTTGCTCTTGCTCCCTTCTTAAATATAGGTATCACCTCTGTTTTTCTCCAGTCATCTGGTAGCGACCCAGTGTTGAGTGTTGAAAAATTAGATATAATGGTTTGGCTATTACAGAACCCAGTTCTCTCCGTACCCTTGGATGTATTCCATCAGGACCTGGAGCTTTATTAACATTTATTTTTTCAACCTATTTTGGATTTATTCCTGTGTTAACCAATTATTTGGTGAACGTAGTATAGCCCCAATTATGTTGCAGTGTCCCAACCACTGCTACCTCTCTTGTGTATACAGAAGAAAATAACCTATTTAGCTCATCTGCCTTTTCCTGGTCACTAATTGTCAGACGGTCTGTTTCACATTGTAATGCTCCTATAGCTTCCTTCCTGGCCTTGTTCACTGATGTGTGATAGGTTCATTGATATATGACGCTCACTTCAGTGTTTCACTTAATTTTGTATGAGAGTCCACTGAGGAGCATTTCTTGTATGAGAGTTAGTTCTCTTCATATACATTATTTGTGGTCGAGCTGTTGGTGTGGCTAAAAGCTACAGTCGATATAAAAAGTCTACACACCCCTGTTAAAATGTCAGGTTTCTGTGCTGTAAAAAAATTAGACAAAGATAAATCATTTCAGAAGTTTTTCCACCTTTAATGTGACCTATAAACTGTACAACTCAATTGAAAAACCAACTGAAATCTTTTAGGTGGAGGGAAGAAAAAATATAAAAATAAAATATGGTTGCATAAGTATGCACACCCTTAAACTAATACTTTGTTGTAGCACCTTTTTACAGCACTTGTAAGTATGAGTATATCAACATGGCACATTTTGACTTGGCAAGATTTGCCCACTCTTCTTTGCAAAAACACTCCAAATCTGTCAGATTGTGAGGGCATCTCCTGTGCACAGCCCTCTTCAGATCACCCCACAGATTTTCGATCAGATTCAGGTCTGGGCTCTGGCTGGGCCATTCCAAAACTATAATCTTCTTGTGGTGAAGCCATTCCTTTGTTGGTTTGGATGTATGCTTTGGGTTGTTGTCATGCTGAAAGATGAAGTTCCTCTTCATGTTCAGCTTTCTAGCAGAAGCCTGACGGTTTTGTGCCAATATTGACTGGTATTTGGAACTGTTCATAATTCCCTCTATCTTAACTAAGGCCCCAGTTCCAGCTGAAGAAAAACAGCCCAAAGCATGATGCTGCCACCACCATGCTTCACTGTGGGTATGGTGTTCTTTTAGTGATGTGCAGTGTTGTTTTTGCACCAAACATATCTTTTGGAATTATGGCCAAAAAGTTCAACCTTGGTTTCATCAGACCATAACACCTTTTCCCACATGCTTTTGGGAGACTTCAGATGTGTTTTTGCAAAATGTAGCCTGGCTTGGATGTTTTTCTTTGTAAGAAAAGGCTTTCATCTTGCCACTCTACCCCATAGCCCAGACATATGAAGAATATGGGAGATTGTTGTCACATGTACCACACAGCCAGTACGTGCCAGATATTCCTGCAGCTTCTTTAATGTTGCTGTAGGCCTCTTGGTAGCCTCCAGAACCAGTTTTCTTCTCGTCTTTTCATCAATTTCGGAGAGAGCTCCAGTTCTTGGTAATGTCACTGTTGTGCCATATTTTCTCCACTTGATGATGACTGTCTTCACTGTGTTCCATGGTATATCTAATGCCTTGGAAATTATTTTGTACCCTTCTACTGACTAATACCTTTTAACAATGAGATCCCTCTGATGCTTTGGAAGCTCTCTGTGGACCATGCTTTTGCTGTGGGATGCAACTAAGAACATTTCAGGAAAGGCCAACTAGAGAAGCTGAACTTTATTTGGGGTTAAACAGAGGCACTTTAAATGATGGCAGGTGTATGCTGACTCCTATTTAACACAATTTGGAATGTGATTGCTTAATTCTGAACACAGCTACATCCCCAGTTATAAGAAGGTGTGCAGACTTATGCAACCACATTATTTTTCTTTTTTTTTTCTTCCCTCCACCTAAAAGATTTCAGTTGTTTTTTCAATTGAGTTGTACATTTTATAGGTCACATTAAAGGTGGAAAAACTTCTGAAATGATTTATCTTTGTCTCATATTTTTACAGCACAGAAACCTGACATTTTAACAGGGGCGTGTAGACTTTTTATATCCACTGTACGTCTTCTTGGTTTCCTCAGAGGACCAAAAATGATCTGTTGAGTTCTATTGAGTATGGCTTTTTAATGTTCCTCTGAGTTCGGTTTTAGGGTCAGGTAGCGGCTCCTATTCTAAAAGAATGCCCAGAATAAGAAAAATGGATTATGGGCCCTTGTATAAGAGCTAATCTAATGTAGTGGATAAACATGATATTTAATAGTGGCTGACTCAATATACTGTCACAAAGTCAGGCGGACCCACGGATACATTATAGAAGGAAGATACGTCAGCACTAGGCTGATCAGGTCCATTAGTCCAGTGCTGACAGAATTAAAGCAATTAGCTGCACTGAAGTGTCAAGAACACTATTTAAATCCCTAACAGCCAGGAAATGGAGTCTGGGGGAAAGTAAGAGGAAAGACACAGGGAGTGTGGGTGCTGGAATCAGAGAGTGACAAACCAAGGAAACTGCTGTTAGAAACATGTCCAATCTGCTTAAGGCCTGTGCTGCGGACTGAAGCCACCTGCAAGGCCGAATACAATACTGAAAGGTCATAAACTCCTTTTGTTCTTTATTACCTCCAGGGAAGAGACTGTTGTGCTTCACAAGTCGTTATCTTCTAGAGTATACTTGGTACTCGTTACAAGGGTCCATGGGGGTAGGTACTCGGAGAGAAGGGTGGGCCGGTATCCTGGCCACAAGGTGGCACTATCCCACATGTAAGAGACTGTTTGTATCCTGGCCCCAAGGTGGCACTATCCCACATGTAAGAGACTGTTTGTATCCTGGCCACAAGGTAGCACTATCCCACATATAAGAGCCTGTTTGTATCCTGGCCACAAGGTGGCACTATCCCACATATAAGAGCCTGTTTGTATCCTGGCCACAAGGTGGCACTATCCCACATATTAGAGCCTGTTTGTATCCTGGCCACAAGGTGGCACTATCCCACATATTAGAGCCTGTTTGTATCCTGGCCACAAGGTGGCACTATCCCACATATAAGAGCCTGTTTGTATCCTGGCCACAAGGTGGCACAATACCACATATCAGAGACTGTTGTATCCGATCCACAAGAACCTCTGCTGGAAGTAGCACAACTGGATTAATTGTTTTCTTTGTAAATCATATTTCTCCGGAGCAGAGAAGCTGCCCGGGTGTAGTCAGGGTGTTCCTGAATGTTTAGTCAGAACATTTAAGTAGATTTTTATTTTCATTCTTTTTTTCTTAAAGTAAATTACTACTTCTGGACCCTTTTTTAGTTGCCCTAAAGTAAACAAGTTTCCTGCATCATAAATCTATGGGTTGCAGAACCTTTTTGTTATAAAAAGCCCTGTTGTAAACGACAATCACAATACTAAATAAAGGATGGCAAAGTAGTTTAGACGGTAGTGAGTCCTATATATTTCTTATGGTGGTGACTGGACACCATTGGTCTTGGGTATAGGGTAATAGGTGATGGCAATGGTTAGGTGGCTAGTTTTGGTTAAATGTATATTAATTATGGAAACATTCTGAGTAAATATGATATCTTGTTTGGTGAGATAACAGGTTTAGGATTGAGATATGGTGATCTTGCTAGGCCTGTGAAATCCAAAACGGCTAATTTAACTGCAGCTCAAATGGACACTGATTGAAAACATAATGTTGTGAAGGGTGAGTGGATATGTATTATGAAAATCATGTCAGGTTAATGGCTGATTGTCATTTGTAGTGAATTATCATGGGGCATATGGACTTGGCTTGGGCCTTAGGTCATATAGCTCAAACCTGCTGGAGGGGGCAGCCACTAAACCTATAGAAAACATATGGAATTAAAGATGTTACACACTTGCCTGCTAAGACAATTTTGATTGGCAGATTAGAGGTGCTGCGTCCAACAGAGATAAGGTAGGGATAGGATGGCTCTGATGTTCTTGAGGTGTTACATTGGACAGAAAGTGGGCGTAAGAAGTGAAGATTCACAGAACTGACATACATCAGCCTTAATGCCAGCGAAATGTCGGCAAAACAAATAATGGTCGAGGATAGACCAATTAATAGAATAGTTAAACTGATTAAAGGCTATCTGCGATGGAAGGTGCCCTGACTTGGAGATAAGGTTGCCTGAGAATCTGCCATAGCAGCAATGAAGAATACTGTCTGAAAATAAATTCTATGTATAGTATGAATATAGCTGATTGAATTGGGTACATTCTGAAACCCAATATTGGCTGTAGCAACTGTGGAAGGCATGTGCTCTCAAATAGCTACTCAGAATCGAACAGTACTAACATTTGGAATCAGTTCCAAGGTACTAGCGTTGAGTGGTTTAGGAAGTGACTATTAATTTGACTGTGTTCTGAAGCCCGATGTTGGCTGCAGCAACTGTGGGTGCCATGTGCTCTCGAACAGTGACTTAGAATTAAATGGTACAAAATAAAATTATCCGTTGTGGTAGACCTATATGGGACATATGAATATGATAAACTGAGAGTGTCCGATTAGCAATTACTTTAGAAGGATGCTTTGGACAATTAGTTGGGATTGAGGCAGGCTTCTGTCTTTATGATGACTTAGTGCATAAATCTGTACATGGTAGTAGAAGTAGGCTATCTTACTGAATTTAAGGTGGTAACCGATAATCTCAGTTCCATATGTTCTATTAATAGTGTCTATAAAATTTGTTATGTCGTTATGATAGCAGTTGTGTTAATGACTACCAATCGGAATGGATTATGACATTGGGATAGAAGGTGAATTTATGAAGTGGAGACTGACAGAGAAACAAATCAAAGTCAAGATTAGACCAATTAATAGAATAGTTAAACTATTTAAGGCGGTGGCAGCTTTGGCGGAGAAGGAGCAATGGTAGTCGTAATAAATGAAACTGCCATATCTATATGCTAGATTCACTACCAAATATAAGTAATTATCTTACACCTGTCTACATTGGGGAAGACCGTGCAGATGACATCTCGGTATATACTGAAACTGAGAACAAATGCTGGTATCGTGGGTTAGCCATTGAGTCGCAGGTCTTTCAACTTAATCACTGATACATCTCCTTACGATATGGTTTTAATGTCGGATACGTCATGGAAGAAGATGAAAAGAGATGAGGTTTACGCCCTTCCTTCCAAGGATGTACCTCCTTAGATGAGTAAGGATAAAGTTAGCACGCACAATAATAGGAGGGGTAGAAGCTAGATGCGGATTAGGAGGGAGTACCGCTACATGTCATTGTTGGTTAGTGGTGTCCGACTCTCTGTGACCCCATGGCCAGCAGCAGGCCAGGCACATCCGGACTGCCAGAAACAAGAAGAAGAAATAATGGGAAATGTAAAAACACGAATGAACTATTGCATATAGTGAAGCAAAGGTGCATTGGTGGGGAGGAGATTAGGGGGTTTATATAGGTGTGTGGGAGAGGTTTCTGCCCACAATCCCAGGTAATCACCTGGTTTTATGCACTGGTAAGATCCCCAGAAATTAGACTAAAGCACAGTGTTTCCTGAATATAAATAACATAAGAAATTCCTGTCTCTTTATATGAGCATTATAACTAAGCTGATCTAACTTATGAAATCCGTGATAAGGACCACATGACTATGTGTGAAGTATATGTATGATATATTTATGGAGACACAATCGTATTTCACCAGTAGCCATGAGCTGGGGTTACAAATTCTGGGTTATTGATACTAATGTAAAAGGATCTCCACTTGTATGCTTAACTGAAGCACCATTAAGTACACAGCTATAAGCACCACCTTTTTGTATATGTGTGTGACCTCTCAGGCTTTTTATAATATAAAATAATAAAAGTTGAAGATGATGTTTCTGCTATCTTTACATATACTAACCCCTATCATTCATAGACCTTACATTAATAATATTTGAGTCATTTGTCACCAACCTTACTTTATTTAGCTCCTAAGACTCTGAACCTTGTTTTTTTATTTGTATATGGTGGTGTTCTCTTTTTTTTTATACAAATTAATTTTTAATGATCTCAAAAAGTAAGATTTTAATTAAGTAATTTGTGTCCTCATGTGATTTAATTCACTTATTATTATCAATTAACAATTAATCTGTATATTGAAGATCTAAAAACGTTGAACTACTTCATGGACTGTCTTTTTTCAATCTTAATTACTATGGGACTCATTCAATTACGATTTTGCCAATTGAATAGGCCTCTAAATAAGCACATAGCATATTTTTTTTAAAGAAGTTTTTAGTTAGTGATCTTCTATCTAAAAGCAACGTCTTTACTAACTAATAACTTCTTTAAAAAAGTATGCTATGTGCTTATTTAGAGCGCTATTCAATTGGCCAAATTGCAATTGAATGAGGCCCTCTGTAACTATGAAAGAGAATACTTAAAGTATCATATATGTAAGGCATTCCTAATTGCTTTAGTGTGCTTTGTTCTGTTTGGTGTAAGTTATATTGATATACCCTTTACTGGTGATTCCCTACTATATGAATTTACACTCAGGTAGTAATATCATACTTTGTTGGGAGTTGGGTGACCTCATAAGAAAAACCTTTAATGAAAACACCTATTTCGAATAATAATATACTTTAGTTATGTAATGAATATAACTTTTTCTGTTGGTGTTTAGTACTGAAATCTTGCTGGAGATTACAATATCCCTTTAAAGACGCCAATTAGTAAAATGTTACCATATTTTGGTATTAAATAAAATTAGAAAACAAAAAAAATGGTAATTTAAATGAGATACTACTTCACTGGTGCAAAATGGCACATTTGGCTATAATCAGATCACATGAAATGATAGTGAATGTAATTATCTCATTTAGGGAATACTCATTTAGTGGTAGCATAAATTATTTGGAAGCTAATTACTGCCACAGGACAGTTTTTCATGTGTGCTCACATTATTTCTAAAACAAAGCTGAGACCACGGAGTATATTGTAAGGTCCTCACTTGACCTATTTCCATGGAAACACAGCATCACTTACGCTTTCTTCTTGTAAAGGCTTCCTTGAGGTTTTTGAGTACTGATAGCAAGAAGATAATGTCTCTGCTGCTGTATTTGTCAGGAAACCATATCCGTAAAAATATCTGAATGTTTTTAACAAAGATGCAAATTAATACTTGTTTTTTTTTTCTCTCCAGAAAGTACATCTTTACAAAATAATGCACCCCAGGTCTCTGTGCATGAATCTCCTGAGAACTCCGATTCACACTGAATCATATTCACACTTTCCTATGGATTAAATCACAGCTATAACAACCATACTATACTGTAAGAATAATGTCAGATTTCCATGGCATAGCAAAAAAGGATTTATTGATCTGTTGAGTTTATCTAGCTGAACCAAATTTCTATAAAATTAAACTCTTGGGGGCTGAATATTTGTTTTGGCCATATATATAAATCAGATCCTATAGAGTGCAATGATTATAGCAATGTCCTATATGATCATTATGCTACAATAAATGCTAGTATGGAAGTGTTAACACTTCGTTGTCAGAGATATCTCAGACTATATAAATTATTAACACATTCTAGGTATTATTTAAATTAATTGGCTGACATTATATCTGGAACTTTGACCTTTCTTATAACAGTCTCTAATTAATAGGTATGTGAAATGCCAAAGTGATCTAATAGAATTGACCTTATGGTATACTCTGGATATATGTGACAATGCAGAAGAATAGCCTAGCAAAATTGGGTGATAATGCTCCATTATGATTTGAAGTTAGGCTAAAGAATGTATTTCTTATGAATTACTAATGTTTCAACCTAAACGGCTAAATCGTGATATTGCAAGCTCATTAAAGGAGCACTAAAGTCTGAGGCTTTGATTATACTGTTTTAAAGAACTAGTATTGGAAATGGGAAAAAAATGTTTAGTAAGATAAAAAATAACCTTTAAATATATCATCTATTTATGAAAGTGTATGCAGGCCTGGCAATTGGCGTCCTTGTCTTCTAACACTTCCACCAATTTAGGGGTTTATTTTCAAGTTGGTGGGAACCTTGGGGCTGATATTATCTCATTACCCCTCAATGCACTTGTATAATATAGACAACTGACTCTTCTTATCTGCCTTTTAAACAGGATAGATAGCTGACATAACAGATAGAGCCAGGGCTACATATAATTGCATTGTGGTAAAATGTTGCTTTTATTTTTAATGCTCTAAAAACATTTTTGCCAGCAATTAATTCTACTTTTTAAAACTTAAAAAAAAATCAAGATAAGATTAACAGACTGAATGAGTGTAATAAAAGCAATCGCATATAATAGTTGTCAAACTGCGAGACGCCGTCCTGCTTTGCGAGGTGCATACAAGTTAGGCAAGCCGCTAAACTGTAGCACTTAGCCAATGAGCGTCCAAGGCGCTCATCACTGCGAGACGATTGAAATACGAGACTGCGGGACAATTACAAGATTAGCGGCCGAACGACGAAAAACAAAAAAACAGAAAAACACACTAAATACACCCCCAAAAAAATATGAAAACATCAGACAGCACAGGGCAACAGCCAAGATGTCTGTGAGTGAGGTGGAACGCGAATTTAACTCGATTTAGACGCGACCCTGGACCGCGCAAAACACTGCCAAACACATAGCACTTTACACATCACACAACGACCTACAAAATACACTATTACAAAAGCCAGAAAATGCTCACGAGACGCGTAACACATTAATAACACAACGAATATACAATGCCGCTTTACACAATAAACCAACGGCTTTACCTTGCGCACGCAGCCTATTCATACTGCACACTTCAAACATTCATTACACTTTATAAGCAGGGCACCAACACTCACAATGTATATTCTATGCAGACAGAAAATACAAACAGATTGTTAGCTCTTCAGCCTATTGATCGCTGCATATATCAATTTATAAATAATTAAAGTATATTAATTGATTTAAGAAATCCTTCATTATTACTTAACTACAAGTATATAGAAATATATATCTCTCTCAGAGGACCAAAAGTACACTACAGGATAGGCTCCCAATGAGCGCCGAAGGTCCTCACAGTACAAAACGGTTTACATCCTGTATCAAACAACATTCCCATGCCTTGAAATTTTATTGCCCCGTCATTTTTGATGGGCAAGTCGCTAGTACAATTATAATTGTAAAATATAAATGTTATTGAATTTTTGCTATTGTGAAGCTATAACCTACGGAATACAGATACTTCCTATGTGGAATTATAATGAGTCAGAATCCAAACTCGAGCTTGACTGAGCTTCCACTTGAGGTTTCTATGTTGATCGACTAGTTCATTTTTCAGTATGAGAACTAATTCTATTAGGTTATACACATTTCTGCTTGGAAATGTTGTTACACTTTCCCTATAAAAGCACCATTTGTTCTAAAAATTTAGATACCAGTAGTATTCCAAGTGGCCTCATAAATGCCTTTCACCTCCTTCTTCTGAATGCTGAGATAGCAAAGATACAAGTAAGCTGATGTCATCTACTAATATCCTGCAACACAGGGATGCCAAGTTGTAGATTCAATGAATAATAGTTAATCTCTGAAGTATACTCAGTAATGTCTGAAGGGAAACATTCTAATTGGCAACATTCTGTGTTCAACAATGGTGGTGGTAGCACTTATTTACATGTTTCTTCAGTTTAGTCCCACATCAGAGCAGGAGTCTACATCCTACAACACTAAAGTGAAATGTGGCTCTCTGTAGATCAACATACTACATATAATAACATTTAGAATATTTTTATTATTTTATTGCACTCATCAACTTAGGAGTCATAAGTAAGGATTTTTGAAGCCCTGACTCCCAGGCTTCAGGGAAATATCCCTATATATTCCTTGAAGTGGGATACAATTCATAAATATATCCATAGAATGTAATTAACTGTAAAACCATGTTTCCTTGTTGACAAGTATGTTCTTATCCACCTAACGTGGGTTTAAATAGACAGTTGAGAGACTGTTTGAACATTGATTGGCCTGTAATATAGCATAAACTGCACAAGGGGTCACCTGTGAGTCATTTTATAAGATGGTAGAAGCAGTATTTTGGGTATTCACATTATACATTTTTGGTCGACACGGAAACTGGTCTTGGATTTCAAAAGTATTCTTATCTATAAAGGGACATTGAAAGCATCTTTGTTGCATCTGAAAGACAGTCTTTTTTAATGTACCACTGTGTTTCAAATGTCACTCTAAAAACAGATTTTTTTTTTTTAAATGTTTAAAGGTATATCTAAGTTTTCCTATTTTTACCTTTTTCTAATCTAATATATGCTGCTTATATCAAACATACATTACATTGAGTCATTCTATACACATAAATATTTTTTTTATTTAAAGCTGCTTACATAGGCACAGGGAACCTCCAATAGAAACACTGCATTTGGGTAAAATGTTTAACCCTTTACTAACCTTCAAGCCAACAACAGCACAATGCAGAGATCTATAGAGCAGTGTCTGGCTCCTCCTGCTTCATTTTACAGGGAAATTGCCATCACAGATTGATACAATGTATTAGCTGCCTGCGATGAGCCAAAACAAATTATTAATGTTTTGCTACTTTTAGCAGGGATTTCTAGATGTGTTAACTCTGGAAATAAACTGCTTGCAAACTAAAGAAATTTAGCAGTAATTTTAATAATGATTATTTTGGTACTCTTTCATACACTACCAATTCTCTATCGGTGCATTTATAATTCAGGAAACTTAAATATGTCTTTAACTAATCAGGGGGTTTGTCCATATCAACCAGTGAACGGTAATATAGATGTATGAGTCATACTTATTTGCCAAATCTACACCGATACAGTGCCTTGCAAAAGTATTCATTCCCCTTGGCATTTTTCGTGTTTTGTTGCCTCACAACCTGGAATTAACATGGATTGTTTGAGGATTTGCATCATTTAATTTACAGAACATGCCCACAACCTTGAAGATGTTTTTTTTATTTTTTATTATGGTGAAGCAAAAAACAAATAGGACAAAATAACAGAAAAAGTCAATGTGCATGACTATTCACCCCCTAAAGTCAATACTTTGTAGAGCCACCTTTTGCAGCAATCACAGCTCCAAGTGGATAAGTCTCTATGAACTTGCCACGTCTTACACTGGTATTTTTGCCAATTCCTCCTTGCAAAACTGCTCCAGCTCCTTCAAGTTGGATGGTTTGCACTTGTGAACAGCAATCTTTAAGTCTGACCACAGATTTTCTATTGGATTGAGGTCTGGGCTTTGACTAGGCCATTCCAACACATTTAAATGTTTCCCCTTAAACCACTCAAGTGATGCTTTAGCAGTGTGTTTGGGGTCATTGTCCTGCTGGAAGGTGAACCTCCGTCCTAGCCTCAAATCACACACAGAGTGGTACAGGTTTTGCTCAAGAATATCACTGTATTTAGCACCATCCATCCTTCCCTCAACTCTGACCAGTTTCCCAGTCCCGGCTGCTGGAAAAAAAAAACACAGCATGATGCTGCCACCATCAGGTTTTACTGTGGGGATGGTGTTCTTTGTGTGATGTGATGTGTTGAGTTTGCGCCAGACATAGCATTTTTTTTGATGGCCGAAAAGTTCAATTTTAGTTTTATCAGACCAGAGCACCTTCCTCCATTCATTTTGGGAGTCTCCCAAATGCCTTTTCGCAAAGTCAAAACGTGCCATTTTTGTTTTTTGCTGAAAGTAATGGCTTTCTTCTGGCCACTCTACCATAAAGCCCAACTCTATGGAGTGTACGGCTTATTGTCGTCCTATGTACAGATACTCCAGTCTCTGCTGTGGAACTCCTCCAGGGTTACCTTAGGTCTCTGTGCTGCCTCTCTGATTAATGCCCTCCTTGCCCAGTCCGTGAGTTTTGGTGGGCGGACGTCTCTTGGCAGGTTTGCTGTTGTGCCATGTTCTTTCCATTTGGTTATGATAGATTTGATGGTGCTCCTTTTTTTATAACCTAACCCTGACTTGTACTTCTCAACAACATTGTCCCTTACTTGTGTGGAGAGTTCCTTGGTCTTCATGGCAGTGTTTGGTTAGTGGTGCCTCTTGCTTAGGTGTTGCAGCCTCTGGGGCCTTTCAAAAAAGGTGTGTATATGTAATGACAGATCATGTGACACTTCGATTACACACAGGTAGACATCATTTCACAAATTATGTGACTTCTGAAGGTAATTGATTGCACCAAAGCTTTTTATGGGCTTCATAAAAAGGGGGTGAATACATACGCATATGCCAATTTTCTGTTTTCTATTTCTAAAAAATAGCTTTATGTATATATTTTCCTTATTTCACATCCCCAACTTAGACTATTGTGTTCTGATCCATCACATTCAATTCAGATTAACAAAACATTGGACTTAAGGCTGTAATGTAACAAAATAGGTAAAACGTCAAGGGGGGTGAATACTTTTGCAAGGCGCTGTACATATGCTCTATGCATTTCCTGTTAACTTCTATGGTAATATTTAAAACATTTACTTTGAATGCATGAAAAAAATATATTTTGTTCCATGTCCCATTAAGTAAAACCTGAGCAGACTTATAGAAAATAAAATATAAACCATAATATGAAACTGTGATAAGTAAAAAAAAAATATATATATATATATCCCCAAAACACTCAGAGCACCTATTATATTTATACCATCTTACTGTGTATAATTGGTCTTTTTAAGATACACTGTTATGAAGAGTGGGCTAGTCATGAATGTCCAATAATCTCAATCAGTAGTCAGTGTGTTGCATTATATAATGATATCCATGGGTGTAGGAGCCCAAGAAATCTGGGGGGTGCTGGATAAAGTATAAAGAGACAAAAAAACTGTGACCCTGAGTGGTGCAATACAATTCTATTCCCAGGACAGGCATCGTCCATGGGAAGAGAGGGATGGTCAACCACAAAGTATAAAGGAAAATATACAATAGTAGTGCACTACATAATATATACAAAATGTGTTAGAATAGCAAAGGAATGATAATTATCCACCACCAATGGAAGCAGTGACCTGAGGCAATACAGAGTCTCTCCTAATTCTAATGGTATTGGCCCAAGTCCAGTATGGATCAATGATGATGAGCTTCTATCATGAAGATTTTGACAGACCTACCTGCAGAGTAAATCAGCTGGATGAAAAAAAGTTTAGAGTAGAGGGCAAACAAAAAAGAATAAAAATAGAAAAAAAAATATATGGTGAAGTATGTTTCGGTTATTTTAATGCATTCTTAAATATTATACTTCCAAAACATATACAACTGGTTAACTACTTATTACTAAAAAAAAAAGACAGTAAATTGGCATAAGTCATATAGAACCTCTTTTTTTACTGTTTGTATTATTTACACTTTTATGAGATTTACATTTTAAAAAAGGGGTTCTACATATGTATTGTGTCAGATAATCAGCTTTTTTAGTGTTAATTAGATAACCTTTGATTAATCTAATACCTTGTGGCTATAAGGTATATTTATCTTAACAATAATTTTGTGTGTATTGCCAGAATTTATGGACATTTTTCTGCAGTTTTTATGTTTTGTTAGTATAATCTTACATGTGTATTAAAATAACCCAAAATTACATCATAATAATTTGTTTGCAGTTTTCACCTTATTTTTGAGCCCTTCTCCAAATATTTTTTTTAACAAACTAGTATAACAGAAAGGCAAAGATAATGTGTTGAGAGCAGAGGTAACTGAAGGAAGAGAAAGGGAAAGGGAGAGTAGAGAGAAAGGTAGAAATTGAGAGCGAGACAAAAGAGAGTAGTACTTTATTCAAAGAGTCAAACACAGTTAATGAAGTGAAGCATGCCTGGGATAACCGGAAGACCAACTTAAGGCTTATTATGCCAGACCTTTGGGAGGATAGAATAGGAATGCTAGATGGGCCTTTTTTGTTATTATCTTTCATTAAATCAATGTTTTTTATATTTAAGGAAGGAGGCAAGACAAAGGAGAAAGAAATACAGCAAAAGAGAGTGAAGAAAGTTCTTGAATGATAATGGAAAAAACAGAAAGAGAGAAAAGGGGTTAGGGTAGGAGTGAAGTAGAGCGAAAAGAGAGAATAGGAAAAGTAGAAAGAAAATGTGAGGGAGCAAAATAAAATAAAAAAAGGAAGGATGAGGAGATAGGGAGGAGAGGTGGGTTAGAGAAGGAAGGAGAGAGAAAATGGAAGGGAATGCAGGGAGAGAGAGGGAAGGGAAAGGAAAAGGGGGGAGATCTAGGCTGCAGGAGAGAGAGAGAGACAGAAGGGATAAAAGGGAGAGAAACGAGCAAGAGATTCATAATTAATTAAGACTTCAAGACAAGCCCCAATGTTCTCCTTGTTCTTAATGATATACATATAACTATAACCAACATGTATGCAAAGCAGACAAAAAAACAAATTCAGAGAAAAACACACAAATGTGTTTGTGGTGCAGTCACTCATGGTTTGAAATCTATTGTTCATGTTTTGCTAATGTACAGTTGCACTATCCTATCACTGCATAACACAGTGTTCCTCTCTCCTAATTGCTACATGACACTTTTACAAGGGGAAAATAGTGTGAGGGTAGGTGGGATATGGGTGATGAGGGAAAACAAAGAAAGGGAAGAGGAATTTTTGACGAGCAAGAACCAGAAGGCTGAGAGGGGAGGTAGAAAGTGAGAAGGGGGAAAAGTGAAGGCTGGAAAAAAACAGAAGAAAGAGTAGAAGTGAGTTAAAAAAAAAGATATGAATAAATAGAACATATTGCAAGACTAAAAATAAAATACAAAAGTCAGGTGCTGTGGTACAAAAAAATATGCCTGAAAAAGCATCCTTGCTATTTTAATTACAATGTTGTAATGTTGCAAATATGCTTTTTGCTACTTCTTGTCAGGTAGCCTTCTTAGTCCTGACTGCCCATTGCATCCTCCCAGGTTTGTTATTGAAAAAAAAGGAGAGAGGCGGGGTAGTCAAAAGCTTTCATGGGAAAGGCATACAGCTCCATAGTGCTGTCCTCTAGTGGCAAACTCTGTTAATGTATGATTAAATTAAATTTCATTATTTTGAGTGTCGCCTATACATATGCAGCCTTATTAAATTGTGATTTGGCCAATTGAAAAGGGCTCTATATAAGCACATAGCATATTTTATATACAGAAGTTTTTAGTATGTGAACTTCTATCCAAAAGCAAGGTCTTGACAAACTAAAAACTTCTGTAAAAAAATATGCTTTGTGCTTATATAGAGCCCTATTCAATTGGCCAAATCGCAATTTAATAAGGCTGTTAATCTGTGTATGTTTCTTGGTGATACCCTATGCATTGGACAAACATTTTAGGTAGAGTGACAAGCTTTTGGGAGATACACCTCTCGACTTCATAAAGAGAGGTGTAATTCTCAAAACTTGTCACTCTAACTAAAATGTTTGTCCAATACAAAAGCTATCACTATATACTGCAATACTTTGATTATTCATTTAAAACAAACTGTAAAATGTCAAATTACCCTATTGCATTCTTTCTGCATTTCATTATTGATCTTCATCAGACCCTGAATCCGAATTAAATATTTTCAGGCACTTCGTTTTTTACCAATACAGATAGTATTCAGACAAATTTCATAGCATGAGTTAGGGAGAAGACAGATGAGTCCATAATGAGACATTGATTCTGTGTCTTTGTCATTTTATATATGTGCAACATGTCAATAAATTTCCATTTGCCTTTTTGCCTAAATACTTTTAAATGACCTTATCTGTATTTTTACACATTTGTAGAAATAAATATGTATTTTCTTAAATCATATTAAAAGTTGACAGTTCTGTGAAACATTGCTAAACCCATCATCAAAGGACTCATTTAAAATTCACTTTAGAAGTGCAATTTTAATGAGTGTCTTATCAGTAATGTGAGGAACTACATGAGATCATAAATAATGAATTATGCTCTGAATAGTTTAATCAAATAAATAATAAATAGATATTTATCACCTCTTGCAACAGCGGCAATTAAACCACCATCTCATTCATATGTCTGTAACTTGTGACTATTCACCGGTTACAAATGTTTAAATATTTTTTTACTTTTAAACTTTTCTGTTTTGGGAAATATATAGAAGTATAATTATAATGGAGATTATGTGCTTGAAAAAAATATAAATTTTCATATTGATTTTGTCCTGGTATTAAAAACACACAATTAAAAACGCATAGGAAATCATATTAATTAATAGACAGTATTACTGAATGTTATAAGCTTATAAAAGGATCATCTTTTTATTTTTTTATATTTCAATAATTTTTATTGACTCACAAGTAAATACAAGTTAAAACAGCGAAGAAAAAAAAAAAAAAAGAACAACCACTTCATGGCATATAAGATGCTGGTGTAGGAAAAAAAAAAAAAAAAGGAAGCCTGGCAAGTGATTGTGTATTAATGATTCCCATATGAGTATCACCACTAACCATTTTCCGTTTTCAACAATAGAAAACATAAAACAAAACAAGGGTAGTTAGGTGAGGGATAGGGGGGGGAGGTAAGGCTATATAACCTTGAATATATTAATTTTTTCGTCCCATCGTCCCCCCCCCTTAACTTTTTAAAGCCAATTTAATAATAGTATGAGTCAAATAAATCCAAGGTCCCCAAATGGTCAGGAAATTAGAATGTGTCTGAAACTGTGTATACGTTTTTCATTAATCATTATAAAGTTTATCTTATTGAGTATTTCTTTTAAACACAGATTGGCACTCTTCCACCTACTGGCAATGGGATTTTTAACAGCTAGTAGAATATATTGGAGTAATTTGTCCTGAGGTTTAGTTCGAAGAGGTGAATGTTGTCTCAATAGACAGACTTCAATGGAAGATAATATCAGGTTTGAGGCCAATTGAGTTTTTTCATACCCAATCTCAGACCATATGAGCTTTGAGCTTTTGGGCAGGTCCACCATGTGTGCAGAAAGGTCCCTATATCTAGACATCCCCTAAAACAGGTAGCGGGTTCCTGAGGGTTCACCTTGTGAAGTCTCTCTGGGGTAATATAGGTTCTATGAAAAACCTTTAATGAAGTTTCTAGTAAGCTATAATTATAAGAACCCTTAGCTAGTCTCCGGCTAGTTGGTCCCTATTTTTCCATATCCCAGATCTGACCCAGGTCTTCTTCTCATCTGGTCAAGGGCTTAGATTTATTATTCTTTATTATCAATTTTTAAGTACTCAAAATTGATAATTCGATCGTCCGTTATCCATGCATCTATTCTATCAAGTCCATGAGTAGTCCACCATGCAGTTGAGTCTGTGGACAGGTCCTTTGAAAAGGGGGGAGAGGCAGTAATGGAGAGAATAGTGGAGAGGTCAGGAGTCAATTGACATTTGGAGTTTGACCAGGACCAGCATGCTAAGGACAATCTAATCATGGGATTGAGGTAGTTATTTGGGGGGCGTTGAGATTTAGGAAGCCATATGATTGTATCCCACCCTTGGGGTTGTAACAGAATATCAACCTATTTGGGTCCTAATTGAGAATTTTCAAAGGAGTGCGCTTGTGGTAGAAATTAAATTTGCGCCGCTCTGTAATAAAGCTTAAGGTGCGGGCACGAAAGACCACATTTGTATATGTCTAAACTTTGTAGGCTTAGCAATTCTAGGAGGTTTATTACACCAAATAAATCTCATAATTTGCTTTTGAAAGTTGTCTAGATCTTTAATGGGAACTTTGATAGGTAAGGATCTAAAATAGTATAAGATTCTAGGGAGAATGTTCATTTTGACCGTGTGTATGCGGCCAGACCATGAGATCTGGAACTTGTTCCATTTCTCTCGGTCAGCTGATAGTTCTTTAAAAAGAGCCAGATAATTAACTCTATAAAGATCATAGATATTTGGGATAAGTTTTGGGCCAAACATTTTTTAAAGAATTCTTTAAGAACTCCCATTCAGAATTTGGGAGATGGGACCCTAAAGCTTCTGTTTTATCCGCATTGACTCGTGAACCTGAAATTGATTTAAACCTGTTTAAGATAAGAGCCATTATAGAGGTGGAGGGATGTGTTAAAGTACATAAAAGATTGTCTGTAAAGAGACAACACTTTTTATTTTGATTACCCAATGTCAAACCCTGAATCTCAGGGGAGATCCTAATAGTCTGTGTCAGTGGTTCCATTGCAAGAGCAAAACGTAGGGGAGATAAGGGGTATCCTTGCCTAGTGCCTCTTTGGATGTTAAAAGTGTGTTCTTTGGGCCTGGTAATTTTACATTAGCCTTAGGGATGTGGTAATAAGTTTTGAGGAGATTTAAGAAGTTGCCTTTGAAACCAAATTTCGCTAAAACAGCATAGAAGTATGGCCATTCCAGAGAATCAAAGGCTTTCTCAATATCCAAAGCTAGCTTGCAAAGTGAATTTTTTGAGCGATGGGCAAGGTTGAAGTACATTCAACACTCTCCTAATGTTATCCCCAGCCTGCCTGTACGGAATAAAGCCTGCTTGATCCTTATGGATAAGCTTAGGCAAGAATCTGGAAATGCTATTTGCCATAATTTTACCTAGTAATTTAATATCCCCGTTTAGCAAGGAGATTGGGCTATAGTTTTTAACCTCTAGTGGGTCTCTCCCCGCCTTGAGAAAAAAGACCAGATTCGCTTGGTTTGGCTTCGGGGGCATCTGTGGTGTATCACCAAATTAATATATATATATATATTACACAAGGTTCGTCTACATTAAAAGGTATTTATTAAAAGGCAACAACACAATACTATAAATGTATCACAAACACACAGCCCAGACCCACGGAGCAACAACCCTTTTTTAAATCTATCTACCTATATAGTAATCCCCTTCCCCAAACGCTTGATCTTACCCACGGTTAGACCATCGCCATCTCCATCACCATCACCAACACCATCCAGGAAGAAACAGGAAGCAACAGCAGTTTCCTGCCTGGATATACCCTTAGTTGCATCACTTCCTCCAGCAATTGTGGGAGGGAAGCAAAGGACTCCCAGCCCTCCCACCTAGACCTGTTTAAGGAGGTCCTGAATTACCATGCAAGGAAGACAAGTTACCACATTCCCTCACTTTTTCTTCTTCTATGTTGCTCAGTTTTCTAGTTATCCCTCTATTACAGGAGAACCTAGTGGGAGCAAAAACCTGATATACAGGAGAAATTCAACCCACCGTCCCTCCGGAATAGTTCCCTCAGCGACATAAGTTCTCCTGTACTTTCCTATGGCTGTCAATCACATATTACACAGAAACAGAACTTATAGAATTTAGGTGAGAGTGTGTGATAAATGTTTATGTATGTGCAATGTAAAACTTTATTGAAGAATGAATGAGAGAGAGAAAGAAGAGGAAAAAGACAAATTATATATCCTCCTTGCAAGTTTCTTCCTCATTTGTTTCTTCGCCCCACAAAAGTATATTATTATAATTGTCGCTAATACTTGAATGAACATGAGTACCAGCGGCAGTGTTCGTAGGACTGGATGTGTCTCTGCATTGGTAAGAATTCCCCACCAGGGATGCTCAACGTTTTTTGTAGTAATTTCTATTTCCTTTTTCTGTTGTTCCAGCAGTAAGCTGATGGGGTGTAGTTGTTGTTTGGTACGTTTTACTAACTCATGAAGTTCCAAGGTAAGCTTTGGAATTTGGGGAAAAAGCTTCATTGTCAAATTTGTCCAATCTGCATTTGCAGTAAAATTGATCATTTCGGTGGTAAGGTTTCTTGATGGACAAGACCCTTCTTCCACCAAACATATTTCATCAACTGTCCTATATTCAGAGTGGCCGATAAAGCATGCAATGTCCCCTATGCGGATCACCTCTTGCACCAGGTTTTCTTTTATCAACTGCACCCAGCCATCCTCCTCAGCTCCTTTCTCCCAAACACAACTGCACAGCCATCGGTGTTGAGATTTCCCGCAACAGCTTTCATCCATCTCCAATCCTGTAATAGTGGCCAATCTTTTTGATGGGAAGTGTTGCTTGTAGATTCCATCACTTAACGTGCCAATGCTATGTATGAAGTTCAGTTGCTCTGCCTGCCCCTCCCAAAGGGGAATTGCCAGGATTAGTCCTATTGTCCCAGATTGTAGTCCATGTGGCATCCATTGATCTGGGCCTTCAATATAGCCGTATTTAAGATTGTCCTCAGTGATGTCCATTCCTTTTCTTTTCAATGACGTGATAATCCTTGTTGCATTGATTTGTCTTGCCCACTTGTTTTCCTGGATGTCTTTAATAGTTTCCTTTAAATCTGCCAACAGCTTTCCTCCAATCATAGAACAGAAAATGGCAGTTCCCACTATTTCATTCTTAATGCTGTTAGCAATGGAAGCAATATTTTCCTCAACTAGATGCAGGTTGTTGGCAATGGTGTGTATGTCATCAACATTGTCTGTCAGTCTACTCACTATAAGGGAGTCAGCTACTCCACCTATTTTCATAGCATGTCCCATGCCATCAGTAAGGGAGTTTATCCTGCTGTTCAGTCCAATGATGTCTGCCGAATTCCATACTCCCAATCCAGTTCCGACTCCTCCTAAAAGGGCTGCAAGTGTGTCCCATTTTTCTCGACTCCCTGCTCCGGTCCACTCAATGATGGTCTCTTGTATACTTTGCTTAAACCACTGCCGCTGTGATTCCAGGCACTTTGGAGGAATAGAAAAATCATTAAAATTTAGAATTATTGGGTAGTAAGTCCACCCAACCCCTTGCACAACTGTTTCATGTGTTGGTACCACCACCAATCCGCCTATTGGCCATGGTAACTTCTTCTGATCTTTACAACGTTGCAGCTCCTTTACAGAGACAAATACTTCATCTATTGTTAGAACACACCCCTTTCCAGTATCAAAATTGCAGAATTCCTCTAGATCAGGCTGGGCAGCTATAACTGCAGCGTCCCATTCTCCACCTTCTTCTAATGTTAAGTTACTCACTACTGTAGTATTTGTAAACCTCCCTTGTATTGGAGCTCTAAGAGCTAATCCCCTGGTACTATTATGTGGCAAAATAATGTTTACTTGTAACCCTCCACCCTCTTTTACTTCCAATTCCCTGGGCCAAATAAATCTATCTGCTTGAACGTAATGTAACACCAATCTTTTCAAACTCTCTCCCTTATTTGCGGTATCTTCTGGCCTTATTGCCTGTCTCCCCATTCCTACTGTGATACAGCTTATACTTATCCATCCTGTAACAAGGATCCACCACAATCTTCTGTTGACACACATCTTCATTCTTATACAGCCTTGCTCTGTGGGAACACTAGATTCCATCATTAGAAACATATACATACACAAACAAAAAAAAAAAAAATATCTTTTTGCAAGTTTGTTCATGGCCCTGTAATCGATGGTAAGTCTCCATGATGAGGCTGCTTTTTCATCACCATTCCCTTTTAACACAGCTTTTCTCACAGGCCAACATGGTGAGTTACATGCATACCCATTTCCAGATTTAATTATTCCACGTCTCTCCAGTATTTCTATCATCTTGGTGATTGATGCCACTGATTCTCTTGGGACTGGATATTGCTTTTGCCATTGTGGGTCTCCTCCTTCCAACAAGACCATTCCTTTCATTCTTCCACAATCTAATTTATCTGTAGCCCAAACAGGTATGTCTTGGATTAGCTTCTGCAGCCATTCTGGTTGTCCGTCTAGTTTCAGTTTGTTTTTTTTCAGACTTTTTATCGGAGAGACAATATATGCCATTGGGAGCACAACCCCTTTCGTCAACTCTGTACTTACCTGATTCACCTTTTCTGTCTTCCACAAACAAAAATTGGCAAGATCAACAATGAAATGTCCTTTTTTTAAAGCTTCTATTCCCAATATTTCCTCTGGCCAACCCACTATTGCTTCTACTTGTATTGTTTTTTCTCCAACTGCTAGATCAATTGGACCTGCTCTAACCTCCTGTGGATTCCCAGTAACTCCCATAATACTTACTGAAGAATCCCCATTTTTGACCCTGTTGGTCATTGTAACTGCTGCTCCTGTATCTACCAACATATTTTTCCCTACCCCTGCGATGACTGTATAAATGGTAGGCCGGCCTGCCTCATCCATGGTTAATTTAGCTGAGTGAATGAGATGCTGAGGCGCAGGGGTTGGGATTTGTCATTGTGACTCACTTCTACTCTGTCCCTCTTTTATACCACTATATTGCATCTTTGCCTCACTTTCCTTCAATTTCCTCTCTGACTCAGCTACCTTGTTTTTAAGTATGTGATTTTCCTCTTCTATCCTATCCGTCTGTCTCCTGAGTTCCCAATAGCCCATGTTACCGTTTCTCTCTCCCTCCTGATTAGCCCTCCAGTTGCTGCCATCCCTATTCCTATAGTCCCTAGGTGGATCTCTCCATCTTTTGTCAAAGTTCTGTTTTGGTCTCCAGTTTTGAGCATCCTTCTTGTTCTGGGGTACATCCCACGTCTGGTTTCTCCATTTACCATCTATATCTCTACCAGACTCGACCTTAAATGTTCTTACAGCTGAAACAGAGCAGGCCTGTTCTGTGAAAGGATGCTTGATCCACCACTTATCAGCTCTAGTTAGTACCATTTCCAAGTCTGTTGGTGTTGGATCAAAAAGCCTGACAAATTCTTGACACTCCCGGGGAAGGGCTTCCATTACTTTTGCTATATGTTCTGGTGAGCCCAGCACTAGAGGCTGTTGAGGTTGTCGTAGAGTATACCAAAAAAATATCCTTTGAGCTACCTCTCTAGGACCATCTGTTGGCCTCATGGTAATATTTGCTATTTCTTTCTCTATGCTAAGTAGATAGAAATTAGTTGCAGCAATTCTTCCTGCCTGATCAGACACACTGTTATTAAATCCCAATAGTCTACTAGCCAAAGGACCCATAGTATATTCTAACAGTTCTGTCCATTCCTCTAAGTTAAGACCTCCTTTTTTAGCTCTATCTGCTCCCCTCATAAACCAATGTGTAAACGTATTAAAGTTGTTAGTTGGCATACTTCCCCACCATTTCTGGAAATTGTCTTTATCTGCCATAGACATCGGTCGAGTCTGCATAGAAAATCCTGTAGGTGTTTGCCTTGCATTAAATAATTATGAAACAATAACTGGTGCTTGTGGTATGGTATCTACTTGTGGAACAGAATAACATAAGAAATCTTTTCTATCTTGGTTCATTTTTGGCACTGGTTCTTTATTTTGTGCCACGAACATATCCAGATCTGGATATATTTTGGCAATGTCTCTGACTCCTTTTATCCCTTCTAACTTTGTTTTATTTTTATAGTCCATTATTATGTTTTGAAGTTCTGTTATTTTTACTCCATAAGCATCCCTCTGCTCTTCTATTTCCCTTAACTCCCTTTCTAGTTCCCCAACAATTGTAGTTGTTCTCAAAGCTGCAATTTTTAAACAATCCCTTTTGTCCATTGCTTCCTCCATTTTATTTGTTGTTTCCAAATTATGCTGCCGTAATTCTACAACTAAGTCTATTAGGCCTCCTATTGTGGCTACAACAGCTTGTGTGACCAAACTTTTTCTTTTCTTTGTTCTATACTTTTTGTTATTTACAATTTGTGTTAGAACATCCATTAATCTCTCCTCTTTTTCACTGTCTGGGTTTGCTGGCTCTGGAAGCTCATATGGACCATCATGTTTCGGAATATGTTTCCTAAAGTACTCACGCACTTCTGTGAGAAGGTATTTGGCCCCTTGAAAAGACATTCCTACTCTTTTACTCACCCAAGTAAGAATCCAAATCAATTTGCGACTAAAGTAGCATGCTTCTGAGTAGCCAACAATAGTTGATGACTATTCAGTAGGCCAGGAGTAATATGTAGAAAAATAGACTAGTACCCACAATGCAAATTATACTTACCTTAGTATGGTGAAGGTAATACTTGCTAATTAACTTAAAATATAATAGCAAGGCCTGAAGGGTAGGAGATATACCTGAACTGGGATATGCAAGACTCCCAAAAAGTATAAGGTATGGAAGCCTATAGTGTATTAAAATGCAAGCCTGAAATTATATATATATATATATATATATATATATAAGATTAAAAATGGTTTATTTATTTATTTTTCTCCAGGCCTGTACTATGATAAAGGATTAGAAAAAGAAAAAGAAAGAAGAGAAAAAAAAAAAAAAAAACATTAATTAACACAACAAAACTAATTGTGGCCTGATGCCCAAGCTTGTAGGCCCAAATCAGCATTCAAATACACAAAGCAGCCGCATGGAGCCTACTATATTGTATTCAAATGCAGGGCTAGGCCTGTACTAGGGCTAGGCCTGTACTCAAAAGCACAACAAAACTCAACTCAGATAAACCCACAAAAACAACCTGTATGATATATATTTGTTTTATGTATCAAAATAAGCTAGTACGAACAAAACTCAACTCAGAAGCTAGTACGATATAAAGGATTAAAATTAATAATTGAGGCCTGATGCCCAAGCTTGTATATTAAAAATGGAGGCTTAACCTAGACTCCACACACAATCAGCACTTGATTTCCCATGCAGAGGATAATTAGACAAAGTACTTTTTTTTTTTTTTTCTTCCCCCCCCCCAAAAAAAATCTGACTATCTATTAATGTGATATTACCTCATAAATAACCTTTGTAGAAGTCTAAAATTCGTGGTCGCCAAATGTGGTGTATCACCAAATTAATATATATATATATTACACAAGGTTTGTCTACAGTAAAAGGTATTTATTAAAAGGCAACAACACAATACTATAAATGTATCACAAACACACAGCCCAGACCCACGGAGCAACAACCCTTTTTTAAATCTATCTACCTATATAGTAATCCCCTTCCCCAAACGCTTGATCTTACCCACGGTTAGACCATCGCCATCACCATCACCATCACCAACACCATCCAGGAAGAAACAGGAAGCAACAGCAGTTTCCTGCCTGGATATACCCTTAGTTGCATCACTTCCTCCAGCAATTGTGGGAGGGAAGCAAAGGACTCCCAGCCCTCCCACCTAGACCTGTTTAAGGAGGTCCTGAATTACCATGCAAGGAAGACAAGTTACCACAGCATCTGTTCCCCTCGTAGAATAGCATTATATAATGTTACCAAATGGGGAGTCAAGACATCTACAATTTTTTTATAATATAAGTTAGAGAAGCCATCCGGCCCAGGAGATTTGCCTAATTTAAGAGCTTTAATCGTGTCATTGACTTCTAGGGTTACGTCAGAATTAAGCAACTCCAGATCAGAATTTTCCAAAGCGGGGAGGTTCAGTTTATCTAAAAAGTTAGCAAGGGAGTCTTCATCTATTTGTGCCTGTGAGGTATAAATATCCTGGTAAAATGTAAGGAAGGTATTCTGGATCTGCGCATGATTCATTGTAGAAGAGTCTGATTTTGTCTTAATCTGAGTGACTTTAGACTGCTGATATTTGGCATTCAACTTATTAGTTAAAAGGCTTTTTTTTTTTTTTAGATGGAGTGTAGCTTGAAAAGACATCCTTCCCCACAGTGATTTCTATGATATTTGAGATTTCACTTACAGAACATTATTGAAACCGTTTTCATGTTGTCTTCGTTATTAGGTGTTTATTTTAATTGAATGCTTTTTTTCACAGTGGTAAGTCCTTATTCTACTGCAATTGATACATTTACTGAAGTTCTCAAATGTATTGCCCTAGATTCAACAAAGTGTGACATTTCTCTTCACTGAGAGAGGACCTTTCCAACTTCTATATTATCCTATGGAGCAATTATTCAATATTTCACTTACAGAACACTTTCAAGAGCAGTTGAAGCAGATTTCTCATTTTTTGTTGTTGTAAAGAGCTGAAAACACAATGACATTACTCTACACTTTTTTTTTATAAATCTCTCATTGTGGTTGAAGTTAAGCAGGACATTATAATGATTGTTTAATAATACTGTAAAACTCCCCCACCCACCCTCTTCGCTTTGCTAATGACCTTCTTCTTTCCTCCTCTCTTATCACCTCATCTCACTCCCATCTACAGGACTTTTCTTGTGCTGGCCCTGTTCCTTGTAACAATGGGTGTAGGAACCAAAGAAAATCTGGGGATCCCATATTATAATTGTCAAACTGCGATTTGTCGTCACGTTTTGCGACAAATCTCAGTTTGACAACAATCTGATATTGCGAATCAGGGGCACATGCACAATGCGGCGAGCATCAGGCGCTCATGGGCATTGAGCCGCGCATCAGCCGCGCATTGTGCTGCACATCAGGCGGGCATTGCAAAGCGTGGCACGTAAGGGTAGGGGGAAGAGACACAGGGGAGGGGGCAGGGGAACGCTGCGCATGCGCAAAGAGCGGTGTTAGCCGCGCATTACGCATCTGTTGCACGTAAGGGGAGGCAGAAGAGACACAGAGGAAGAGGGGGGGGGGAAGAGACACAGGGGAGGGGAAAAGAGACACAGGGGAGGAGGAAAGAGACACAGGGGAGGGGGGGAGATGAGGGGGGGAAGAGAAACAAGGGAGGGGGAAAGACACGGGAGGGTGAGGTGGGCAAGAGACAGGAGGGAAAGAGACACGGGAGAGAGAGGAGGGGGGAAGAGACACAAGGGAGGGAGAGGAGGGGGGAAAGAGACACAGGGGATGGAGAAGAGGAGGGGGAAGAGACACAGGTAAGGGGGAGGAGGGGGGAAAGAGACACGGGAGGGAGAAGTGGAGGGGGGAAAAAGACACAGGGGAGGGAGAGGAGGGGGGAAGAGACAGGGGAGTGAGAAGAGGGGGAAGAGACACAGGGAAGGAGAGGAGGGGGGAAGATACATAGGGGAGGGAAATGGCGAGAAGAGACACGAGGGAGGGGGGAACAGACACAGGGAAGGGGGGCCGGTGGGGAAACAGACACAGGTGAGGGGGCGAAGAGACATGAGGGAGGGGAAAACAGACACATAGGAGAGGGGACAGGGGTGAACAGACACAGGGGAGGCAGAGGGGGGAAAGAGACACAGGGGAGGGGGAAAGAGATGCACAGGAGGGATAGGGGGAAAGAGACAGGGGAGGGGGTTAGAGACATGGAAGGGAGAGGATGGGGGAAGGGAGACACAAGGGAGGGAGAGGAGGGGGGGTTAATGAGACACAAGGGAGGAAGTAGACAGTGGGAGAGAATCTCAATGAGCGCCAAAGGCGCTCATGGCAAGGCCAGTAAAATAGAGGGGGAGAGGCTCCCATTGTGTGGCAAACAGCATTGCCAGGCTTCACTTTTTATTGCCGTAATTTTTGACAGGCAAATTGCTAGTACTGCATATAAACATTGAAAAAATCTGATGGGGATTTGACCCCCATCCCAGTTCCTACACCTATGTTTGGAACTCTTGACTCCACTAGACTAACTTTCTGCCTCAAGACCTTCAAAACCTCACTTAAAATGTAACTGTTTAAAGAAGCTTATCACTTTCATCTTAATATGCACAAGACATCTATTACCCTCCTATACCGCATCCAAATCCTTTACATATTTACTTACATAGTTGCATGGTAATTAAGGTTGGAAAAAGATTTTAGTCTGTCAAGTTTTAGATATCCTCTGATATCAATAGCAATATGCGGATTAGTTGTTAATTGATCCAGAGGTCGGCAAACAGAAACAAAAACCCATTTAGAAATTGCCAATTGTATCAAAAGGGGAATTTTTTTTTAATTCCTTGCTGACCCCAGATACTGGCGATTAAACTCCTCCCTGGATCAATACTCCCACTCTAATTAACCAGAATAACCCTGAACGCCCTTTTTATTAAAAAATATATCCAACCCCTTTTTAAAGTTAACTATTGAATCCGCTGTCACAACCTCCTTTGGTAGAGATTTCCACAGATTTCCAACCTCTTGTAAATTTCTTCCTGTGTTAACCAATTATTAAGTGAAGGTAGTGTAGCCCCATTTTGTTTCGGTGTCCCAACCACTGGTACCTCCCTTGTGTATACCGAAGAAAATAACCTATTTAGCTCATCTGCATTTTCCTGGTCACTAATTATCAGACGGCCTGTGTCACATTGTAATGTTCCTATAGCTTCCTTACTGGCCTTCTTCCCATTAATATCTTTAAAAAAATATTTTTTAACTCTCCTCTGCAACTAACTTTTCATTTTATATTTTAGCCAGTCTAATCACCCTTTTGCAACTCTTGTTTGTTTCCTTGTACTCACGTAAAGCAGACTATGTTCCCTCTTTTGTTTGTAAAATTAAAATACTATGGGCCTCATTCAATTGCAATTTTGGCAATTGAATAGGGCTCTAAATAAGCACATAACTTATTTTTTTTAAAGAAGTTTTTAGTTAGCAAGCATCTTTCCAAAAGCAAGGTTTTCACTAACTAAAAACTTCCTTAAATAAAATATGCTATGTGCTTATATAGAGCCCTATTCAATTGACCAAATCGCAATTGAATGAGGGCCTCTGTATCTTGATCTTAAAATCATTGTTAAGCCACATAAGATGTGATTTACTCCTTCTACTTTTATTTCCACATTGTATATGGTGATAGGTATATTTATTTAGTAAGGATTTTAACGTTGTCAATTTTTTTTCAGTATTTTTACCTATTAGTTCTTTGTCCCAGTCTATACTTTGTTTTGCTGCCCTTAGACCGTTAAAATCTGCCCTTTAAAATTAATTTTTGTTGGCCCTTTAAATCTTGTTTTTTTAATTCAATCTCAAATGAGACTGTGTTGTGATCACTGTTTACCAAAGGTTGCCCTATTCCAACATTTGATACAATATCAATATTATTTGTGATGAATAAATCTAAGATAGCTTCATTTCTCGTAGGCTCTTGTATAACCTGGGCCAGATAATGATCCCTGAGTGTACTCAAGAACCGGCACCCGTTAGCTGAACTGCTGGTCTCAATCATCCAGTTTATTTCAGGGTAGTTAAAATATCCCATTAATAAAACTTGCCCATGCTTAGCTGCATTTCCAATCTGTAACAATAATTGCAGTTCCTCACTTTCAATTCAATATTTGGGGGGTTATAGCATACTCCTACTAGTATTCTTTTAGAATTTGCTTCTCCGCTATTTAACTCTACCCACAAACATTCAACTTTATCACTAGTTCCAACATAAATATCTTCTCTGACTATAGTCTTAAATTCAGGCTTAATATACAAATACCTCCTCCTCTCTTACCATTGCTTCTATCTTTCCCAAATAGGTTATAACCATCGAGATTAACAGTCCAGTCATGAGATTCATCCCACCACATTTTAGTAATGCATATTATTTCCTATTTGTCATTATCTGCTAATAATTCTAACTCTCCTATATTTACCTGGCAAGCTTCTGGCATTAGCAAGCATACACCTTATGTTATGAGTCTGTAGTTCTGAAGTGCCTGCCACTGTACTTGAGTTAGCTAGCAATACCTTCCTATTGTCTATACTAGCCCTTCCCCCATGACTAGTTCATTCATTTCTTACCCTCTCTACACTTTCTACCCTAGTTCTTCCCCCCCACCTACTAGTTTAAAAACTCCAATAACCTTTCTACCACCCTTTCCCCTAGCAGACCAGCTCCCTCTTCATTAAGTTGCAATCCATTCCTGCCATAGAGATTGTACCCAAGTGAGAAGTCAGCCCAGTGCTCTAAAAACCCAAACCCCTCCTTAACCGTCCTAGCAGTTATCCCGAGCGTGGCTCTGGGTTAATTTTCGGTACCTAAAGCCGCAACCCTGAGCCACGCTTGGCATTACACACTTCCTCCTTCCTTCCCGCCCCCCTCCTTCCCCCATCCTATTACTGTGTTACACTCTCATCCTTCCCCTGCGGCAGGTCTTCTGGCAGTGTCCGGGAGTCCTGAGTGATGTTACACGCACGTCACATCAACAGCAATTTACTGGCCACAGCCAGAAGACGTGCTGCAGGGGGAGGATGAGAGGGTAACACAGTAAAAGGATGAGGGAAGCAGGGGAGGGGGCAGGGGAGGAGAAGGGAGAGTGGTAAGGGGAGGAGAAGGGAGAGGTGGAAGGGAAGGAGAAGGGTGAGGGTTAATGGGAGGAGAGGGGGGAATGGTGTGCTGCTGGGGGGAGGGGCCACTACACTACAGAAAAATGTTAAATGTAAGGGCAGGGGGTCGGAACAAGGCGGTTTGGTCGTGTCGGCATCCCCGAATGTGCCGCTTTAACACTCGGGTGTACCGACACGGCCAGACTGCCAGGGATGTCAATACACCACTTTTTTAGCCACACATTAACCTCCCTAAGCTCCTTCTGTCTCCCTGGGCTAGCACGTGGCACTGGCAGTATCTTGGAATATACTACCTTGGAGGTCGATTCATATCCAGCCCCTCCCAATAATTTATCTACCCGATCCACAACATTCTGAACCCGAGCACCCAAGAGACCGCAAACTGTTTGATTGCTGTGATATGGGTGACAAATCACCCTTTCTACCTTCCTAATAATAGTCCCCTACCACCAAAACCCATCTGTTGTTCTGCCTATTCTGCCCTCTCTTTCTTCCAGTAGATCTGTTTTCCTGGCTATTAGACGGAACAGCTCTATCTGGCATTGTCATTCCTGAATGGACATCCCCATCAGTTTCACTCAATCTGGCAATTCTGTTGATATTTGCCAACTCAGAACCTGTTTGCCTCCTCCTCCTGATCCCCCTGCTTTCCCTGGTAGCAGTAACCCAGCTACTTCCGTGGACATCTTCACTAGCGGTTTCTCCACCTTCCATGCTAGGTCCAGCTAAACTGTGCTCCCTTTCCAGTAGAGCATTATCACTAAATGCTGCAATTCTCCTCTCCAGTTCTCCAATTTGTGCTTCAAGATGCAATATGCAATATGCTCACACCTGTCACTGACGTGTGGACCCTGGATCAGCAGATCCACTAGTGCATACATGTGGCAGGAGGTTGCCACTAGACTGACTCATAACCACCAACTACAAAAAAAATCAATACATTTGTTTAAAGCTAAAAAAAAAATATTTTTTTCTTTTTTCCTGCCTCCCTTCTTTCCTATTGCACTACAATTTGCACCATTTTCTTTGAACTCTCTCCTTTTATTTAAACTTCCACACTTATACTAGAACTGCACTTTTACTAGAAGTGTTCACAAGCTCACAAGTTCACTCCTTCCCCTGCTTATTTTAGGTTCTTACTACTCACCTGCACAATAGTCAATGCACAAGTACAAAAACACCCTTTACCGATCAGAAGAAATCACAGAACAGATGCAAACATACCACAAAAAAGCCACACACTGTAATAGCTTCATGTCACAACCCAGATTTGACCACCTGCCTTCAGCTTACAGGAATTCTTCTAGGTTGTGAATTCAGGGTGCCCATCTTAGGTAGTCAGTCCATTAACAACCAGTACACATGATACAGAAACAGGCCAATAATCCCTTAGCCTAGGACCAGCTTAAGAAAATGACAAACCGGTCTTTTCATATGGAGCCCAGAATTACATACACACCATATTTTACTGTATACAAAACAGAGACCCTTTATTAACACATCACACTCTTATATAAATCCCAGTTCTTTTTATGTGAGGAAACCTGTCTGTCAAAATCCTGTCATTTGTGTGATAGCAATACTATTATCTGCCTCCTGTGGTGAAGGAGACTTTCAGTCTACTGTAGTCTGATCAGATGCCATCCTTCTTCCTGCCCCATAGCTCTTTGAGGGTAATTTGCACCTTAATGTCATCAACTTGGACTTTCTTTCCCAGGAAAGCTGCATGGTAGGGGTGCTAATAGGTACATCCCTCCCGCTCTCCTATGGTTGAAATATGTTAAAGTTATAACTATTACTTATAGATGCTGCTAACTCATTTATTATTATCGTTTATTTGTAACGCGCCCATATTCTGTAGCGCTATACATAAGTTAAGTTACAGGCAATGACAAGTTCAAGACTAAAACATTGCAAAGAATTGAGGGCCTTGTCTTTGAGCTTGGGATCTGGTGTCCATAGCGCTTTCCCTAAACCACCTTGCGGGTTGAAACTCGCAGACTTACAATCTAAAGGTTGAAGTTTGTATGTGGTACAGTAGGGAGAGAGTAGTGCTGAGCGTGTTAGGGTGGAAGGTTAAAGGCTGCTTTGAAGACGTGCATTTTTATTGAAGTTTTGAAGGATTTGAGGCAGGAGGATAGTCTGGTGAAGCGATGCAAGGAGTTCCAGAGAATAGGGGCAGCGCAAGAAAAGTCCTGGAGGCGGGAATGAGAGTAGGTGACAAGAGTGGTAGAAAGAAGAAGGCCGTTAGCAGAACGGAGAGGGCGTGTGGGGGAGTATTTGGAGATGAGAGCAGAGATGTATGGGGGTGCCCTGTTGTTGAGGGCTTTATAAGTTAGGATCAAGATTTTTAATTTTATTCTAGAGGCTAAGGGAAGCCAGTTGAGTGATTTACAAAGAGGAGCTGCCGACACTGAACAATGTGTACAGAAGATGAGTCTGGCAGGGGCTTTCATTATGGATTGAAGTGGGGAGAGGCGAGTGGTGGGCAGGCCAACAAGGAGCAATGATGAGAGCGTGTATTAGAATATTAGTAGTGTCTTGTTTGAGGTAAAGGCGTATTTTGGATATGTTTTTTAGATGGAGAAGGCAAGATTTAGTTAGAGACTGTATGTGAAGGATAAAAGCGAGGGCAGGGTCCAGTAGAACCCTGAGACAATGGGCTTGGGGGGTGGGAGTGATGATGGTATTGTTGACAGTGAGAGAGGTGTGAGGAATTTAAGCTGTAGTAGAGGGTGGGAAGATTAAGAGTTCAGTCTTAGACATGTTGAGTTTTAGATGGTGGACGTACATCCAAGAGGATATACTAGAGAGGCAGTCGGAGACGTGTGTTAGAAGAGAGGGGGACAGATCTGGTGCTGAGAGGTAGATTTGAGTGTCATCTGCATAGAGATGGTACTGAAAACCAAAAGAGTTTATTAGTGTACCGAGTGAGGATGTGTAGCTGAAGAAGAGGAGGAGGCCTAGGACTAATCCTTGGGGTATGTCAATAGATAGGGGGTGAGGAGAAGAATAGGTGCCAGAGAAGGAGATGCTGAATGATCGATCATTCTTGGAGGTATAATGAGAACCACAAGAGAGCAGTGTCTCGAATGCCAAGGGAGGAGAGAATGTGGAGTAGAAGCGGATGGTCAACTGTGTCAAAGGTGTCAGAGAGATCCAGAAGAAGCAAAATGGAAAAATGGCCTTTAGACTTGGCGGTCATTGGTGACTTTTATGAGGGCTGTCTCAGTGGAATGTTGGGGCCAAAAGCCGGATTGGAAGGTGTCCAGAAGAGAGTTAGAGCAGATGAAACTGGTAAGGCGGTTATAGACGAGCTGCTCCAGCAGTTTGGAAGCCAGGGGAAGTAGAGAGATAGGGTGATAGATGCATTGTCAGAGTCGGATGAGGGTATGTTGAGAGTGGGTGTAATTAGGGCATGTTTTAGAGATGATGGAAACATGCCGGTGTTTAGGGAAAGGTTGAAGATGTGTGTGTGAGAGCTGGGATTCGTGTAGTATAGAGGGGAGGGATTAACTGAGATGGAATAGGATCCAGAGGACAGGTAGTGAGGTGAGAGGATGATATTAGGATGGAGACTTCATCGTCTGTTGCAGGGGTAAAGTAGTTCAAAGTGGCTGTGGAAATGGGGAGGGGAGTAGACTGGGTATTGTTGGTTAGTTGAGAGGGTGGACTGTGTGAGCCATGATGAGAGCAGAGTTCATTGCGGATAGTAAAATGGTGTGTAAAATGGTTGGCAAATGGGAGGAGGTGGTGGGCGGAGTAGAGTTTTGAAAGTGGCGTAAAGACGTTTGGGGTTGGAGGAGTTGATATTAGTGATTTGAAGTAGTGCTGTTTGGCCAGGTTGAGGGCGGAGGAGTAGGAACATAGAATAAACTTGTAGTAAAGGAAACCTGCTGTGGAGCGTGATTTCCTCCATAGTCGTTCAGCAGTGCGGGAGCACTTCTGAATGTAACGTGTGTGTGTGTGTAGTGTGCCATGGCTTTTGCAATGTGTTTAAATTGCTTTTGCCTTGTACTTAACCCCTATATAATGCTTCAGAATATGGAAATTATTCTAATAATATATTATTATTATTATTATTATTAATAACTGTATAGGGGTGTATTCTAATGCTCATTTGTTCATTGTTAGAACTTTCACTCTGTAGGAAACTAAAAAAATCCTAATATGATGCACTATTATCTCCATCTCAGCAATTGCAACCTTTATATATACTGTAGTCAACCCTCTTTCTTAAACCACTGTCTAATTCTCTCTCAAACACACTCATTTGAACCTTGTATTCCTGTTGTATTCCCTCTAGATTATAAATTCACAAAAGCAGGATACTCCTAATTTATCATATTGGGTTGTCTCAGTTATTTGACTTTTCTCTAATCACTTATAAGTTCACAGTGTGATTAAATACGGTAAATAATAAAAATTGAAAAAGCAGACCAATATAACAGTTTTTTTTTATAAATGAAGAAAAGGGTTTTTTTCATCTTAAAGTGTATTTTTTCTTCTTCGAGTGTACAGGTGCAGTGAGCGTCCTTCCTCATCCGTCTTCTGCATTCCACACAAGATTACTTCAGCTGTCAAATACAATTTAACACCAGTCATTTTATCAATATGTAGGGCAAGTGCCTCGAGAATGCCAAGTCACATCCCAAATTTTGTCAGCCTGCTAAAGACAACTGATTTAAGAAGCCAGCAATGACATTTATCTCTTAAGCTAGAATGATTTCTTAGCCTGTGCTCAGAATGAATGTTCAATGCTTGCTCAAAACGTGCATAATATTTTTGTTAAATTGGTTCCATTTTAATTGAACGCTAAAGAGACCACCCCACTTTCCTCTCTAAAATTTTGAAATTATAATTTTTCAGAAAGTGTTAGAAGACATGTCTCCTTATATAAAACTGGCATGTCTCTTCTTGATTCAGTTTTATAATACAGTCTATCATGATATTTTATATATGTTTTTGCGTGTATCCTTTAGATTTAAGTTTCAATGTTCTGCAGATAAAGTATTGTGCACCTAACTGTGTTGAATGATCTTGTTATGTTATCTCAAACACTATGCATCACCCAGAGTGGTGCACTGCATCGTAGGAGCAGATTGCAGTGGAGGAGAGGGCATGCAAAATTGATGCAGGTAGTGTACATTTTGGTAGCAAAGCACACAAACTAGGCGAAAGCGTTAGTTTGCACCCACCCTGCCTGAGCAATACTTCCCAAATTAACAGTGGCCTATGCCCTAACTATCCCATTGTGTGCACCCCAACCTCTAGCTTATCTTACAATATTGTGCTGTGGGGATCACCATGGATATAACAATATGGCCCTTGGGGTCTGTAGGTACACCCATAGGAGAGAAGTAATATGGGTGCCCATTGGAACCTCCATGGAGCACTTATTATTTATTTAGGGTAGGAAACAGGGTTAATGGTCCACCTACCCCAAATTATAAGTGGGTAGAGGGAAGCTGGGCTAGTGGCCCAGCTTTTGTGGGTATGCTGGGGAACACCTGGACTAATATCAGGTTAATTTTTATTTTAATTTAACCCCTTCCCTGCTATGGTATGTGATTTATATAGATAGTCTTGTAACTTGCCTGATATAAATGAGGGTATCATAAAATGTTTACGCTGTCTTTCTCTCTCTCTGTCCTGTCACTCTCTCTATGTCCTGTTTCTCTCTTTCTGTCCTGACACTCTCTCTGTTCTGTCTCTTTCTCTATGTCCTGACTTTTTCTCTGTCCTTACTCCTCTCTCTGACCTGTTTCTTTCTCTCTGCTGTCTCTCTCTCCCCTGACTCTCTCTCGCTCTCCCTCTCTGTCCTGTTTCTCTCTCTGTGTTATGTCTCTCTCTCTCTCTCCCCTCTCTACCTCTCTGTATCCTATCTTTCTCTCTCTCTCTGTCCTGTCTTGCTCTGTCCTGCCTCTCTCTGTCCTCTCTCTCTCTCTCTGTCTCTGTCTCTGTCTCTCTCTCTCTGTCTCTGTCTCTCCCTCTGCTCGCTTCCTAGCAGTTAATGGTATGGTTAGAAAAAAATGACCCTTCTGCGAATGCCTGCCTGCACTGAGTCTACTGTCAATGTCACGCCTACGCAGAACACACTGTGCAGGAGTGACAGACATAAGAAACTGGTAATTATTATAAAAGACTTGGAAATTGGCCGTCAAAAATGACGGCAATAAAATTGTAAGGCTGGCAATGCTGTTTGCCACACAATGCGAGCCCTTTGCTCCTCTGAGCAGCATTTGCATGGCGTGCGCTGACTGCCGTTGGTTTTATTTTCAAAGTGCCTGTCGTTCGAGTAAGTGTTACCGTCTTCGTCGGCATGTATTTTCCTAGTCCTGCGTGCCTGGCGTTGTTCGTGTAGGTGTTACTGTCTTTTGCGTCGTGTATTTTCTAAGTTCTGCGTGCCTGGCTGTGCTGAGTCTCATTTTCATCCTGTCTCAGAATTTAAAAAAAATTTCGGCCGCCGTTGAAAAAGACAGGATATGCCTCAAATTACCTTGCAACCTCACTCACAGGCTCCCTGGCTCTCCCCCTGTGCTGTGTGTGAGTTTGTAAGTTAATTTGAGGCATATTTGTGTGTTTTTGCAGACTTCTCCAGTTCGGTGGTTCGCTGTTAAAGTCATATTTTTCTGAGCAGTCCATCTACGTGCTTCGGGTCCTAAGTCATACAGGCCGTAATTTTGCATCCGTCACAAAGTCCAGGGGCCTCGCGATGAGGCCTCATTGCAGCTAAGTCCTGCGTGTCTCGGGATGAGCGCCAGCTAATTGCAGCCTAAGTTCTGCGTGCCTCAACTGCTCGCCTCGCTTCACGAAGGCCCAGAGTGCAATGAGGGCTCATTGCTTCCTAAGTCCTGCTCGCTTTGCGAGGCTCGCGGTCAACGACTCGCCTCTCAAAGCAAGACAACAACTCGCAGTACGACAACTATATAGGTGAGGGGTGGTTCAGACTTGGAGTCTCCTACTGGTTAACATAAGGCAGGTTGCTAGTGGGTACTACCCATAGCTAGAAAGCACTGGTCAGTACCCCCTTCATAAAAGACAGTAACTTTTACTTTGAGTTCTTTTGCAGGAGCCATGTAATAGCTCTGCCAACTTGGTTGTAAATACTCCCATAGGGCTTTTTTGCAGTTCCTACAGGAGTCATGAAATTGAGCGCTATGTAAATAGGGCTAAAATGGAGGAAACGAGGAATAAGAAGAAAGCAGTGGATTAGAGACACCTTGTGCGTCAGGTAGAGTTGAGACTTAAGTGATTATTGATATATACATCCTTTTTCTCTTTGGCACAGTATTTTGCTTGATTATTGTGGAAGAGGAATTGGTTAAATTCAAAGGAGTTTGCCATTTTCGCTAGTTGGAAAAAAACAATAATAATTGGCATACTATAATATAGCTAGTACAATGTATAATTAGTCTTTAAGAACCTTCCACATGTGAAGACCACTTGCATTATGCCTGACCCAAACATTTTTCACTTTCTTTACTGGGTTAATCTTTATTGCACCCATTATAATGTTATTTTATCTGTAAAGCAGAAACGTCTTAAGTTATCCTTAAAGGGCCAGTGTAAGTGCTTTTCATATTAAAACTATGTTTTAGGTTACCATTAATTAAAAAGTGCATGCGCAAACAGCAGTAAGTCAAAAGTTTAGCCATAACATATTATTTAAAAACACAGTTAAACTCCATACTGACCCTTAATGTTATCCATTGATGTATTTACCTTCCTTTTAGTAGTGCTCAGGACAAAGAGTGGGGAGGAGTAGGAAGGTGTACAGCAGTGGTCATTATTTAGATAAACTGTGTTTATAAATAAAAAAAAATCTGGCTAAAATTTTGCTTTGCTGCTGTCTGTACATGTATTTTTAATATAAATTAATTGTGAACTCAGAAATAGGTTTAAAATGAAAAGTGCGTACACTGGCCCTTTTATACTTTTATACTTTAACTTAATTTCATTACCTCTTTGTCTAGCTGTTGAAAGCCTTTGACATATGCTTCCTTTCTGTAAAGTGTTTAGGCCATCATTTTATTTCAGTGTTTATCCCTTATCTTGCAGTACATATTATAGGAGTTATACAAATACAACCATTATCAGAGGTCAGCTAAGGTCATATAGGGACTTATTGTGGTTTAATCAAAACACTTACCTGGCACCACATTCCAGTTGTTTTTTTTGTGTGTTATAGTTGAACTTTGGTTTTAGCTATACCCAACCACAAGCCATTGGAAGTTTTCAGTGTCACCTTTGTTTTGTTCAATGAAATAACCTGTCCTTTAGCAAAGCACATCAATATTGTACAACAAAACACACATTATTTGCTTTTTATAGCAAAAAACAATTCCCTTCTTAATCCAGGCCCCTCCATACCGGAAAAGGAATGTTTAATGTAAGCTTTTTGAGACCTATACGGTGGATGCCCAGTACTCATGTATTTCAAGTTTTTTTTATATCTTTCTGACAAAACTATAAACAATCTCTTGCTATTTGATTTCTAATGTATATAACTAATCAATATTCACCGAACAAGCATTTGAGCATTTGCATTGAATATGAGATGTGAAATCTTAACATAACCTATACAGTCAGGTCCATAAATATTGGGACATGGACACAATTCTAACCTTTTTGGCTCTATACACCACCACAATGGATTTGAAATGAATCTAAAGATGTGCTGTAACTGTAAGACTTTCAGCTTAAATTTGAGGGTATTTACATTCAAATCAGGTGAACGGTGTAGGAATTACAACAGTTTGTATATGTGCCTCCCACTTTTTAAGGGACCAAAAGTAATGGGACAATTGGCTGCTCAGCTGTTCCATGGCCAGGTGTGTGTTATTCCCTCATTATCCCATTTACAAAGAGCAGATACACGCTCCAGTGTTCATTTCAAGTGTGCTATTTGCATTTGTTGCTGTTAACTCTCAATATGAGATCCAAAGAGCTGTCACTATCAGTGAAGCAAGCCATCATTAGGCTGAAAAAACAAAACAAACCCATCAGAGAGATAGCAAAAACATTAGGTGTGTCCAAATCAACTGTTTGGAACATACTTTAAAAAAAAAGAACGCACCGGTGAGCTCAGCAACACCAAAGACCCGGAAGACCACGGAAAACAACTGTGGTGGATGACCGAATAATTATTTCCCTGGTGAAGAAAACACCCTTCAGAACAGTTGGCCAGACCAAGAACCCTCTCCAGGAGGTAGATGTATGTGTGACGAAGTCAACAATCAAGAGAAGACTTGACCAGAGTAAATACAGAGGGTTCACCACAAGATGCAGACTTCAGGCTGTAATTCACTGCAAAGGATTTGCAACCAAGTATTAAAAAGTGAAAGTTTGTTTTATGACTGTTAATCTGTCCCATTACTTTTGGTCCCTTAAAAAGTGGGAGGCACATATACAAACTGTTGTAATTCCTGCACCGTTCACCTGATTTGGATGTAAATACCCTCAAATTAAAGCTGAAAGTCTGCAGTTAAAGCACATTTTGTTTGTTTCATTTCAAATCCATTGTGGTGGTGTATAGAGCCAAAAAGATTAGAATTATGTTGATGTCCCAATATTTATGGACCTGACTGTAGCTCCTGCAACATTAAAGAACAAAAATAAGGTGACACTACAGAAGATTATAATTTGTGGAGGAACATGTTATTTGTGCATGAACTTGATATATTAAGCATCATTCATTTAAATATTGTACTATTTATCAGTTTTACTTCCTTGCACATCATATTCTTCTATATTGAATATGCATAATGTAGTTGTGATCATAAAATATATATTTTGTTATAATGAAAGAGTACACATTTTTAAATATATAGCTTTCATTTATTCATAAACAGACAACTTTTCATTCAAATACATTAATATTAAAATATGTTCAAAAGGGAACCTTTATAAAGTACGGCGTTACTGCTAGAACAAGGGGGTTCAAGAAAACCACAGACGGGAAGATGGGTCAAAAGAGCTCTGGTTGGTTCATCCACAATAGTCCATTCAAAATTGGGCATTATGTTTTTGGCTGTGATTTGGCATATTTTCGGTGTTGAATGAAAGAATTCCCATGTAACAGCAACATAAATAAGTCATATTTAGAAACACTGAACACAAATTATTAAAGTCCATGTTTAATGCTAGTATCCAAACTATCCCAAGAAAAATTATATGTTTTGTTCTCAAAGAAAATGTTTTTATTTTAGATCCATGGCACTAGGGATACATGATAATATACACAGCAAGAAAAAGTACTGAGATGTTACAGTGGATGAACACATCCTTGAGTCTCACACACACAATGCTAGGCAGTTTTCTATTATCGGATAGTCTCAAAAAGAGATTTGTACAAAAGAAATCACTGTTTCTTCAAGGATACTTAAGTACTGTAGGGATTGATGTCACCAGTAAAAAGTTACAATAAAGAAGTCAGAAAGCCTTGGGATCAGGTATATGAAAGAGTAGTGGGCATTGAGTGGAGTTACCTAAGTATAGGCATCAAGGATGGATGGAGGGAAATTAAAATCCAAAACATACAGCTTGGTGTCACAGGTATAAGGAGGGACAGCTGGAACTCATAGAGAAGGCAAAAAAAGCAAAAAGAGTCTGTGATTTAGCTTAGGAAAGACAGAGCCAACTACAAGGAGTGTCACAATATCATCATCACAAAATATTCTATTAAAGTATCAAAAAAGATAAAATTTGGTCCAATGAATTCTGTACACAAAAATGTAACAAACACACAAAATAGTTTCCTTTAGTTCATGTCTTCCCACTTTCTTATCGCTTTCTTTAAGAACCCTGCTTATTGATGAATATTTATTGCCTCTACTTGGCAACTTACACAGTGAAGCAGCGTGTGGCACCCAAGTCACATATTGCTCCAAACACGTCAGTGTCCATCACTGGTCTACTGTGTACTACCGCAAGCAACTGTAAAAGGTCACTGGATGCTTCCTTCTAAATAATGCTACTGTATGGCAGGTCAGAGAATGAAATCATTATTCTATTATTTAATTCCTACAATTATAAATAATTTATAATAAATATCTGTTAAGGAAAGTTAGAGAAGTAGCTATTTAGCATATTATAATTATCAGATTGTATGACCATATAAATAATGAAATTGTTATGATGCGAGAAAATTGTTACATGGTCAAATGTCCCAAGAATCATTTAGGATGTTGTGTCAACTGTTGCAGCCAGATATATATATATATATATATATATATATATATATACACTGTAGACTCTCAGTTATCTGGCACCTATGGGGAATGGTAGATGTCGGGTAAATGTAGTTTCTCGTTGCTTGAGTCACTATTAAAAGAGGCCTAGATTAGCTGCACATAGGATGCTCTGCTAAGCATATTTGTCAGTGAGGGCTGTTCTAGCAGCAGCAGCAGCTTTCACTCCTCACTTACACACATGTACATTCGGCTGGATGGTGCGGTGCTGATCCTGGGGAATGTAACACCAACACTGCACTGGTTCAGTCACTCACGCCCGTCTGCATCCAGGTAACATTGAATTGCAGAGAAGTACAGTGGATGCAATCTAGGTGCCTGTAAGCATGTTGTGGCATGACAACCTGGCATTTGTTGAGCCCTGTAAATCTTATAATATTTTTTATATTTGAAGAACAGAATTCAATTTATTTCTGGTTGCTTGAGAATTTCGGTTGCTTGAATTCCTGTTGACTGAGAGTCTTCTGTGTGTATATATATATATATATATATATATATAAATAATCAGTGCTGCATTACATATAAAAAAACACCTTGAATAACATTTGTACAAGTAATTAACAAACAAATGATATACTATATGAATGTATGAGTTGTAATATCTAAATATTAAAAGGATCTGTGGATCAAGGTCAAGGTATACTGTAAGTAGTCCTAATCTACCATCGTCATCATTTTTTGGCAACATTTCTATTTGGATGTTTTCAGCATTGCCTCTTACAGTAATCATTGCATTCTTGAAAGGTAGATGAGAAGATCAAGCCAGCTAGCAGCAGTGTGAGCCCAAAGTGTTTTGATAATTGAACAAGTAGGTGGTTTACTCAGAAACTAGTTGTAAAAATGCACTCAATGGCTTCCCGGCAAAAGTGCCCTTACTGCCCTATACAGAAAAATTACACCTGTCTAAGAAGGTATGATTGTACTGTTTACAAGCATATATTTGGGAGCATTTTTGCACCCATTTCAAAGCAAACCAGAGCACCTTTGCAGTGGTGAAATTTAATTCTGCATCATTGGATAGGGTACATTTTGATAGGGTTACTTTTGAAACTTGTGCCAAGTAGTTTTTAAGAGGTATACAAATTTGTAATTTTTTAATGTTACAATAAATATGTAACCTGCCTACATAGTATATATGAAAACTGGTAAATCATAATATTTTTGGTCCACTTCATGATATCGATTGTCTATTATTCTGTTAAGTTGAATATTATTCAGCTGTAACTATAAGGGTTTTGCCATCTCTTAGCCCTTGTAGTAAGCATATACTCAGAGTGGACCCATACAGTCCTGTTACATTTCCTCTAAGCTCAAACTCATAGTGCTTGACTGTTTTCCAAAGTCATATTTTCCATCAACTGTAAAAAAAAAAACGTAATATTGATTGTCACAATCAGTTTTCAGGAAGCAAAACACAATCTACTCCAATTATCCCCATTCCTAATCCTTATTTATTATTGTGACACCCCCAATAATGGTACCATTGACGGCCCAAGAAAGAGGCATAATCCTTTCTCAGTTACTTCATAACCTAATTCATACACCATTTCATCTGTTTCATTTTCAGTTACTATTTCTGAAAATTTCAAAGGAGCGTCAAAGTATAGAAAATACAGGATCTTATTCTACTTATCACTTTTCTTTTTTGCAAAAAACTTGCTCAAAGCTAATTTGAATTGGTACAGAATTCTCATTATAGTTACTGAATGTCTTGAGTGTCTGAGAAACAAGATAAGTTTGCAAGAACATATAATACATTTCATATGCAAATTAAAATGCCAATATATATAGAAGAAAAAAAACAGTTGTGGAAGAAGCTAAGAGACAATCTTCTCTTGCATATGAACAACTCATTCTAAGTATAAGAAAAAACTTCTAAAAACAAAAATATATAATCCTCTTACAATTTAACCTTAACATCTTGTGATGGGAAGTGTAGTGTTTGTAGTTACAGTAGGGCAGCTTCTTCTGGAAGTTCATCACTGTGATATTTATTGTGACTTGTTATTTTAGTTGGAAACGTTCTGAAGGGAATAACATCTAAACACAAATATCTAATTGATTCCTAATTTAGATATCATCTCACCCACACTTTCTAGGGTGTCACTAGAAGTCCCATTCCACACTGTTCATACTGTGTTTGGAGAATGGGTTGGAAATGATACTGAATCACAATTGTAGCACCCATGCAGAATATCTGAAATATAATTTAATTAAGCTTTTTTTTACTGTAATTCCATATAATCCCTATACAAAAAGTCTTGATCATAATTACATAAAGTTTCAAAAGTACAAAATTGTCAATTTGGGTAAGATTTATTTTGCAAATAATGTCTGATAAATAGAATAAGGTCCATAAAGTACAAGCGTATTGATTGACTTCTCCTTACGTGCCACTATTAAAATGGCAATTTTGCATGTGGAGATCAAAAATCTAAAGAAAACAACTAAATTAATCAAATACAAGCAATATTGTATTGATCATTGTTTTTCTTTATCTGCACCATATTGATCTATGCCTGTATGTGCTGTTGTATTAAGATGTATATAGTACCTGCTTGTGTGTATTTGTGCATACTATGCTCGTGAGATAATATGTATGTGTAGTTCTGTATGCTGTAACAGTTGCTCTGTTTGTATGTGTTGGGAATGTCAGCGTTAGGTGTGTGTACAATTTTTCATGGAGTGTATACTGGTTAATTAAGGAAAATAAATAGGCTGACAGATTAATTATGTTCTAAATGGCAGTGTATATCATGTACATACTTGCTTTCTTGAAGTGAATGTATCAGATGGGTGTCCTCATTCATATTTATATACAGTTTCGTATGAGTGTAGTCTATAATTAGGGCCTGCGCCCCTATTAAACATCTGACCGCCCCTGGCAATAACTGATGAGTTAAGGTAATTTTCAGTTTCAAGTATCTTTTGTTTTTTTTATACTAAACCAGCTGAGATATTTTGAAAAAGGATACTGCCTCTTGGCCAAGTTTTATATAAATATTATAATCATTTACAAATAACCACAAAACAAGAGGTTTCTCAAAGCTATTTCACAGCTACAGCTTTGAACAAGTATATACACAGCAGCACAGGTTTAAATACTTGTTTAAACAAGTACTACCATGTGCCCACTTGCACATCCACTCATTCGCACGCAGGAAGTTACATCATGAGGTCTTCATTCCAAGGGCAGCATCCACTTCTTCCTCCGGCTGTAAAGTGTGCCACTGAGCGATGGGCCTCCTGGGATTAGCCAGCATATCAGACCAGTGGCGAAGCTCAGTCCCTGTAGCATTGCAGCCCACAAAGATCTTGCCAATAGCTTCATTCTTGCCCAGCTTGTCATAGTCAAGTACTGTAAGGACTACCTGCACTTTCTGTGGATGGAAAATCCAAAATGTCAAAGCAAATAGCAGTCCATAAACAGCAAGCAAATGCAGATGTTTCTTAAAAAAACATAAATCTGAGATCATTAACTTTAAAAAAAATGTATGTTGTAAGCCATGTTGGATACACTGATCTCCCCCCACCCCCCATCAATAGCACATATAAGCACATAATACTTTTAAATCCACATGAAGGAATTTGCCAGACATCTGGCATCTGAACTAGCAATAGGAGTGCCCTCCGTCCCCAATCTAATTAGGGCAGATGCTTTATCTCAGTCATAAAAGCTGAAGTTAGTTATTGCTTCTGGGGTTGTAGAGCAGAACAGGTTTGGGGAACAAGAGATATTTAACACCCCACCAACCTATGGACGTGATAAATAAACCAGATATATCTGATAGAAAGGTAGCTGTAAGTGAGATGTTTCTGTATTTGAAATATCTTTGATAATAATAAAAGTGGCCAGTCTGCTGATACACTAAGAAATAGTGTGATGTGATTTCTCCTCTCTATGACTGATGTCCTGATCTCAATTGCTGGGTGCGGAGATGAATATAAAAAGTCACAACCTGCAGATTGCTCCTATAAACTACAGTAGGAGAATTAGGGGTGTACTGAGCCCCTCGTGTCTGGGTCGTGACAAATTTAATAAACCACATTATCTACATTTATGAACCAACTGAATTACTGTTAAATCAGTAATATAATGTCTAACATGTTTAATTATATTTAAATGACTCACTTATATAGGATATACTTTTGAAGAAATAATCTTCGTAAAACCACAGCTTCTAATTTATTAACTATCACATGCAATTATTCTATTGTTCTGTGACCATCTTTCTTCACTTCTCTTAATTTTTGTGCCTTCTACAAATTGGCAGTATACTGTACATAGTTGCAACATTTTTGCCCGCAGTTTGTTCTGTGTTCCTAGGAAACAAATAGGAAATTCCTCCTGGTTCCTCACAGTTGATGCACACCTTTATAAACTTTCTTTTTTTCACCATTGCTCCTGATTTTACTGTATTAATGTCCAGCAAATAATTTTGTATTGCATGCCAATACCATAAGCCTTTTTTCCCCCATTGTCAAAGAAAAAACAGTGCAGGTGAAAAGATTGATAGGGGTGTCTGAAAACAGGAGAGGAAAAGCATTTCCTCCATTAGTAAACCGTAAAGATTGAGACTGAAAGATAAAGGTTTCTAAGCTTTTCTTGTTTTCATAAACAGTTTCTGGTTGTCACGTACTTGAAATACCGTTTCAGTACTTTAAAAATTCTCTATGACTTTACCTTCAATAGTTGGCTATATCATTATTTAGTATTTGTGAGAGTGAAAAATCACATAAAAAGTCTGCCGTTTCTGAAGCTATATTCGAGATAAACAGCAAAGCATGCGGGCAAAGATATACCAGCCCATAGCACCTTCTATCTAGGACTACCTATACAGCTATGCCTTAAGTCATCATCCGGATAGTCTTATGTATATCTCAGGTATTCCTGAATTTGTTAATGTTCATTATTAGTAACATTACTGCCAGAAGGCTAGTTCACTTGTCTATCAGTTTTCTGTTTGAGCACCTCTAATTTTGTTGTTGCTTAATCTGAGAAAAGACAATACCTGAAGTAGGTTTGTCCTATAGATCGGGTTACTCAGAGAGCAACCTCTTTTAGCTCACTTGTGCCCTTCACAGGGAGAAAAATCCTGTAGTATATCAGTCTGGTCCCACTCAAAAGAGTGATCCAGCCCCGAAATACCAGGCAATTCTACCCTGAACAGGAGAAACAGCAAACCTCACGCGCGTTTCGCCCTCTATGAGCCTCGTCAGTGAGGTGCAGCTTTACTCTCTAAGGCACAGTTTTCTGTTTAAACATACTAAATTTAAGGTTAAAAGGGAGATGTTAGAAAGCCTGCCCTTACATGTTTTTTTCTTTAAGACCACACACTATTTTAGTAAACCTCGATTGTACAGTTATAATTTATTGGTATATGATCTCCAGATTTTGGTACATCATTCCATAAATGGGTTAACTAAGTACTAATAGCAAAGCATCTCTTGAATTCATGTTCCTCTCATTAAAATACTGTGATGCCTATATTCTGTATTGGTATTTGTATGTACATAGTGCACATTGAAGATGAAAGGACATACAGAGAGGGACAGAGAAGGGGTAGAGAATATACACAGTGAGACAAAGAAATGTGGTGTGGTATAATTATTGTTAGCTTAGCTGAAGTGAAGTATCCCCTTAAGACATTACAGATTTCCCTCCACGTTGTGGCCCCTTCTATTATAAGACCCTGCCTTAGGGTATGTTATTTTGAGTCTAATGCTGTGAACGTCAGAGCTGCTCACCTGAATTTGTTCGAAAGGAACTTCAAAGCTGAATGACTCATTATAGTAGGGATTCAGGGTGTTTTTCTTAATGGTTGTCTTCTTCTTTTTAAGTCTCTTGCCATTTTGCATTAGGTGAATCTTTACATATGGGTCTGTTAAAAGACAAAGGAAGAAACATTTACATAAACACATAAATAAACCCCAAAAAACAGACATAACTAGAAGAAAAATCAGATCACATATTTACTACTGAAATCTTCACATTGCTGGAAAGCTATCTTCACCCTTCAGTGTATGGTAAAAAAAAGAAACAACTTTGTTTTTTGTTTTCTGTTTGCCTTCCTCTGGATCAATTAATTAACAACTAATTAATTAACAACTAGTCCGCATATTGCAGATCAGAGGAGATCTTAAAAGGTTGAACTTGATGGACTGAAAGTCTTTTTTCAACCTCAATTACTATGTAACAATGAGAGCCATTTTTATTTAATTTATTATAATTTTTAGCATATTTCACCATGAACTGGTAGTGCCTTTTACATTCAGTATTTTCTGTCAAAAGAGCAGGGAAACGGGTTAAGGGCTTGCACTGCTGATTGGCCAAGCTTTAGTGTCTTTACGGAGACCCATGAACAATGCTATATATAGCAACTGAATGGTTGACTTGCTGCATGTCTGAAGGGATTTTGGTTCTAAAAAATGCATCACTACATATAAATAAATTAAGAGGAAACAAACATATACACAAGATAGAGTTTTTACATCCAATATTTGGAGATAGCTCACCAGAAAGTCCTCCTACATCCATTTTTTTCAGATTCTTGGCCTCGAGCACAATGACAGTGAGCTTTCCTGCTGTGGGCACGTATCTCAGAGAGAAGCAGATGTCTCCCAACTTCTCTTGCTAGAAAAGCACAAAGGAAAATACAATGTTAACAGCCATTTGTGCGTATGATGGCTTATAGGCATAAAGAATATAGCTTACCTTCCAACATTGCAAGTGACAAAGAAAACAGACACACTATTTGATACGTTGTACTGCAAGATGCGTTAGCAGCATCTTGAATAAAGCATCTAAGTTTTAGAGATACATGTACTTTATATGTATACACACATACACCACAGTACTCACACTTCTGAACTCTCTCTATAAAAAAAAAAAAAATCTAAAAGGAACTCTGTCATACCAGCAGGTTGTTGATTTAATTTTAAAGAGCATTAACATTGGCTAGACGCGATACTGAAATAATAAGGATTAATATTGCTGCTCCTGTATGCTAATGTGTGGCTTGGTATGGTAATGTGTAATTGATCATGTTGGGAGAGAAGGTCTATCTGTCAGATAACTTTGCAGGTCTTTATTTTGACCACTATAGAGACAGTCAAGCAAATTGCAATAATAATTAGCACATTAAATCAGCTAATACGTGTGAGCTACTCATTTGTATATAGCAAGATGGAATTTTTCCAGGATTAATACACTTTAGAAAAAATGGATAAAACAATACGTAGCCAGTTTGGCATACACTTTAGGAATAACCTAAAAAAAACAACAACTTGAATTTGGGGCGATAGCGTCCCCTTAACATTTATTATACTAAATAAAATATTTATAATACTAGATGTTAATTGTTATTGGATGCTAAATCTTGTGTGTATCAAAGATTCAAGTGTGTAAACATATCACAGTCCCTTTATTATGAGTCACCTTAATCCTAAATGAGCGAGTGTATTCAGCAAAAATATATTCGGTACTTCTATTGATTATAAGCAGTGAGAAGGAACTTGCCAAACCCGCCTCATCATTTTTATTTAAGTGTATTGGCAAGGATGGTTAATTATTTCCTATTGGTTAATATATACATTATAACGGCTTAAATGTAAAATAAAGTAGTAATAGTAGTTAGAAGATCAAATAGTAATTAGAACATCAAAAACTAATAGCGTAAATTATGCATTTTTTTACATTATCGAAAATAAGTACTGAAAGTAACACAATGTCAAAACTCTGAGCTCGAAAAAATTTAAAGGCAGAAGATATGGTGGCTGGAAGGTCAATGTGGGATCTCAGCCATCATACCCTGCTCCTCAATAAGCCAGTAGGTTGCATCTGCTTAATTAGTGCTTGTGAGATTAAAGTTTACCTTAGTATTGGTAAAGAGAGATTGGTACTAACTCCTAACCACACTCTGCGCGGGATAGTCACGGCAACTGGTAACGGCATTATCAGCACAACTTGAACTCCACTAAGGACCAATGTTTCAGTGAGAAATCTGAGACAGCTATCTGGGGTGCCTGGCATAAAGGTGAAGAAGTCTAGTCCGTGGCACCAAAATCTTGCCGATTTAGATATTCTAAAGCAATACCTTTAGACAGGTATCAATGCTATCAAGACACTAGTCTGCTTTGCACAGTTCTGCAAGTGTGGGGAACTTGATGAGATAGAAATGCTCTGAACCTGCATAATAAACATTAATACTATTCAAGGTATGAGATGGGGATTCCCAATAACTCTTCTTCCTGGGATGCCGTTTGGTTTAATTTAAATTTACATCTTAGACACAGCCAATAGTAAATTAGATCGTCATCATGACATCAGTAAAACATGGAAGTCAGACCTAATCTGCAATCAAAGGCTACAAATTAATAAGTGCCAATCACTAAAATAGTTGTCAGTGTGTGTCCCGTTACGATGTTGGTCAAGCTCCTTTGCCGCAACTACGAGCCTCGCAAAGCGTGGCGAGCAGTTGAGGCACGCAGGACTTAGCCTGCAATGAGCGCTGAGGGTGCTCATTGCACTGCGAGCCTCGCGAAGTAAGGCGAGCAGATGAGGCGCGCGGGACTTAGTGAGGCGAGCAGGTGAGGCACGCGTGACTTACGACCCGTGCAACTTAGGACAACTAACCCGTGTAACTAACGGCCGAACCACAAAACTGAAAAGACATGAAAAAAACAATAAATATGCCTCAAATTGACTTACACACGCCAGAAGAAGCTCTCTTGGGCCTCCCCATAGAGGGTCTCAGTAAAGAGGCTCAACTCTTATCACACCAAGTGTTTTTAGCAGTGAGGATTACGTTAGCCAAAACATGGAAATCGGCAGTACCAGAATATAGTGCAGTTTTGAATAAACTTAAAATTTATATATAACATAAGCATTATCTCAGCCAACTTGGACCAATCATATAGGAAATGGGCCCCATGTTGGGACACTTGGATTCTTAAGATTGGGGGGTAAATATGTAGAGTAGGATAATAGTTTAGGATACCCCCTTTAAGAACAAACATAACTCTGAACTTCTTCTCCTTTTGCCCCTCTCTTACCCTCTTTCTTCTTCTTTCTTCTTCTTTATTCTATGTGTGCTCTTATAAGATATCAGCCTTTACGGTTGTACTTAAACACGTACATATGCGTGTAATATGCTTTTAGCTTAATTAAAAACAGAAATAACAAAAATTTAAAAGTTAGGTTTAAAAATCGCCTAAGCGAGAGAAAAAAATGTCTGCCAAAAAAAAAACGCTAAATGACGAATGCGAGGCCCAAGGACGTAAAACTATCTGAAGGACGTAAAAAATAGCCCTAAGCAGTAACACTTAACCCAAGCCGCTAACATTTAACCCAAGCCGCTAACATTTACCCAAGCCGCTAACATTTAAACCAAGCCGCTAACATTTAAACCAAGCCGCTAACATTTAACCCAAGACAGTAACACAACCCAAGATGGTAACACAACCCAAGACAGTAATACAACCCAAGACAGTAACACTCAAGCGCCAGGCCTATAAACTACACAGGGGGAGAGGCTTGCAATGAACACCAAAGGTGCGCGTTGCGAGCCACGCGATGAGCGTCAAAGGTGCTCAGTCCCAGGATCACTATTCCTCAGAAATAACATTTAAAAATAATATTTTGTAATTGCATATTTGTGGGTTTGAGACTGTTGTGCAATTCTAATGTATTTCTTTGTCTTCCCGTGCTTTTAAAGTACATTGTTGTGTGTTTAATTGCTGCTACAGCTATAATAAGTGTTTCAAAAAGCCTTGCGAGTCCTATTTAATACTCAGAATATTTTTGACAGAAAAGTGATACTTTTTTCAGTTGCAGGTTAGACTTTATTTGCGAGCTAGCGATACGGGTCTAATAAAATATTGATTTTGTGTAACTTTAATTAGTTAGCGCTCGTAATATTCGAGCTGGGCTAAAACCAATGGAGTTCTAAGGCCAAATTTGCATCTTTGGCTGGCCTGTAGTGATTGTGGGTGGATAACTCGTAATCGGATTGTGAGTAGCTAATAGAATATGTGTATCTATGTGCCCCAATATGTTTTGCTGCCAATAGAATGTCTGCTTTGTCTGGGGTGGACAGCACCTGGGATTTATTTCCCCTTTATAGTTAATGTTCTACAATAAGAACTGCCAATTGTTGTATGATAAAATAATTAAAAACGAGCAAATAAATGCAAATATACCGGTAATCGAAAAATGGCACATTATTTCACTCATAATATAACCAATCCACCATGTCAGTGAAAGAATATGAAAATGAAAAATAGTAATAATGAGCATTGTGAATGAATATTGTCAATCCTGTGTATCAAGATGTATATTAAAGGAAGGCAATTACTGAATAAATGTCACTGTATGATATATGGAAATCTTAACAAAGTACAAATGAAATAAAGAATATACCATTAGGCAGCAACATTCATTCATCTGTTCATGCTGACAATATTAAATACATACATGCCTTATATGTGGCAGATTGATATAACCCCTTATTTATGGGATTTAGATTCCACAAATGTGTTATTTGCTAGTCTGTTGCCAATACTTATGCAACTTGGGCACACTGGTAAATAGTTTTTAATTGATGATAAATAAGCTAAGACCTTATAGTAGTAACAATGTTTCTCTGAGATCTGTTAATGATTTATCCTCTTTTACTAATACTCAGAAAATGGCTGCTCCCATAGCTCAGGAAACTGCTTAATTGCCTGAGGGTGTTCATTACATCTCAGCTATAAACGTATTTCACATGGGAGCCAGCATTGCACAAAATAATCTCCATATTAACTTCCAGGTGCCCTACGATCATCACTGTAACCTGGGAAAGATAGTATCAAGGAAAATAAACCAGAATTACAAAATGTTTTATATAATTCGAAGAAGCTTATAGAGTTGTCATATATTAGAGTTGTCATATAAAGGTATTTTTAATAAATATAAAGGCTTTTAAACATTTTGTATAATGTTGTTTTTATAGTTAATGTAAAATGTGTTTATTAATTAACAAAAAATTGCAGAGACCGCTCTGCTAAGGACCCGGACATATCTCTCCGCCTCTTACCTTACAAGCACTGCCTCTGACCTGGGACTATACCCCTCTGCTAAGGACCTGGACACATCTCTCCACCTCTTACCTTACAAGCACTGCCTCTGACCTGGGACTATACCCCTCTGCTAAGGACCTGGACACATCTCTCCACCTCTTACCTTACAAGCACTGCCTCTGACCTGGGACTATACCCCTCTGCTAAGGACCTGGACACATCTCTCCACCTCTTACCTTACAAACACTGCCTCTGACCTGGAACTATACCCCTCTGCTAAGGACCTGGACACATCTCTTCCCCTCTTACCTTACAAACACTGCCTCTGACCTGGGACTATACCCCTCTGCTAAGGACCTGGACACATCTCTCCACCTCTTACCTTACAAACACTGCCTCTGACCTGGAACTATGCCCCTCTGCTAAGGACCTGGACACATCTCTCCACCTCTTACCTTACAAGCACTGACTCTGACCTGGAACTATACCCCTCTGCTAAGGACCTGGACACATCTCTCCACCTCTTACCTTACAAACACTGCCTCTGACCTGGGACTATACCCCTCTGCTAAGGACCTGGACACATCTCTCCACCTCTTACCTTACAAGCACTGCCTCTGACCTGGGACTATACCCCTCTGCTAAGGACCTGGACACATCTCTCCACCTCTTACCTTACAAACACTGCCTCTGACCTGGGACTATACCCCTCTGCTAAGGACCTGGACACATCTATCCATCTCTTACCTTACAAACACTGCCTCTGACCTGGGACTATACCCCTCTGCTAAGGACCTGGACACATCTCTCCACCTCTTACCTTACAAACACTGCCTCTGACCTGGGACTATACCCCTCTGCTAAGGACCTGGACACATCTCTCCACCTCTTACCTTACAAACACTGCCTCTGACCTGGAACTATACCCCTCTGCTAAGGACCTGGACACATCTCTCCGCCTCTTACCTTACAAACACTGCCTCTGACCTGGGACTATACCCCTCTGCTAAGGACCTGGACACATCTCTCCACCTCTTACCTTACAAGCACTGCCTCTGACCTGGAACTATACTCCTCTGCTAAGGACCTGGACACATCTCTCCACCTCTTACCTTACAAGCACTGACTCTGATCTGGAACTATGCTCCTCTGCTAAGGACCTGGACACATCTCTCCACCTCTTACCTTACAAGCACTGCCTCTGACCTGGGACTATACCCCTCTGCTAAGGACCTGGACACATCTCTCCACCTCTTACATTACAAACACTGCCTCTGACCTGGGACTATACCCCTCTGCTAAGGACCTGGACACATCTCTCCACCTCTTACCTTACAAGCACTGCCTCTGATCTGGAACTATACCCCTCTGCTAAGGACCTGGACACATCTCTCCACCTCTTACCTTACAAACACTGCCTCTGATCTGGAACTATACTCCTCTGCTAAGGACCTGGACACATCTCTCCACCTCTTACCTTACAAGCACTGCCTCTGATCTGGAACTATACCCCTCTGCTAAGGACCTGGACACATCTCTCCACCTCTTACCTTACAAGCACTGCCTCTGATCTGGAACTATACTCCTCTGCTAAGGACCTGGACACATCTCTCCACCTCTTATCTTACAAAAACTGCCTCTGACCTGGAACTATACCCCTCTACTAAGGACCTGGACACATCTCTCCACCTCTTATCTTACAAAAACTGCCTCTGACCTGGAACTATACCCCTCTACTAAGGACCTGGACACATCTCTCCACCTCTTATCTTACAAAAACTGCCTCTGACCTGGAACTATACCCCTCTGCTAAGGACCTGGACACATCTCTCCACCTCTTACCTTACAAGCACTGCCTCTGACCTGGAACTATACCCCTCTACTAAGGACCTGGACACATCTCTCCACCTCTTATCTTACAAAAACTGCCTCTGACCTGGAACTATACCCCTCTGCTAAGGACCTGGACACATCTCTCCATCTCTTACCTTACAAGCACTGCCTCTGATCTGGAACTATACTCCTCTGCTAAGGACCTGGACACATCTCTCCACCTCTTATCTTACAAAAACTGCCTCTGACCTGGGACTATACCCCTCTGCTAAGGACCTGGACACATCTCTCCACCTCTTACCTTACAAGCACTGCCTCTGACCTGGAACTATACCCCTCTACTAAGGACCTGGACACATCTCTCCACCTCTTATCTTACAAAAACTGCCTCTGACCTGGAACTATACCCCTCTGCTAAGGACCTGGACACATCTCTCCACCTCTTACCTTACAAGCACTGCCTCTGACCTGGGACTATACCCCTCTGCTAAGGACCTGGACACATCTCTCCACCTCTTACCTTACAAACACTGCCTCTGACCTGGGACTATACCCGTCTGCTAAGGACCTGGACACATCTCTCCACCTCTTACCTTACAAACACTGCCTCTGACCTGGGACTATACCCGTCTGCTAAGGACCTGGACACATCTCTCCACCTCTTACCTTACAAGCACTGCCTCTGACCTGGAACTATACCCCTCTGCTAAGGTGATCATCTCTTCTGCTACAATGGCTTCAATTCTACTCTGTTACATTAATTTATTCTGTATAATTGTGATTTGTTTGTTCAACTTACTAGACTTCCCTGTTTGTTTAAGGACTAGCCATGCTTTCGCTGTCTGTTTAACCACACCCTCCCCGCATCTGCCTTCTCCTCTTACACCCCCTCTATACCCCTTTGCTCACACACTAACTTCCTTTTTACTTTCATTCCTAGTCACCTGACTTTTCCATTTGCAGGTTATACTATCTGACCACTAGCATATTGCATATTAAAGCCATTCACCTCAAATGACTCTGTAAAACCCCTTCCATCTTGCAATTAATAAAAAAAAAAAACTTTTCAACTTTGCACTCAACACCACCTTGGGGTCAATGGAGTTAGAGGGGGAATTGGAGAGGGGGAAAGGGAGGAGGAGGATAAGGGGGAATGGGAGGAGGAGGATAAGGGGGAAGGAGGGAGGAGACACAGTGGGCCGGGGGGCCTCGCAATGAGCACCTCTGGCGCTCATCACAAGCCCTTCAATGAGCGCCTTTGGCGCTGATTGCAGCCCGCGTCAGGTGTTGGTCACTTGGGCCTAACTGCAAGTTGTCGCTGCGCGAAGGAAGCAAAATCATGACCAACATTGCAAAACGTTACATACACTGACAACTATATATGTGATTGTAAGTTGACTCATGGCTAAAGAAATATGCATTAGACTCATTATATGCATCATAATGCAACACATATATAGGTAGTAAATGTTAGTTATAATTTAATATAATAGCCTCCTAGATAGTAAGATGCTGGTGAGCCCTTCACACACCTAAAATTGGGTTTTGCAACTCGATTGCAGACAGCTGAATGCCTGTGATTGACTTGCGGGCTCCATTTGGTTTCCAATTGCGATGCTATTCAATTGGCCAGGCCCGCAAGTTAGGTGCCAGTCCCGAAAACCGGGATACCATGCCGTCGGACGTAGCATTTCCGGGCTTGAACATGCAAGCCCGTAACACCTGATGCAGAAACAGCCAATTGAGAGAGATCATCATCATGTCCAACCTCCAAGCCCGTAAGACTTTGATATCCAACCTAAATTTTTCAAAGTCCTACGGGCTTCAACCTCCAAGCCCGTTGGACTTTGATAAATAGAGGTTGGATTTCAAAATCCTTTCAGGCTTGGAGATTGAAGTCTGTAGGACTTCACATTAATTGCCGTGATCGATATAACACGAAAATTGAACATGAAATAAAGTGTTGGAGAATGTTGTGCTATTAATTCTAAGACCTAACATCACTTTCACTCTTAATGAAAGTACAGCATTACTTTTTTATTTGTTTTTAAAGTGCTCCAATTTGTCATTAAACCATTTGCGAGACCTCCTTGGTACCATTAACTTCTGGTTAGATATTTGCCATTTGCGGGCTTGACGGAGTGGTTAGCGAGGGGGAATTGGAGCAATTGAATATCGATTTGTGATTTTAGCCATGCAACCGTGAAAGATCAAAGGCTTGGAGGGCATTAACTTGCGATTTTTAAAATCTCTATAAATGACGTCAATTGAATAGCAAAAATAACTTGCTGGCTCCACTTGCGAGCCCGGATCTTCCGAATGCCTCAATTGAATGAGGCTCTTCGTTAATACAGAGAAGCTCACTGCTGAGAGAGGCAGCAAAGCAAAGCTCAAGCTTGGAAAGAAACCATTGAAGTAAGTGATGTTATATCTATGTTATATGTCTAGTGGAATCTAGTACCTGAGTCAGCCTTGCTCTTTATAGTTTAGAATGGTTGATATCCCCTACAATATGTATTAAGGATATTCCCTCCCTGTGGAAGGCAGACACAAGATGTGCTTGGTAACAACAAATTTTACTTGTGCTGGTCAGAAAGCCGATTTCGATTTGCTTGTGTTTAAGGTCTAATGGAACTGACGAGGTAAAACATAGCATATTCATTTTAACTATTAACTATCTATCAAATTGAAATGTGGGAAGCTTGGACCACTCTACAAAGTATTTTTTTTATATTGCTTTGTAAGAGGTATAAGGTATCAATAATAATCCCTTGCTGAACTTGAAAGCTGCCTGTGTCTAAAAAAAAGTGAAAGGGCAAAGCACTCAGCCGAATGCATTCTCTGAACAGATTGATTACAGTGGTATTGGATATTGCCTTGTGTTAGGCTAGCCAAGTAACACTCACTCGGTACATCTTGTGCTTGCCTAGTGGGAATAAGCCTATCCCCCCAAAATTTCTCATTGTATGTAAAATGGATATAAAAAGTCTAAACAACCCTGTTAAAATGTCAGGTTTCTGTGCTGTAAAAAAATGAGACAAAGATAAATCATTTCAGAACTTTTTCCACCTTTAATGTGACCTATAAACTGTACAACTCAATTGAAAGACAAACTGAAATCTTTTAGGTAGAGGGAAGAAAGAATCTAAAAATAAAATAATATGGTTGCATAAGTATGCACACCCTTAAACTAATACTATGTTGAAGCACCTTTTGATTTTATTACAGCACTCAGTCTCTTTGGGTATGAGTCTATCAGGATGGCACATTTTGATTTGGCAAGATTTGCCCACTCTTCTTTGCAAAAACACTCCAAATCTGTCAGATTGCAAGGGCATCTCCTGTGCACAGCCCTCTTCAGATCATCCCACAGATTTTCAATCTGATTCAGGTCTGGCCTCTGGCTGGGCCATTCCAAAACTTTAATCTTCTTCTGGTGAAGCCATTCCTTTGTTGATTTGGATGTATGCTTTGGGTCTTCCTCTTCATGTTCAGCTTTCTAGCAGAAGCCTGAAGGTTTTGTGCCAATATTGACTGGTATTTGGAACTGTTCATAATTCCCTCTATCTTAACTAAGGCCCCAGTTACAGCTGAAGAAAAACAGCCCCAAAGCATGATGCTGCCACCACCATGCTTCACTGTGGGTATGGTGTTCTTTTGGTGATGTGCAGTGTTGTTTTTTCCCACATGCTTTTGGGAGACGTCCGATGTGTTTTTGCAAAATGTAGCCTGGCTTGGATGTTTTTCTTTGTAAGAAAAGGCTTTCGTCTTGCCACTCTACCCCATAGCCCAGACATATGAAGAATACGGGAGATTGTTGTTACATGTACCACGAAGCCAGTACTTGCCAGATATTCCTGCAGCTCCTTTAATGTAGGCCTCTTGGTAGCCTCCCAGACCAGTTTTCTTCTCGTCTTTTCATCAATTTTGGAGGGAGCTCCAGTTCTTGGTAATGTCACTGTTGTGCCATATTTTAGTATGTCTTCACTATGTTCCATGGTATATCTAATGCCTTGAAAACATTTTTGTACCCTTCTCCTGACTGATACCTTTTAACAATAAGATCCCTCGGATGCTTTGGAAGCTCTCTGTGGACCATGGCTTTTGCTGTGGGATGCGACTAAGAAAATTTCAGGAAAGACCAACTAGAGCAGCTGAACTTTATTTGGGGTTAATCAGAGGCACTTTAAATGATGGCAGGTGTATGCAGACTCCTATTTAACATGATTTGGAATGTGATTGCTTAATTCTGAACACAGCTACATCCCCAGTTATAAGAGGGCGTGCAGACTTATTTTTTTTTTTTTTTTTTTTCCTCTACCTAAAAGATTTCAGTTTGTTTTTCAATTGAGTTGTACAGTTTATAGGTCACATTAAAGGTGGAAAAAGTTCTGAAATGATTTATCTTTGTCTCACTTTTTTACAGCACAGAAACCTGACATTTTAACAGGGGTGTGTAGACTTTTTATATCCACTATATATATATATATATATATATACACATACACATACACTGTACGGTGGAGGGCTTCTATTGCTCTTTTGACAACCATATATTAAATGATTTGTGAGGTGAACTACCTATTCAAAATATCCACAAGACAAGCGAAGGAACCGGCCCCCGCTGATGAGAGGCAGTAACCTTGCAACCTAGCTTGTATATTCTCCCACCCTAGCTTTGCACAAAGCTGTTTGATACAGCAGGCACATGCTTAAGGGAAGCCATGTTTGATACGGTTATGGATCGCAAGAGTGAAGCCTTTGTGGGCACAAGTTTCTTTTTAACTTGTTTTAGACATTCAAATGTGAACACAAATGTACTATTTATCTAGATAGCTACCTTGTGGTCAAGGGGGTTGTGTACCTCAAAGAATCTGTGAGCTATACCATACAGGGTCACCCAAGATAGCCAGGTCATAGCAGAGAATTCAGATAAATTGTAGTCCACTGGAGAAGGAACTGGCAACCCACTCCAGTATCTTTGCCAAGATAACCCTATGGATAGGCCCAACCAGAGACATAACAATAGTTTTGCCTGGCATGCTGCAGGGTCACAGAGGTTTGGACATAACTGAACAACACCACACACACATATATATAAATATATTCATACTTGATTTGCATTTGTCTCATATCACCCCTTTTACAGTTTACATATATTTTCAGTTTTACTTTGTAACAAAATTTTAAAAAAGAGAGCTCTATTTAAAAAAAAAAAAGGTTGTGATAGGACTGAACCCACATCTGCCACTTCACACTCCAGGACTTTAAGCACTGGACTAAGTGCCTGCATGCGTTACATGCGGTGAAAGAGAACAATATATCTAATATAGAGCTCATATTTACAATATAACTGTTCCTTCTGCAAATGTACATCTGATTCCAACTAGTACCACTGGCCAGTGCTGCTCATCATGTATTCTGTGAATGCAAGGGCAGGTCTAAGCAGCTACTTTCAAACATTCATACCTACATTTAGCAACCTTTTTTTCCACATGCTTTTCCACCATCTATATTTCTGAAGTAGTGACTATTACACTATTTGCAAACATGTTTTTTTGTGTGGAATAATAATGGGCTAGACTATGAATATGCCAGGTCTCCCACTATGTAGTCCAGGTATTGACACTCTTAATATTGTGGTATCACCAATTTATGTAAATCAATTATTACACCAAAGGCCGTTTTAAGACATACGCAAAATGTTAACAAAGTAGTGTTTTATTCAATTAGCAATGTACTTGAGGCTATATGCTTTTCATTGGACCAGGAGGCTGAAGGTTGTATGTTTTAGGTTTATAATTGAAAAATAAGTCAAATCAATTTGATATGCTTTGCAAGCGCACACAGGAATGACTTCTTCGGATGATACAGGTTATTTGAAAGCCAACAAATCAATATACTGTGCAAACCCAGGAACTTGTTTGTAAAGCTGTGAATTGAACTATCTGCTGTTTGTAAAGATTGAGAGTAACCGCTGATGCAAGATATGTTTTTATCCCTAAAGGAATTAATGTTTTTGTGAATCTCACAATGAAAGCGGAGGCATTAACCCATAGCTTACCTTCCTAACTCACAAATCTGTATAAATTATCCAGATAAGGTTAGAATAATATATGTTGAATCTGTATGTATCTTGTAATATGAATTTGAAAATTGTTTAATATGTTGTAGCCTTATAAAGTGATGATGATAAAAATAATAATAAATATAATAATGTCATATATTTTAAAATTAAAAGATGTGACAATTTAAAGGGACACTGTAGTGTTGAAGCAAGGCATGGCCCTGTACAAGTATAGGGCTCATCAAGCATAATCAAAGCCCTATTTGCCAAATTATTTACGTTATAAAGTAATACTAACCTCACATTGAGCCTCATTCAATTTTCCGTCCGCAACTTGATCGGAATAGGACTTACGTTTGCGGGTCTGCTGCGAGCCCACATCGGCCGCAAGTTAATGTGCTATTCAATTGGCCGGAGCCGCAAGTCCCGGCCCGATCTCATGGTTTGCGATGTGCACTATCGAAAGTAGCATTTGCGGGCTTGAACATGATCGCTGACGCAAGGCCGTAACTCGCAGCCAATTTAATGTGGGTCCTATCGTGACTCGTGGTTCAAGCCAGTATGACTTTGAAATCCAACCTCCATTTTTTCATTGTTGTCCTACAGGCTTGAACCACGGGTCCCGGTCGGAACCACATTCCATTGGCTGTTTCTAACCACCAGTTATGGCCTTGAGTCAGGAGGTTGGATTTCAAAGTCATACAGGCTTGAATTAGGAGTTACGATCGGACCCACACTCCAGATATAATGCAATATTGATAAATATGATATTATTAACATATATATATAACATTATATATGTCTTAACACATTGATTGCCAGGATCGATCTAACACGGAAATTCAACATGAAATCAAGTATTTTTTTGGGCCAATTTGCGAACTTGAGAATGATGTTATAATGGAAGGTGACTCCCCATCTAAACAATAATTCCTTTGCTCCTTTTCAGTTTCTGCCATCATCGCTCCTCAGTAAAGGTTCTGATAACATTTTTATTATTTTATGTATCATATTTGGGTCTGGGAACATATTATTCTAATTTTAGTTAATTCATATGGACAAAATTATTCTATATTCATCCGATTCAGTATCCGTCCCTCATATTAATGGCAAATATAGAGGTTCCACTGTATATCAACATCAGAGCAAAATGTGTTTAAAGGAACATGGAAATCTATGTATCTACAGTATTTAATTTTTATAAACTTCTTTTGGTGTCTGTTTTTTTTCTGCTTAAAATCTGAAGCTCAGATTGTGACTGTTGGTGCATAAACACTTATATTTTTATGAGGATAAATGTTCATGCATGGGAAGTAAAAGTATATCCAGCTTCCTTTCGTCCAGAAAGTTGCATCAGCCAAACCAATGCTGTCACTATATACATCAGACTTGCCCTGGTAAATAAAAATAGGAAGAAATAAAAGCCATTTACACTATAAACCAGATTTTGGATCTCCCAGGGGTCTCTTTTTCTGAATTGCTCACATTTATTCAATAAATCATATTCTGAATAGCTTGATTGCAATCTGTTCTGTGGGAAAATTAGGGCTTGATTACATGGCTCCCTTAGGTAACATTGCGAGTGAAAAAGCTCACGTAAGCCCTAACGTATCTATTACATGCTGCCCTGATAAACCCTTACATGTAAACCCTAATGAGTAATCGCTAGATGTGATATGTTCCCTGCTCTACATGTGGTTTTACCTAAGATGTGATTACATGTTTCCCTAATTCTACTTGTTCTTTTGAAGCCCTTGCTTGCAGTGAGCCTAAGTTATACCTTTCCTTGTTGCAATCACTACATGGAAGGGGTTAATCATAAAAATAAATGCAGGGTTTATGACTGCTCAGCCTATGTCCCACTACCCCCTAAGAGCCTGCGTATCCCCAAGATTCTCTCAACACCCGGTAGGTCTGCCCCTTGTGCCTTGGGGTGGGTGCTCCCATTAACCCAACATTAACCTACTACCAACCCCCACCTATGTCCCACTACCCTCCTATGAGCCTGGGTATCCCCCAGGATTCTCTCAACATTCACTAGGCCAGTCCCTTGTGCACTGGGTGGGGGCTCCCATTAACCCCAAATTAACTTCATAACCAACCCCCATGCACAAAGAATAATTACAAACTGCCCCATGGTGGTCCCAGAGGAACCCCTTAGTCCCTACCCCTAGAGGATAATAATATTATTGCCCTTATCTGATTGGCTGTTGATATAGCCAAGCAGAGAAGAGAATCATAATTCTAAATATTCAAATACACAATTCTGATTGACTGACATGTGATTGACACTTATTTTAGTGTAGTATATAAGCAGAGAGCCAGGTCAATAAGCTCTTATTTTGACAGTGGAGCTTCTCCGAAGAGGAGCTCTGTTAGAGAAGGTAAGGGTTCCCTCAAGAAGCCATTATTCAATGGTGGAGGAGCCTTACTTAGTAAAAAAACAAAAAACAAAGTCAGAGGTGCTCATCAGAGAACAGACTAACCTTAATAGGTTAGTTCTATGGACATGATAATCCACTCTGAGAGCAACCTCTTTTAGCCACTTGTGCCCTTCACAGGGAGAAATATCCTGTAGTATATCAGTCTGGTCCCACTCACTAGAGTGGTCCAGACCCTAAATACCAGGCAATTCTTGCCTGAACCGGAGAAACAGCAAACCCCAGACGTACTTGTCGGCCTTCGTTGGGCCTCATCAGTGAGGTGTAGCTGAACTCCCTAAGGCACAGTGAGCAAGGGGTCCACGTCTGGAGTCTCCTATCAACCTTAGGGGGACTAAACTCTAAGGGTAATTTGCATAAAAAAAACAAAAGTCAGAGGTATGTTACTTAGTATTATTTTTTAGAGCAGCACATTTTTTTAGTGGGATGGCATTTCCACAGGCTGAGGAGAGGATCCTGGGGTTTTCAATCAAGCAAGAAGAGGACTGATCTGATCGGTGATCATCAAGGAAGGTAATGTATTAATTAACGCTTTTTTTTTTCATTATAGCTATTAGTATTTTTACGTTTGCTAAAGTATTTTATTATTTTAAATGTAATGTTTTTAATTGATATTATTTGTATTTTGTTATTTTAAGTAATATTTTCTTTTTTTTTATTCTTTTTTTTGCTGTATTTTATTTTAGGGTATGTAGGTAGGTTGGTAGGTTAGTGTTAGAAAGTAAGGTGGCTCTTATGGTCCCCTTTGGAGAGATAGGGTCCATGGAGGTCCATAAGAACCCCTATGGTAGAGGATAAGGTTACCCTGTGGTTCCATAGGGACCTCATGGTTATAGGTTAGGTTATGATGGGGGTCCATGAGGAAAACCAAAATAAAGTTGATGCTATTATATGTCGTTGGGGTCCTTAGGGACCTAATGATTATAGGTTAATATACCAAAGGGTTCCATAGGGATACCCATGGTAAAGAGGTTAATGTTTGATGCAATGGGGGTTTATAGGGACCGCCATTGGGTATATTATATTTAGCGACCCCATAGTAGTTAGCACCATATGCAGTTTTTAGTTATTTATTGAGGCTGGGGTAGGTTAGGAATTAATGAGGGATATTGGACCCCAACCCAAAGCACAAGGAGGTGGGGGTCCTGAGATACTCCGAAGCTCATGGGGGTAGGGAAGGTTTATCTGAGGAGTTATTAACCCCAGATTGTCAATTTTACATTTTTATTTACCCCTTCCCTGCAATGGGATGTTGTTGATATAGATAGGTGGGGAAATGTTAGGGCTTAGTGTAGTGTATTCACATTAGATGTGGGTAGCGTGGCATGTGCTTACAATGGAGACAATGGAGATTTTCATACCTGGAGTCTCCTACACAAGGCAGGTTGCTAGCACAATTTAGAGCTAGAGAGCTTTGTGCAATACCCCCTGGGTGCTGGTTAATACATTTTACAGACGTTCTTTTGTGGGAGCCATGCATACATTTTCTCATAAGAACTCCTGTAGCTACGCAGTAGCCTTGTTGGAGTTCCGAAAGGAGCCATGTAGTCAAGCTCTTATTCCTATATATTTGTGAAAAAATATATTCTTACTGATCCCTTTTTCCTTTACTGGGCTGCCCTTGCGCATCTTCACAGAAGCTTGTTAATCCATGTGACCCAGCTCACCAATAACAGACAATCTAACCGCTGACATAAATAAACAATGCAACACAATTGTATGGTTTTGCTACCTGTTTACTTAACTGATTTCTCTACAGATGAGTTTCTGTTATCGCTGCACTGACTTAGAGGTAGAAGAAATTGTGCCCCGACAGAGGGTCTTTAGCCCAAAAAACGGGGTATGAGCAGCAAACTGTGAACCTCCATACTATTGCTTGTAGTGCACACAGAAAGACCAGATGCTCCTTATTGGTCCACCTTGTCAAGCAGCTTCTAGTGCTGGAGCCAGCACTATACGGGCCAAACCTTTTCTATTTCCTTACTCTCTCATAAGTTATTAAAATTATGTATTTCTTACTTGTAGAACTGACTTCAAACTATCAAGAAGGTATTTACACTTTTTTTTTATTTCAAATCATAATATACCTGTTCAAATCCACAAGTATTCTAGAAACATCATTCTAAAAATAACTATTTTAATTGGAGTGAAATGTTAAAAACATATTAAGAAAGATACAGCGAAATAAAATAAGCATAAAGGAAAAAAATAATTAGTAAAATCTTTTCCCCAAACTGCATTGATATGACTATTTAGGTGAATAAGGCTGAACCATCCCTCAAACAGCTCTCTAATTATATTTTCCTGGACTACAACTGAGAGAGCATGGAAAATCAGTTTGTAATGAGTAATTGGTGATTAAAAATGAAGTTGCTCATAACACAGCAACTGAAAGGGATAAACGTAACGTCACAGTAGGCACAAAATAAAGATACCACACTCCTCAGGGAGCCTATTAATTTAAAAGTAAATAAGGCATCATTAGTCACTGGGGATGCTGTAAATGAACACCTACATGCAATGACATGCACTGGGTTTATTTATATAATAATGGCAAAAAGGGGCTGCGGACAGTTCTAATATATTTAAAATTACTATGGAAAAGGGCTTTTCTTAAATTGCTTCTCATTAGCAAATAGAATAGATATAAAAAAGGACAATAGAGAAAAGGGAAACATGGAGAAGAGAATGAGCTATGTAAGTGGGGGGTGGAAATTCTTCCACTTCATTGTAACAGAACACGTGTGCTATTGTGGTTAGCGCCTCCTTTTGTGGGCTGCTCTGGTCAGTGCCTTCTTATGCCTGTTGATCTGGTTAGTGCCTCCTTGTGTGTGTGCCGCTCTGGTCAGGGCCTTCTTATGCCTGTTGTTCTGGTTAGTGCCTCCTTGTGCTTGCTGTTCTGGTTAGTGCCTCCTTATGTGTGCTATTCTGGTTAACGCCTCCTTTTGTGGGCTGATCTGGTCAGTGCCTTCTTATGCCTGTTGTTCTGGTTAGTGCCTCCTTGTGCTTGCTGTTCTGGTTAGTGCCTCCTTATGTGTGCTATTCTGGTTAACGCCTCCTTTTGTGGGCTGATCTGGTCAGTGCCTTCTTATGCCTGTTGTTCTGGTTAGTACCTCCTTTGTGCTTGCTGTGCTGGTTAGTGCCTCCTTATGCCTGATATTGTAGTCAGTGCCTCCTTGTGTGTACTGTGCTGGTTAGTCTCTCTTTATGTGTGCTGTTCTGGCCAGTGCCTCCTTGTGTGTGCTATTCTGGTTAGTGCCTCCTCATGCTTGCTGTGCTGGTTAGTGCCTCCTTATGCCTCGTGTTCTGGTCATTTCCACCCTGTGTGTGCTATTCTGGTCAGTGCCTCCTTATGCTTGCTGTGCCGGTCAGTGCCTCCTTATGCTTGCTGTGCTGGTTAGTGCCTCCTTATGCCTAGTGTTCTAGTCAATGCCTCCTTATATGTGCTGTTCTGGTTAGTGCCTCCTTATGTGTGCTGTTCTGGTTATTGCCTCCTTGTGCTTGCTGTGCTGGTTAGTGCCTCCTTATGCCTGCTGTTTGTTCTCAGTGCCTCCTTATGTGTGCTATTCTGGTCAGTGCCTCCTTATGTGTGCTATTCTGGTTTGTGCCTTCTTGTTTGTGCTGCTCTGGTCGGTGCCTTCTTATGCCTGTTGTTCTGGCTAGTACCTCCTTTATGCTTGCTGTGCTGGTTAGTGCCTCCTTATGCCTGGTGTTCTGGTCATTGCCGCCTTGTGTGTGCTATTCTGGTCAGTGCCTCCTTATGCTTGCTGTGCTGGTTAGTGCCTCCTTATGCCTGGTGTTCTTGTCAATGCCTCCTTATGTCTGCTGTTCTGGTCAGTGCCTCCTTATGTGTGCTGTTCTGGTTATTGCCTCCTTGTGCTTGCTGTGCTGGTTAGTGCCTCCTTATGCCTGGTGTTCTAGTCAGTGCCTCCATGTTTGTGCTGTGCTGGTTAGTCTCTCCTTATGTGTGCTGTTCTGGCCAGTGCCTCCGTGTGTGTGCTATTCTGGTTAGTGCCTCCTTATGCTTGCTGTGCTGGTTAGTGCCTCCTTATGCCTGCTGTTCTAGTCAGTGCCTCCTTATGTGTGCTGTTCTGGTTAGTGCCTCCCTGTGTGCTATTCTGGTTAGTGCCTCCTTATGTTTGCTGTGCTGGTTAGTGCCTCCTTATGCTTAGTGTTCTGGTCAGTGCCTCCTTGTGTGTGCTATTCTGGTTAGTGCCTCCTTATGCCTGCTGTTCTAGTCAGTGCCTCCTTATGTGTGCTGTTCTGGTTAGTGCCTCCCTGTGTGCTATTCTGGTTAGTGCCTCCTTATGTTTGCTGTGCTGGTTAGTGTCTCCTTATGCCTGGTGTTTTAGTCAGTGCCTCCTTGTGTGTGCTGTTCTGGCCAGTGCCTCCTTATGTGTGCTATTCTGGTTAGTGCCTTCTTATGTGTGCTGTTCTGGTTAGTGCCTCCCTGTGTGCTATTCTGGTTAGTACCTCCTTATGCTTGTTGTGCTGGTTAGTGCCTCCTTATGCCTGCTGTTCTCGTCAGTGCCTTCTTATGTGTGCTGTTCTGGTTAGTGCCTCCCTGTGTGCTATTCTGGTTAGTACCTCCTTATGCTTGCTGTGCTGGTCAGTGCCTCCTTATGCCTGGTGTTCTGGTCAGTGCCTCCTTGTGTGTGCTATTCTGGTTAGTGCCTCCTTATGCCTGCTGTTTGGATCAGTGCCTCCTTATGCCTGCTGTTTGGATCAGTGCCTCCTTATGCCTGCTGTTCTGGTCAGTTCCTCCTTATGTGTGCTGTTCTGGTCAGTGCCTCCTTATGCCTGCTGTTTGGATCAGTGCCTCCTTATGCCTGCTGTTTGGATCAGTTCCTCCTTATGTGTGCTGTTCTGGTCAGTTCCTCCTTATGTGTGCTGTTCTGGTCAGTGCCCCCTTGTGTGTGCTATTCTGGTCAGTGCCTCCTTATGCCTGCTGTTCTGGTCAGTGTCTCATTATGTGATGTGCTGGTTACCATCTTCTTTAAAAGATACAGGTGAGCGCTATCTTGCAGATGCTGCTTTAGTTAATGTATGTGTATAGTTTCACGGGTTATCTGTAGTAAATTGAGGTAAAAACATTTGAAGTGGCCATTCATGCTATTATCATTTAAACGCCTATTGATATAAATGACTGTTTTCATCCTCTTGCAGCCAAAGCCTTGCAGTTTATATAATTACCTTTAATGTGATTTTCTGCAGACATAATTGGGTGTGTTTATTTCAATAGTGTTCATATTATATCCTTCACTGGTATCATGAGATGAATATGTATATATAGACCAGTGTCTGATAGCTTACGCTATGAGAGTGTGCACTGTTCATATATTGATCTAATAGGATACTATTGCGGAGACTGTTTTGGGTTTACTTGCTAAAGTGAGTATATTCTTTCCAGTGGTAGTAACCTATCCAATTCCTCTATCCTACAACTCATGTTCACTATTGTGTATAAGATATATCTAAACCGTCTTTTAATGGAATTTTTTCTTACATAAATTTGCAGAACACTATGTTACATGTCCATTTCCTGCTAATTGTAGTATGTACTATTTACCTCTTCTTTTTCTGCTGACTGAAGATCTTGCCACTCCTCAATGACATGTGCCAAATCAACAGTGTTCATGTGCACACGGGCTTCCCCAATAGCGTCATGCTTAGAAAACCGGTCAAAATCATACACAGACATCACTAAGGTCTTGCCTCCAAGTTCTGCGTAAGGAATCTGTAAAGAAAGTGAATGGCATCATAGAAATTTTAATTCTGATATTAGCACTTGATAATTGATGGGAAGATAATGATGGAGTCAGAAAAAAGCACATCTAATAAGTGAGTAAAAGTTACTATCATTTAATTTAATTTGGTTTTATTTTGGCTGATTTAATTGTGTATTAAATAAAGACAGTTTTGTCATTCTGAATATTTGCTTATGAGAATGGAGACTCAGCAGGGTAAATGACAACAATAGGTGACCAATGGGGATGTGAACTACCGCTGTCACTCACCCTAGGAACCATAACCAAGTGACAGCATGATGGCGACCACTGTGATCAATTCTTATACATCATTTTTCCAATAACTAAACTGACTAATGGGCAAAATGTTTTTAGAATCAGCATCCTTTACGTATCTTCTTCATTCTGTTCTTGTCTCAGGATGGTATGTCATTGTAATATAATGGGTGTTTCATTATGAAAGTACTGGCAGTGATAGCTGCCACATTCCCATTGTGCAGATATGATTTTCCTCTCCATTCAAAGTCTCCTCTCATCTCAAGCAAATCCTCAGAAACCAAAATATATTAAATATTTACTTTCTAAAAAACGTTTACTCATCACGTGCTGTTCTTCATAATCGTATATTTTAACTATAGGACTACAGTGACTCTTTAAAAAATAGTACTATAGCACATGAAGTTGTAAAAAATAACAGGACAAATATCAATTGGATCCAGCCTAGCTGAATTTCCACAATATTTTGGTCATGTTTATTTAGAAAGAAACACATACAAATATTTTTTACATACTGAGGTAAACCACAACTATTTCTCTGCGGATCAACTTCAATCCCATGCTGTTACTTGGAAAAATATTTTAAAGACTGTATACTAAGACAAGGCAGTGGATAGGTATTGATTTCCGACATTGGTTTTATTACTTTTGCATCAGTACCTCTACCCTATTCTATAACATCTGTCAGTATGTAAATATAAAGCACCTGACATGTGAGGCCACTATACCTCATTAATGTAGGTCTCACACAGATGAAAAGATGAAATATTTTGGCAAATGAAAACTCGACATAAGGCCATGTGATTGCATAATATAAATCACTAATTTTGTACACTGTTCCACTGTTCCATACTGCTGGCTCTTTAGTACATTTCCTATGTATTTTATCTTACATTCAAAACCTTATGTCTATAAATTAGGATTATGCACTAATAACCAACTAAGAGATACAGCGAAACAAAGTGTAAATAAATCAAATTTAAGAGAGAAGTTATTTCCTTTACATTGATAAGCTAGGATGTGAAGCCATGTTGTAATTTTACATTTGCCCACTGTTTTTTGTGGATTGGCCACTTGGATTTTCCATCTGATATACACTAATAATGTGTTACTTTCCAGAACATAATTAAGCAGGTGAAAGGCAATAAAGCCCGTTTGAATGTTTGTTATACATCTGCTTACCTAATTAGGTACTCCCTAGGATGATGACTTACATCATTACATTGAGGCAGCACTTTGATTGGCTTAGTGGGAGTCAGTGGGTGGGATTTAGAACATTTAAGTGGAATTCCTGAGCACCATATTTCTTTATTTTTTTTTTACATTGTTTTTACCATGGTGCAGTGATGATCAAGCTGTATTAGAAATGCATATACTGCAACAATGTGTTGCTTTTATTTTGTGAGTAGGGTGTTTATATTTCTGGATAGCTGTGCTTGTATCTAGTGATGCAAGCTGCCTGCTTTCCTGCCCATGGAGGAAAGGCTAAAATGCAAATATAAATTAGCAATTGCAAATACGCAATTATCTAACAAATCCATTTGACTTCTCCCTCTTCCTACCTCCCACTTTCTACGTCAACTGATAGATAAGAAAAAGCACACCCCTCCTGATCCAGTTCTCAGGAATGAATGTAAAAAAGACAAGATGGAATCCTCTATTTATTTTTGTTTATTTATTACATAGCTGCTAATGTTGTTAGTTTGTTACATACTTAACAAACATTACTGGTTTTCTTGAAATACAGTGGCCCTTAGCAAGGAGCTTTTCAAATTTAGCACACTCTTTATAAGAATTATTTTGTAAAAGTATGCACTTTTGACCCAAACCCTTCACCTAATGCACTATGATAAGTTTATCCTAACAATAAGAGACGTGATATTTCTGCCTACCTTAAAAGTGAATGATTCATTGAAGGTTGGGTTCAGAGTCTTGCGATGAACTTTTGTTTCATATTTTTTCTTTTTGTCAGGTAAGAGAAACACTTTGACGTACGGGTCAGATGTGCCACCAATGTCCAGTGCTGGTAAATCTGCTGCCTGGATAATTTCCACAACCAGCTATATAAGAAAAAAGAACATATTCAGTATGTATATCATAGTACGTAGAGTAATTCAGTTACTGCTTCATGAAACTGTATATACTCGAGTATAAGCCGAGTTTTTCAGCCCTTTTTTTAAGGCTAAAAAGGGCCCCCTCGGCTTATACTCGAGTCACTCTCCCCCCCCCCCGTGTCTCTCTAACTGCCCGTGTCTCTCTAACTCCCCTGTGTCTCTCTAACTCCCCCGTGTCTCTCTAACCCCCGTGTCTCTCTAACCCCCCGTGTCTCTCTTACCCCCCTGTGTCTCTCTAACCCCCCCGTGTCTCTCTAACCCCCCCGTGTCTCTCTAACCCCTGTGTCTCTTTCCCTCCCCCCTCCTCATCCCCCTCCTCATTCTAACCCCCCCTCCTCATTCTAAACCCCCCTCTAAATACCTCCCCCTCTCCCTTTCCCTTTCCCCTCACTTACCTCCATCTACAGCTTCTGCTCCGGCCTGCAGATGGAGGTAAGTGAGGGGAAAGGGAGAGGGGGAGGTATTTAGAGGGGTAAAGTGAGGAGGAGGGTTTAGAATGAGGAGGAGGGGTTAGAATGAGGAGGGGGGTTAGAATGAGGAGGGGGGTTTAGGATGAGGAGGGGGGTTTAGGATGAGGAGGGGGGTTTAGGATGAGGAGGGGGGTTAGGACGAGGAGGGGGGTTGAGGAGGGGGGTTGAGGTTGAGGAGGGAGGTTGAGGATGAGGATGGGGGGGTTGAGGAGGGAGGTTGAGGAGGGGGGTTGAGGATGGGGGGGTTGAGGAGGAGGTTGAGGATGGGGGGGTTGAGGAGGAGGTTGAGGATGGGGGGGTTGAGGTTGAGGAGGGAGGTTGAGGATGAGGATAGGGGGATTGAGGTTGAGGGGGGGTTTAGGGTGAGGTTGGGGGGGTTGAGGTTGAGGAGGGGGGTTGAGGATGAGGATGGGGAGTTGAAATTAAGGATGGGGGTTGAGGATGAGGTGGGGTTTGAGGATGAGGAGGGAGGTTGAGGAGGGAGGTTGAGGATGAGGAGGGGGGTTGAGGAGGGGGTTTGAGGATGAGGAGGGAGTTGAGGATCAGGAGGGGGTTGAGGATGAGGAGGGAGGATGAGGAGGGAGGTTGAGGATGAGGAGGGAGGATGAGGAGGGAGGTTGAGGATGAGGAGGGAGGATGAGGAGGGAGGATGAGGAGGGGGTTGAGGAGGAGGGTTGAGGATGAGGAGGGAGTTGAGGATCAGGAGGGGGTTGAGGATGAGGAGGGAGGATGAGGAGGGAGGTTGAGGATGAGGAGGAAGGATGAGGATGGGGGTTGAAGATGAGGATGGGGGTTGAGGTTGAGGAGGGGGTTGAGGATGAGGAGGGGGTTGAGGATGAGGAGGGGGGTTGAGGATGAGGAGGGGGTTGAGGAGGGAGGTTGAGGATGAGGGTTGAGGATAAGGAGGGGGGTTGAGGAGGGAGATTGAGGATGAGGAGGGGGGTTAGAGACACAGGGAAGGGAGAGGGGGGAAGAGACACAGGGAAGGGAAAGGGGTGAAGAGACACAAGGAAGGGAGAGGGGTGAAGAGACACAGGGGAGGGAGAGGGGAGAAGAGACACAGGGGAGAGAGAGGTGGAACACAAGAAAAGGGCACACAAGAGGGGGGCATAGAGGGCACAAGAGGGACACAGGGGGCAGCACATTTCCCACCCTCGTCTTCTACTCGAGTTACTAATTTTTCCCAGTATTTTGTGGTAAAATAGGTGCCTTGGCTTAAACTCGGGTCGGCTTATACTAGAGTATATACCGTAACTGGTTTGTGATACATTATAACACTGAGGCATAATGGGCTATAGAATAGACATTGTTAAAGAAGGCTTTTGGGAACTGAAAGTGTCTAACCAACCTAGGCTTTAGGCTCAATTTCTAAATATGTATAAGAAAATGTTTGCCTCCTATTGGCTTTGCTGCTATACCTGTCCAGTTTGGAAATCATAATCCAGAGAGTACTGCAGTTTCCCCAGCTTCTCTTGAGGCTTGTCATCTTTTTCATCCCCTAGAAGAGAAGGGTCCAGGTCTTCTACATCTGGTTGTACCTGCATGGAAAGAAATGGTTAGGTCTCCATGAAACATCAATAAAATAGCAATAATAATAATAAACTGCATAAGTGCTGCCGGCACTGGGGAGCTACAGTTCATTGAGGGAACCATGAATGCCAACATGTTCTGTGACATACTGAAGCAGAGTATGATCCCCTCCCTTCGGAGACTGGGACGCAGGGCAGTATTCCAACATGATAACGACCCCAAACACACCTCAAAGCCGACCACTGCCTTGCTAAAGAAGCTGAAGGTAAAGGTGATGGACTGGCCAAGCACGTCACCAGACCTAAACCCTATTGAACATTTGTGGGGCATCCTCAAATGGAAGGTGGGGGAGTTCAAGGTCTCTAACATCCACCAGCTCCGTGATGTCATTATGGAGGAGTGGAAGAGGACTCCAGTGTCAACCTGTGAAGCTCTGGTGAACTCCATGCCCATGAGGCTTAAGGCAGTGCTGGAAAATAATGGTGGCCACACAAAATATTGACACTTTGGGCCCAATTTGGACATTTCCACTTAAGGGTGTACTCAATTTTTTTTGCCAACAGTTTAGACATTAATGGCTGTGTGTTGAGTTATTTTCAGGGGACAGCAAATTGACACTGTTATACAGGCTGTACACTTACTACTTTACTTTGTAGCAGAGTGATATTTCTTCAGCGTTGTCACATGAAAAGCTATAATAAAATATTTACAACAATGTGAGTTGTGTTCTCACTTTTGTTAGGTACTGTATATACAGTATATGCTTATGTCTATTTTGAGGATTTATTAAGCCAAGTTTTTTTTAGGTACATAGAATGGGCAGACAAGATTGGTTTATTAATTATAAGCTGTCATTACGATTCTATAAATATATGAATATATGAAAATATTTGTTCAGTTTTTAATCAGTTTTTGAAAAGAAAGACATGGCAGGCAAAGTTTAAGACAATGGGATGACAAAGAGCAATGAAAGTGACAGTACAAGTGACTAATGAATATGTACTGTATTTATGAGCCACATTGTTATAAGTAATTCTAAAAAAATGAAAGAAAACTGGTAAAAACAAGATTGAGGAAGACAAAAGATAATTTCATTTTCAAACAGAAGCAATTGCCTAAACCTCATGTGAAATGAAGTGTCAAAGAACTGTATGAAGGTTGGCAAGAAATGTTCATATTCTGCAGCCAAAAAGCATTTAATTTTAGGAGAGTAGGAACGAGAAAGATAAAGAAAGAAAATTGCCTTGCATTGTTTTCATGTGGCAGCTGATATCTACTTTCTTGCTGGTCTAAATTCTTTGCAGGTCTGACCGTTTATGTCATGTGAAGATTATGAAGATGTTTTTTATCACAAAAATCCAAGCCTTTTTATGCAAACAGATTTATAGCACCTGGCTAAACAACCAGGCCTTGTAATAGAATTCAGTAATCAAAGAAATTATAACATTATACTGACCCTCGCCATTATGATGGTTCGGGAGTCAAGGATTGATGGCAATCTTATAGGGATCTAAAAGGAATACTGACCACCTACATTTTGTATAATTCAATTAACACAGCATGTTGTAAACAATGCATGACTGGTGGGGATTACTCAGGTTCACTCTACAAGTCCAAAAGCAACTATACAATTTATTGCTATTGGCTAAAGGTAATTTTAATAATAGAAATTGTATTGATAAACATGATAGCCTGCAAACTTTATTATTTAAACTTTGTTTATTGTTCTTTATTTTTGGTGCAAACAAAATAAAAACCTACTTTTAATCCATGTGTAAAGGCAACATTAAAAATGCCATCATCTCCATATGATTACCGTAAATCAGTTTCTAGCTACAGCTTGAGTTCTATGCAGAAGACCATAATCCAGGATAGTCTCTAGTATAGGGCACTGCCAAACTACAGCAAATGTCAGGCTGACACAAAAGGTCCAATCTTGTTGTATAATTGACAATATAAAACATAACATTCTGAAAACTGACTTACTGTTAATACTAGCATAATTTACACTTTGTATGCTAAAACTTTGTAAAATTAATTTCTCCTGTTTCATGTAGTTCAAAATGAATGCATAACTTGTGGATAGGCGTGGTGATCTGCTTTTTCTTCAGTTGGGCTTGATAAGGCTGTTGTGGCCAAACCTACCCAGCATATCTACCAGTTTTTTTTTATCCCTTCGCCAAGACAGCTGATGTCTCTAAAATGCCCTTACTCATTATGCAGCATTTAAAAATATGAAAGCAAGCTAAGCATTATAAAATTCAGGAATTGCTTTAATTGCTGTGGAAACGTTATAACAGGTCTAATAGATGTATAGTTCACCTTGAACTGATAACATTCTGCAATTGTCTTCTGTCCCAGAGTCTTCTGGGTTTTCTATTAATTGCTTATATAGTCTTTGACTATGTTTCATGTGCAAGGCATCATAACATCTTTACATCCACTTTTGCAGTTGTGCAGGACCAGTGCAGCTAGCACTCTGACACACACAGATATATATATATATATATATATATATATATATATATACTGGGAAACTGACCGTCAAAAATGACGGGAGTAAAATAGTGTCTGGCAATGGTGTTTGCCACACAACACACGGCTATGGGCCCTCTGAGGACTTTTTACATCCTTGGGGCTAGTTTTGCGTCCTTGGGGCTAGTTTTACGTCCTTCTGCCTCGTTTTCTCGCTTAGATGATTTTCATGGTCAAAAAACGCCAAATATGCAGTTAATCAACATGACATGACATAACATAGCATAGCATAACATTCAGTAATTTACTTAATATAACATTAAATAACTATAAAACATACTGAGCCCAGTCCCACAACCACATATTCGCAGGAGGCAGTCCTGGGAGTCTTTAAACAGCCAGGGTAATGGCCATCCTCAAAATCATAATCATACTGGGTGGATCATATTAGTCACAAGGACTGGTGGCCAGCGAGATCATGAAAACTACTCCCGCTTTTAGATGCAGCATCCCGGTGATCATCTCTATCAGATGAACATTGGCATGCTGCAGAAACAAGGTCCATGTGTAAGTCCATGTCTGGGTTGCTGGGCTACTCAACTCCATTGGGGCAAATGTGGAAAACAATTCTCCTAGGCCTCCCCCTGCTCGAGGCCTTATTTTGAGTATGCAGGCCAAGTTTTTGTCCTCTTTCTTCTATATAATTTCCAGGGGCAAAAATAATTCTGGAAGTGACTCCAGTGGATCCCATGCCATAACAACCCTCCGCAACCAGGCCAGTACCAACAGCTGTCCTGTTATGACTAAAACAGCCCATGGGCCTATGGGACCAAAAGTGGGAAATACATCCCTTGTGTCACAAACTGTTGAGGATGGGGGATAGTTACTGTATAACTTCTTAAGCAACCCATCATATTCACATATACCCAGAATATCTGTTGGTTCGGAGCTATCAGAGTGAAAGTCAATTTTCAAAGCAACTTTTCTTTTCTTTGCAGATTCTTGTTAATCTGAATTTATTTTTTCATATTGCAGCTTTCCATATTTAGATGGAGTCTTTACTGAATAACTTGTTTGTGGTGTATATATTGGGGTTCTTGGTGTAGCCCAAATAGATGCATCTCTCTTATCTGACAGTTTGTTTGTGTCCATGTGAGCAGGCAAATGTGACAGCTGGGACCTCTTTGAAAGTGATGTTGGATTTTTGAAATCTCTTTTTTCAGTATTCTGCTTTGGAGTCTCCATGAAATATGTCTGTACATTTTTGTGTTTCCTTTCTGTTTGTAAGAAAATCTTGGTTTCTTCTGCCTCTTTTGCAATGTTTTCCTTCTTTTCTATTTGCTGCTTTTGTTGCTCCTTAAGAGAGTTTACTTCATCAGTTTTGCAAGACAGATCCATTTCCAGCGAAGCAATAGTGGATGTTAATTCTTGTTCTCTGTAGTGTTCTAATTCTGTGTCATTTTCTTTAACCATTTCATTGCACTGGTGCTTATATTTTTCCATTATTACAAACATTTCAGCAATCTTCTGCTGGCAATGGATATTTGTTTCTTTCTGTATTTTAATTGCTTCATCAGCAGCACCTTTTAATCTATTAACCTCTTTGTTAAGACATTCTTCTCTTACCTTTGCATCATCTATCTCCCTTTGCTTACTGTTAAGTGTTTTTTCATGGTCAATTTTAGTATCTTCAAGTTGTCCTTCAGCTCAGATTCAAGAACACTACTCTGCTTGCTTTCACTTGCAATTTTATTTCTCAAAGACTTGTTTTCTTGTTGTAATTTTTCAATTGTCTTGTTTTTATTTTCCATTTGTTTCTTCAAAGACTCAGCTTCCTTCCTTAACTGATCTTTTTTTTTCTTCTTCATACTTCTGCTGCAATTCCTGGATTTGTGTTTCTTTGTCTACCATATCGTTCTCACGCTCATTTAATCTGGCCTACATCGTTCTTAATGTTTCTTCCTTGTCCTTCAGTTCATTCTGTAGCTCCTGTACCAGTGCTATAATAGGCACCTGTTCTGCCTTTTCAAGTTGGCCATTTGCTAACTCTTCCTCCAGGGCCTCAATTTTCTTATTCAATGCCTGGACCATTTTCTCCTTGATGTCCGCTCGGAGGATTTCAGCCTGTAGGCAATCTTCTACAGACTTTATTTTCCTCTCTTTCTCATGGATCACATTCTTCAGTTCCTCAACAGCTGAGGTAAGTGACATCTATTCTGTTTTTTGAGCCTGCAGATTTTGAATATAATTTCTTAAGAATGAATTTTCTTTTTTCAATATTCTTAACTATTCTTGCTTGTTTGCCAACACTATTCCAACAACTTCCACTGTTTTGATTTTTTTCATCTTTATCTTGATTACTCTTCTCTATCTGCCCTGATAAATCTTTATTAGCCTGTAATTTATTGATCTGTAAATGCAGAACTTTGTTTTCCTCAACTTTGTTTTCCTCAACTTTTGCATGCTCATTCTGAAGTTGCTCATTGATATATCTTATTTTCTCATCTCTTTCAATGATATTTATTTGCAGCTGTTCCATGGCGAGCATGGCAGCGACCGGTTCCTTCTTCAAGCCCTGGAACATATTGATTTCTGCTTTTAGAGGCATGTTTTCTCTCTGTAGAGCCTTGAGCTCCTCTCCGCTATTTGCAAAATTAGAATGTGCCAGAGCCAAAAAATCTTCCTCCTGTTTTATCTCTGGCAGGATCTCAGGGCTTATCTCTGTTCTTGCCCATGGATCTGTGTCTAGCTCCCTGACAGTGGTTATCAGCTGGAGCGCTATTGCTGGTTCACAGTCCAGGCTTAATTCTTTCAAGAACCCTGGAGCAAGGTGGTTCCCCTGCAGGCCCTCCACTTGGTCTGCTTTCTGTAAATAATATTCTGTTGCACATTCCAGGACTGTATTTACCAAAGAAGCAGTGATCTCTGCAGGCAAATAATTGCCCAAACTACTGTGTGCTTCTAGGGCCTCCTGGTGGCTGGATGCATCTTCTTCATCCTCACCCGATTGGCAGGGCTCCTTCCACCCTTTGAGCCAGGTCCTACTCTGGGCTGCCTCCAACATCAGCTCTAGATAACTGTTTTCCAGCTCTTCCTGCATCAAGGGTTTAATCAATGCAGCCTCCTTGGACCCTGGTTTTAGTCCCAATTCTTGGCAGCGCTGATTATACAGGATCACCCCCCGTTCTATAGGCCCAATGCCACATGCTGGATCGCCCTGCAGGACACCCTGGAGCCCTTTCATTAAATCCACCCTGTAGTATGAGGAACGTTGCAATAAGATAGCTGGCTCCATCAGATCATCATACTGCTCCTCCAAAGCGATCTCGTCCCACAACAGTCCCTCCAGCCATTTTGGTAGCTCACCGACCTGCTAAAGCCCAAGGAATGCCATCCACTGCTCTATAAGAGCTGCTGCCAGGTACTTCTCCTTGGCAACCTGACGTGCTGTCTGCTCCATCATAATTGTGATCTGGCTCCTTTTCTCCTGATTTACCTCTGCTATGCAGGAAATCAGGGACTTGGACTGATAGTACTGGGCAAATCGTCTGTCTCTGCATCTCCTCCAAGCCACTAAAAGTACTCAATTTCTGTCTTGCATATGAGTCCATATGCCATCCGTGCTGCTGTTTTTTCTCATGAAGGAATCCTGCTTCTGACACCAGTTGTGGCGATCTGCTTTTTCTTCAGTTGGGCTTGCTATGAGAGCCCCGCAACGCGGCGACAACTCACAGTACGACAACTATATATATATGATCTTCCAGATATCTTATTCTGTATATATATTAAGCTGTTACCTTCCTTTCCTTTTGTCAGAGACATCACAGACTGCATTCAGCACAGACTTTACCTCAGAGACACACATTACATAACTGACTGATTATATAACTCTCTCAACTGTCAGTTACTGGCTACCTCATAACATTCTAACTGCCAGTTAACTCCTTATCACTTGGACACAATTAAACATACAGTAATTAGAACTTGGCAGCTTGACTGGCACTGGTCTGTGAATGGCTGCTCCTGACACATGTCTACATTTTAAGAAGCATTGTTGTCCTAGCAAGTGTTTGTATTGTTTAAAACTTTATTTTTTAAATGTACAGTAGATCGTTTGAGAGTTACTTGGTCCTTTAATTTGCAGATAAAAGTATTTTCACTACAATAATCATGACATCTTTTCACTTTCTTCTTTGTTTGGCTTAGTATATTTAATAAAACTCCTTTAGTGTGAGGGAACAATTATTGCAGCTGGTTAATAATAGAGTCCCAGCATTTTGGTCAGTGACATGTCATTTTGGCTGAATGAACAGGATCAGGAGCCATAAATAAAATGCCATGTAGCTCTGTGTGCAGCTGCCACTAGTGGAAATAATTCTATGGGCAGAGACCACATAGATGACTGGGTTCAGGATGGCATTAATTCCTTGGCTCAAGTTATCCCTACTAGCTTGCCAATTTATCTCAGAATTGCAGAGTAAGTGGTGCCGCAGCTTTCTGAACATATTGGCAATTTACTGCTGTCTAACAAATGGTGACAGTAATGAGACATCACAATGATAGATGAAAAGGTGAAAACAAAACTGGCGTTCCTCTGGGTATAATAGTGCAGAAGTCATGCAATTGGAGAAACAATCTGATATCAAAACAAATGCTCCGTCTTTATATCAGATAACATATTTTGCACAAATATTCTGCAAATAGTCGAGATGCAAAATTATCAAGTCTTTATTTTATTTAGAAATATAATAAAAACTGAGCAATCATGATTTAGATTGTTCCACGGTGCTTAATGGACCACTGATAAGGAAAAACTTTGCAAGTTTGTGAAGTATGTTACAAATTAACAACATTAGCAGTTGTGTAAACTATAGGTTTAAAGGTATTTTCAGAGAAAATCTTAAATTTAGCGTCTATGCCCATGGCTTGCACAGCTGCTATTGTTGATTCTTGCATACTTCACAAATATGTGAAATTTTTCTTAATCTACATTTGAAAGACCAACATAGGCTCATGTGACGACCTATGGCTTCTGTTGGGCTTGCTAAGAACCTAGTTCAAACCTACTCTGGTGGGCATCTGGTTCTTTGTATATCCCGGGTAGCAGGAACAGAACCTACCCAGCTTACAGCCACCAAAGCACCCAGCTAACCACAAGAATCAGTAGCCAGAGTCCAATGCACATTCTGCAGCAATTTCACCCTCAGAATGAAACACACACCTCAATTATGTATGTTTAATCTGACAGCTCATTTTTTGATGTGGTCCAGTATTTATGCACAAGCCAATGCAACAAAACTCCACCAGCCCTCATCCTGACCATGTGGGGATGCCTGTCCCCCAGTGCTGTCACCTCCCCCCCTTTTCACCACCCTTGGTCCAAGAGCTTAATTTACTACCCAACTGGCCAAGCTAATTGGCGCTTCGTTCCTGGCTTTACAGGGAGTATCTTCTAATCTGATCAGGAGTACAGATACTCAGTATCTAATGTGTGGGACCCTCCATATGCCACACCTTCCTTTCCCATTTACACCTAAGTGTCCACTGGACCTGGTGCCAGTCAGCTCTCACGCCACTGTACTGGATCCCTTACAACCAAGCACCTCTAAACAGGTGACCCCTCTGCACCAGGGAGCCTGGTAATACACTGGATTAAACTCTCTGCAGCATTTTAACACCAAACATGCCTGGGTACCACATTTATATCAATAAATCTACAGAATAGTACAAGAGTTCTGTTCACCCCATATTGTGGCCCTCTCCATGAACAACATAGCTCCCCACCCATATGCACACAATAAGAATGTAGCCTTCACAGCTAAAGTATTCATGCTGGGAGGACAGTGTTAGGGAAAAGAAGGAAGAATATCAATAATCCATGTTAATTCAGGGCCCACAATAGTCCAACAGTCCCTCAAAGACTTGAGCCCCCCTGCTTGACCTGCTTGTTTGGGCACCTTTCCAAACTTTGGAGAATTAAAAACTGTGACAGACCGACCCCTCCAGGCTCGAACATTTCCCTAAAAGAGCTGACACCTGGAGGCCTGGGATTATGCCATTGCTGGCATCGGGACCATGGACAAAAAAAAAATACATTTTTTCCATAGAGTTGACTGTGATGTGTTGATTGGTCCGAATAGGGAAACCAGTGACAAATAGTAGAGGAACTAGGTGACCCCCAGATTGGTCAGTTGGAACTTTGGAGAAAAAAATTAATAAAGCATTGAGGTGATACTGCATTGGCTGAGGGACAGCCAATAGGATAGCCACAGAAAAAACATATTTACTCCCAAAAACAAAATCTTAAAACAAAATGAAAGTCTAAATATATTGCAACCAACACTAATAGTGATTCTGTTCAGGCAGCATTGGAAGACTGGGGCTCGCCCAGACTATCAAGGAGAGGGAAGTTTGAATTTATTATGTGAATTTTATATCCTGTTGAATTCTACTCGGCTCAGGCCCCATCCCCTCTCTGGGAACTGATGGGGCGAGGTTGGGAGAGAATGGCTAGGAGTGGAGTGGCTGAGCCTGTCTGCTATTATTGGCCTATTTTTGGTGAAGGAGCGATGCACCAATGGTATAGCATTGTGATGGATCTGCCTAACAGCACCAAAAACAGCTATAGTCCTTCTCACCTTCATAGTCCTTGGTGGTCAGAGTGGTGCCTGCTAATCCCTGCTCTATTGTCATCTACATTCCATCCCTATAACAATATTAGCATGGCGCATTCCTCCTACCCACTGTAAGACTAAGGCTGCGAGGCCTTATCTTCACTGATTGTATTACTTGGGCCTGTCAGCCCCTGCTTGATTGGTAACTCTGTCGCTACCATGAGCCAATAGGAGTAGCAGCAACTTCAGCCCTCCTGTCATTGGCCCACCCATTTAAGGGAGTTAGTTTAAACAACATTCATAACTGCCAAGACAGGCTGGTCACAGCAGAGGTCAGACGAATCACAGTCCACTTTATAGGGCAACTTAAATATTTAACCCTTAAAGTGGTGGACTTTTTAGTACCCCAGAAGCCAGACACATTTTCTCGATTTGTCTATGCTTGAATTTTGTGTGAGCATTTTACTAAATTATATATTGTATTTTCCAGCATAAGTTTTGCTTTTCTGTCAGTATGTTTATTAATTGTATTGCATATAACATTAACAATATCTAATGTAATATATGCAGTAAAAAATGAAAAATCACTTTTCCTCTTCATTATAGCGATGTGTTTTTATCAAAATAAATTATATCTTTAAAAGTTAAACTAATAATGAAAGCCCTGAAATGCTGACATACTGTATTATGAATTACATATATTTCTGAAAAAAACATGCAAAAATTGTCCAGAGAATTTTTTTTTATTTTTATAAAAACACATCAAGCTTTCCCCTTTCTTCCCTTCTGTACATGGGAAGGGAAATCCATTTTGTTTAAAAAAAATATGTATATCTCAAAAAAATAAACCTCCTCTCTCCATATATTTAAAAAATAACTTCTTTCCAGTCTTGGACAAAATCTTTGTGTTCCCTGACTTAAACAAGCTCATCCAATGTACTTATCTTCTCTGGGGGTAAAAGGGGAGCTGATCTTTGGGGTATAGTGGTTGGGGTTTGAGCCAGCCTGTGTCTGAATCTGATTGAAAATCTGTGGGGTGATCTGAAGAGGGCTGTGCACAGGAGATGCCCTCGCAATCTGACAGATTTGGAGTGTTTTTGCAAAGAAGAGTGGGCAAATCTTGCCAAGTCAAAATGTGCCATGCTGATAGACTCATACCCAAAAAGACTGAGTGCTGGAATAAAATCAAAAGGTGCTTCAACAAAGTATTAGTTTAAGGGTGTGCATACTTATGCAACCATATTATTATTATTTTTTTTTCTTCCCTCTACCTAAAAGATTTCCGTTTGTTTTTCAATTGAGTTGTACAGTTTATAGGTCACATTAAAGGTGGAAAAAGTTCTGAAATTATTTATCTTTGTCTAATTTTTTTACAGCACAGAAACCGGACATTTTAAAAGGGGTGTGTAGACTTTTTATATCCACTGTATGTATATATTCATCTAAGGGTAGGGACCCCAGCTAGATTGTGGAGCACACCATAACTCCTGAGATAGGAGGTCTCTGAAATGAGAAATAGGTCAATAGTCTGATAATATAATGATGGTGAATTAAATCAGGTGCATTTTGTTGCGTATTTGGAATGATATTTGATCCAGAGTATTGAGTATTTTGGTTTCACTATCCAACCTTTGTGTACTTATTAAATATTATCTCAATTTGGCAATATATGTGCCATATATCATTTGTCTAGATGTGTGTTATTCTTTAGTTGGACGTTTGTAATGCGTTCAATATAACGTACCCCACCTACACAATTATCATTTGTTGTTTTTTTAAGGGCTGTGCTTTATTTATATGAATGAATAAAGGTTCCTTTTGATTTTAATTTTACATATGTTAATTTAGTGTCAAGCACTGGGACCCCCAAAAGGTCTGTTTTCCTCCATTTGTTGTGGATACTAACAAGTATATTTACGTGGAGGAATCCATTTTCTTTTTGCCCAAGAGCGTCAATAAGATTTGTAAAAAAAAAAGATTATTATATCATAATTCTTATGGGAAGGTAGAAACTTATCATTACATTTTTTTACAATATATTTTTTTTGTCTTTTTGTCTGATAATTGGATGTTGGGGTATATCCCATATCCCCACAATCAAACATTTATCTCTTTTCACCACCCCTAACTAGTGGGGGCAGGTTATCAGCCTTGGCTGCCACTTTATAGGAGGTACATGAATGGCACTAATGGGCCACACATATTTCCTACATAGCTTGCAGCCAGTAAGCTAATACAGTGGTAGATAAAGTTGGTCCAGGATTTTCCTTTTGTGTACACAAGTGAGGCTTAATTTGCTATCACTGACTCAAATAATGAACTCCTAGTCTGGGGTTGGCACTCTGGGACTGGTGTTGCTCATCCCTGATTTGTGGTACCAAAATGTTACATTAGTGGTTTTTAATTCCAGAATGATTTCTTGATAATATCACTGTTCCTTGGCACAAAGATCACATGATTTTTTTCAGGCTCTGGTTATTGTAGAAGGATGATTACCTTATCAATGTAACTCTTCCCCAGATCCTTCACCTCCTTCATGTTAATTTGGGCTTTGACTTTGTCTTTGCCTTTCTTGCCCTTCTTCTTCTTGCCACAACATTTTTTACAGATGCAGAAACAACAGCATAACAGGAGCAGGCCAGCTACTATAATAATAGTAGCCAATGCCCAGGGAGGAACTAGAGAGAAAAGAATAAGACACAGAAATATGAATCAGGTTTCAGTATATTGGTTAGAGGTACACACAAATCCTGTATAAAGTATAGATTGCCATACTTAGGGGAATGGGAAGTTGTTTGTGCTTAAAGGGACATGGAACACATCTGTTTCTTTAAGCATAAGATTATTATTTTTTCCAAGGAAAAAATATTAAAACCTGTGCAAACTTCACAGAAATTAACATACATACACAAAAAAGGTTGATAATATAATTCAATTCATAATTCATCTATTGAATAGCATTTTCATGAAATTACCCCATGGTGGCGGCTATTGGAATAGGTAGCATGCTGTTGGTATAATTCGGTTCTATACATTAATTCCTTTTTAAGAGCCTTATCAAATAATCAAAATGTTATTTTTTCTGCTTCTGAGCATGTGTGGGGATGTGTCTGATTCCAAAAGGTCCAATGTTTCATAAATCCACCGTGCCTCCTTGTAATAATTGTAATTATTAGCATTAAAGGTTTTCAGTGTGAGCTGAGTTAAAATTTCAAAATGATATGTGATGACACCGATATTATGCCTGAGTAAGAATACATGATGTCAATTCCTGCTATGGATAATAACAAATGCAATCTATGTACCTAGTTAGATAAGCTAGACTCACATTACAAACAGACTTACATGGGCCCATTTGCTTATCTTACTATAATAACATTCCAAATATACAGTAGTTGAATTAAGTGTGAAATCTACACCCTTCAGCTGCTATAGCAACCCCAGTGACACACGCAGAGATTATACAGATTTTCCCTTATCATATGATGCTGATCCAGGCAAGCAGAGATGAGCAGAACCTACAGGTTTGCTTCAATGACATTAGCTGTACAAATAAAACCAATGGATCTTGTAGATTGTTAACTATTTTAAAAATCTCTGTTTCAGCCCAGCATCATAACATGTTTTCTGTGACTGAAGTAGGATGAGAGAGGGCAAAAATAGGCAACTAGAATCCATCTGCCAATAATATGCAACATGTTTCTGTTAGTACATATTTAGGACCTATCCTGTTATGTGCATGCACGGGAAGCGTGCTGCCGACGTCCCGATGTAGCTGTCTCTAAGTGGCCGGTACGTGGTTTGGGGTTTTCAGGTTAGGTTTAGAGGGTTAAATGGTGTAGGAGGTTAGGGTTAGGGGCTTAGGGTTAGGAACTTACTTTTAGGGGGTTAGGGTTAGGCTAAGAGGGTTAGGAGGTTAGAGTTAGGGCCGGCAAGGGGGGAGGGGGTTAGAGGATTAGGTTTAGGGTTAGGGCCGGTAAGTGGTGTAGGGGGTTAGGGTCGGCAAGGGGTGTAGGGAGTTAGGGGCTTAGGGTTAGGTTTAGGGGGTTAGGTTTAGGGTTAGGGCCGGTAACTGGTATAGGGGGTTAGGGCCGCCAAGTGGTTTCAGGAGTTAGGGTTAGGGGCTTAGGGAGTACATCGGGACGCGAGAGCACCCGGCGCCAAGAGGCTTCCCGTGCCGTGCGTGCACATAACAGGATAGATCCCATATTTATTATAATGGTAGGTATATATGTAAGGGCCATTAGAGTTTACAGGCACTACTTTGGGTAAGTGTTGATAATTGTACCCAGAGAAATGTTACCTTGGCCATGGACTGAATAGATATTTCTTTCACATGACCGTGAGCTTTCATTCAGTTATATTATCAAGATTGAAATGATGAATCCTGAATTATGAGAGTGACATACTTACTCCTAGTAATCAACCACTACCTTATCATACCACTGCACACCCTATACTTATTCTAACTGATCCTTTTTCTCTATCCAGACATCTTTCCTCTCTGATTGCCTCATCTCGCCCCAGCTTTTCTGTGCTGTACTTGCTTTGTGGAGTACCATATCCCACTGTGCCAGGTTATTCCCCATTTTTTTTATACCTTTATACGTTGTTTGGAAGCATCTGTTAGGGGGTAAGTAATAAGCTTTTCCAAACATACACTGACAAAGGACATGAAATAACAAATATCTTAGCTACCTGTAACTGATGCACAGTCACATCCTATACCACTAATAACAAGCTAGCGCATCACGTTTCTCTCTTTCATCCCAATCACTTTCCATAGATTGTAATCACTCATGACTAAGCAGGCCCATTTTGAGGCCTGTGTGAAGAGTGTAATTGCAAATGGCAACAGGGTTCAGAGGACACATTGTGCGGTGTCCTCAGAAGCTAATTGTTAACTCCTCACTGGACTGCAACAGATCTCTGGCTGGAACATGGTCTATGTAGTAAGTTTATAGCAAGCAGAAGTGTTAATACCTAGAGGCTTCGATTGTAGGTAAAACATTAACTGATAAGTGAACAGGTTTGATGCGAAATACACAAAGGGTAGGCAGTGCATGTAAGCCTTAAAATGGGCTCAAATGAGATGAGTCATTTAACCTAAGTATCCGCTTGCAGATAGGAGCAATATATTTCTTCAGTTCTATACTGCCCATGTGTATTTAATTTGTTCATAGTTTAACCTGTTGGACATGAACTGCAATGTTATCATTAATCACATATATAGTTGTGAGCAGGCGAGCCAGCTGGAGCCGTTGCTCACACTTGCAGGCTCGCAAAGCGAGGGCCGCAGTTGCTGGCAAGGAGCGACGAAGGCGCTCCTTGCCAGCAACTGCGACCCTCGCAAAGTTCACGTCATACCGCAAACAACATACGAGACACGTTACCACTCATTACGACCTCGCAAAAATCGTCCGCAACCCTCGGACATGAAAAAATGAAAAACACAATAAATACACACAACACATACATAAAAAGCTTACCTACAGCAAGAGGGAGCATCCAGGTCCTCAAAAAATGAAGTTACACCTTCATTTAACTCAAAATAAAAGAGTTTAGACACTAAAAAATTCTCTAAGCGAGAGAAAAAATGGCCGCCGAACCAAATGAAAACGAGGCTACAGCACTCTAAACACGCAAAACACCACAACAAATACGCAAAACACCACAAAACACCTACGGATATTCCACTACAGATGCATACCACACATTTGCCGCCATTTTAATGTGGATGTACACAGCTACGCTAACGGTTTGGTCTCGCGCACGCACACTATTACACTGCACACATTTATCATGCTTACACAGTGTGGCAACAACAACAAAGTTTGTAATACAGTCATATTTATTTATAGGACTAAATTTGTACAAAACATAAACTAGAAGACTTTTTTCTATTAACCTCCCTTTATTTGTTCACAATCGTGTAATGGCATCAGTCAGTCTTCAGGTGCATGTACATTCAATTCAAATTAAAGGACCACTACAGTTCAAGAAAAAAGACACTTGTTTGCCAAGTATGTATAATATTAACAATGTTAGCATTGGGCATACATTATTCATGTGGAAAATTTGAATTTTTGAATACTCTGTTGCTAAGTATAGGAATCCATTTTGTGTTTGTTACATCACTTCCTCAGAACCCTTGCATCACTCACTGCTGTAAAAGCTCTCCGAAAATGTAAATGTCCCTCTCAAACACAAAACTTCCACCAATGTATCATGGATATCTCCAGGGTCCTGAGGAGGCATAATTTTTTTTTAGTTTAATTAAAAGTTAGATACTTTTTTGAGATGCTACTGTCAATGTGAGAATTAACATTCAGTTCCAGTTTAAAATATTCAGCCACCCAAAACTAACAGCTTACGATTGACGTTAGAGATACTTTCCCTTCATAAAAATAGTTTTTGATGCCAAACTCCAACTGTGCATCAATACATGAGTCAGATATGCACAATTAACCATATTGCCACAATTAAAGGGACAATGCCACCACCGTCAAGCACCATACAAGTGGGGAAATGTGGAATACCAGCATGTTGATTTAATAGAAACACATTTTTACACCAGATACACCTAAGAAATTAGCCTTAATTGGACACTGTCATTTTTTTTATTTCTTCCTTATTCTTAAAGAGCATAAAAATTAGCTATACGTTGCATATGCCATTTTTTCCTGAAGTGAATAATTCCTGATATATTCAGATATTGTTTTGCTACATTATTATGCAAATGATGAACAAATGCTAGCTAGCATTAGCCAATCTGATGTGCAAATTAATATCACAGTCTGCTTTTCTGTATCTATGGTGGCAAAAAGAATGTCTCCTGATCCCAATACCTTCAACTACCCTTATAAAGTACTCTAAGCTACAAATTAGATGCACGCCAGGCACATCTGTCAGACACTGCATCTCTGAGCTCCATCAAGGTCATACTCGTTGCTCCAATTACCTCTTCTATCCATCTCCACCTCTGCCATCCCCTTCTTAATGTGTCTTGAGACTTTCCCAGCAGCAGAGTCTTCTCTAGGGAATCCCATCTTTTTATGATATGGCCACAATATTTGAGCTTCAGCCTCATGATAACTTCCAGTGAACAGTTTGGCTTAATTTCCTGAAGTACTGATTTATTGGATCTGCTTGCAGTCCTAGTCCTAGGGACTCTAAACAGTGTTCTCCAACACTACAATTCAAAGGCATCAAATCTACAGTGCTCAGACTTCTTTATGGTCCAACTCTCCTATCTAGCTGTTACTACTGGAAATACCATAGTTCTAACTACTGAGACCTTTATTGATATCTACTATGTAATATCTACGTTTTACTTTTTTTCTATTTACTTAATTTCATGGCTGCCGCTACCATCTGTAGAGATCTTGGATCCCAGGAAAATAAAATCTGTCACAACCTCCACTTCTTCCCGATATATTTGCCAGGAACTGATGTTGCAGTTTGCTATGATCTTCGTCTTTTCAATGTTAAGCACCAGGCCAGCTTTTGCACTCTCTTCTTTCACCCTCATCAATAGGCCCTTCAGTTCCTCCTCATGTTCAGCCATCAGAGTAGTATCTGAGGCGTATCTTCCAGTAATATTCCTTCCGGCTGTGGATTCATCCAGCCAGGCCCTATGCATGATGTACTCAGTGTACTCAGTAAAATAAATAAGATGACAATATGCAACCTTGTCGCACTCCTTTTCCAATCTTTAGCCATTCAGTTGTTCCATGTTCGGTTCTGGTCAACATACAGATTCATCAGGAGGGAGATGAGATGATCTGGTACTCCTATCTCTTTAAGCACATGCCACATTTTGTTGTGATCCACACACTCAAAGGCTTTAGAATAGTATATGTTTTTCTGGAACTCTCTTGCTTTCTCTATTATCTGGCAGACATGGGCACTGCCTTTTTGGGGGATTGGGATGTAGATTTTCCTTTTCCAGTATATTGGCCCCTTTGAGTTTTCCAAATTTGTTGGCAGAAGGTAACACTTTCACAGCATATCTTGTAGGATTTTGAATTGGTCAACTAGGATTCCATAAACTCCTCAAGCCTTGTTATCTGCAAGGAATCTTATGTCCCATCTCACTTCACCCTCCAGGATGGCTGGCTCCAGTTCATTAGAAAAACTATTGAGGTAATCACTGCTGTTAAGATCCTTCTTGTATAGATCTTCTGTGTAATACTGCCAGCTCTTATTTATTTATACTACTGCTGTTAAGTCTCTACCATTTTTGTATTTTATAACTCCTATTTTGGCATGAAAGATTCCCTTAAGATTACCGATTTTCTGGAAGAGATTTCTTAACTTTCCCATTCTGTTATTGTCTTCTATCTACAGCAGAATCCCGGTTATCCAGCACCCAACTAACTGGGACTCTCAAGCAACCAGCACCGGCATCAATTCCCCATTATAAATAAACTCCTGCAAAACCGGCATAAACAGCACTATCCGGAGTTCGAGACTGCAAAAAAAAAAAAATGCTAATTTTTTTTCTAATTATTTTTTCTGTGCCTAAATGGCCCAGTTTAGGTGCTAATGTCTTTTTTAAAGGCATTTTGAGGGGTTTGTTTTTTGGGCGGGGATTTAAGGGTAATTTAGGTGCAAGATAACAGGGGTTTTACTGTATTTACATCAGTCAACTAGGAAATTGAGTAAAATTGTAAGCCTGGCAATGCTGTTTGCCACACAATGCGAGGCTATGGACCCTCTTCGGCGCTCATCAAGAGACCCACGCTGAGCTTCTCCCCCTGTGTACTTTATAAGCCTTGCGCTTGAACACCTTTGGCACACATTGCGAGCCTCTCCCCACCCACCCACACCAGGATTATTAAATTTGTGATTGTATAGAGGAACCGTTGTACATTCTTTCTATTCCATGAGCTGGATCTCCCCCATAATTATTTCAGCTCCTTTACCGATGGATGCAACCAATATGGAATGATGGGATAATTTAAGAAAGCGCCTTTATCAGCTATCCACATTTATCCAAAGTCTACTTGGATACAATATTTAAAAGCCTATATAGAAAGAAGGAACAATCCAGAAAGGGCAAAGTTTTAAAAGGGTGAGTAACAACAACTTTGGGCAGTCTGAATATGCGGAAATTGATATGCTTTTAATTATCACAATAAAATGGTAATATATACATATATGTTATTTAAAACATGTTACGTATGAAAAATACATTTAGCAGCTCTCTGTTTATTGATACAGAGGGAATGAAGCACTTTCAATTATCTCATGGTGAGCTCTGTTGGATAGTTTCCAGGTATGATGATATGATGAATGATTAAAGCTAATAACAATAATAATCAACTATATAAATATTTGATGCTGAAATGCATTGTTTGCTTGATACATGACCATATGGCTATTATTCCTTGGAAGAAATGCTGTAGGTTCTGGATGATTACAAAGTATTATGATTTGAGTAAGAATTTGGAAATTCACATGGAAATTTTTCATATTATCTATACATTCTTTCAAATTAATGTATATATTTGGAGCACGAACAGCTGTAGCTTTGTTAAATCACATTTAATTAACATTACTATTCAATGATTTAATTACAGATTTAACAGATTAACATATTATTACTTTTTGAAATCTTTGAATATGAATTTTATTAATGATAAGTGGATACCCAGCTCTTGTTATAAGGGTATCTGTAATACGGTTCTTTAATCCTACTTTAATGCATATCGTACATGAATTCAAAGTCAGTTCAATGTGACAATCGTGTTAAGGAAAAAAATATTTATAATCAGTAAAAAAATCACCAGTCTCCTAAAATAAAGCCCTTGAATAAAACATAAAAAATAAACTGTATACCTTGAAGAGGAACTGAATACCAATACAAGTTGCTCTATATTTTATTTTTACGAAGCACAAACTTAATAACCAAAAATACATTATTTATATGTATTCACTTTCTAAAAACATTAAGTCAAGTTGTACAAAAGACCATACAATAAACATTGGCTTTGGTAGTTCTTTAACTTGAGTAGATGTCTAGTTTGTAGACAGGGCAGTGCTAGATAAATATAGATACTATATTAAATTAGAAGATTAACCAATAAAAAGTAATGTATTTTGTTATATCTGCCGTGATTGAAAATTAACTAGTAACTATCAGCCTTATTAAATTGCAATTCGGCCAATTCTATAGGGCTCTATATAAGCACAGAGCATATTTCTTTACAGAAGTTTTTAGTTAGTGATGACCTTGCTTTTGGATAGAAGTTCACTAACTAAAAACTTCTGTAAAAAAAAATATGCTCTGTGCTTATATAGAGCCCTTTAGAAATGTCCGAATAGCAATTTAATAAGGCTGTAGGTATAAATTGTGGTTGAAAGAGTACATGGGCAATGCAAAGTGGCCCTAATAACCCGATGATGTATGTCAGGGTGCCACCGCCATATGCTAAACTGTATCAGGGTCCTTCCAATGTCATGTTTTATACAAAGACACTATATCGTTTTTGTTGTATTATTTTACAAAACAGCGCTGTCAGATCCGGGTGGGTGGGTGACATGTTCCATAGCAGATGTTTCAGAGCAAGGGACTTGTGAGCCATCTTAGTATTTTATATTTAACATTACAAATTACTCAGGTGCTATGAAAATATCCTGTTTTCATTACAAGAGAGAATTAAAGAATCCAGCTGGCACATGACTATAATCATGATGTTTTCTGCTCTGTCTCACTTAACCCCTTAATTGGTGAATCAGCCTGCGGAAAATTAACTAGGAGGATTCATATGTATTAGGGCAGCATTAAAGGGACACTGTCACTCCAATTATTTAAAAATTACATTAGACTGTATGTTCTATTTCAGCCTTTTTTTTTTTCTTAACTAAGTTGTTCCTCATAACAATTTGACTTTAGGTTCAGCCTTGCTTGGGACTCCTAACATTTTAAGTGGGAGACACATTCTTTAAACACAATGTCTATGTTTTAGATATAGATACAACAGAGAAGACCTCTCTCTTTCTCAGACTCAACTTGTTTTCTGTCAGTCAGGAAATATTGTTTTTAGGTGGAAAATATATGTTTGATTTAGTGAGAGGCAGCTGAAAAGAATGTATATTAGTCCATGTATTGTCATTTTAATCTGCTTTGGTCTGGCTGTTGACATCTATTTTGCTGCTTTTATAATTTTGCAACTATGTCTTGCCCTCTATGTCCAGAATTACATCATTATACAACTGCACAATGAAGTCTTTCTCCACCCAACGCTCCTGAATATATGTAACTAGCGAATTGCCCGTCAAAAAATGACGGCAATTAAATTTTAAGTGAGCTAAGGGTGTTTGGTGTATATAATGTGGCTGATGTAGCGTTGTTCGTTTTCTATGTCGTGTGAGTTTTTCGTAATATTCGTTTTCTATGTCGTGCGAGTTTTTTTGAATATCCGTAGCTGTTTGGTGGGCTTTTACGGTAGTGTTTTGGGTGTTTAGGGACCATTGGCCTGGTTTTCATTTTGTTCGGCGGCCATTTTTTCTCTCGCTTAGGTGATTTTCGGGTCTCTAAACTCCGAAATTTGTGGTTAAATGGAGGTGTAACTTCACTTGCAGAGGTCCTGGGTGCCCCCCTTGCTGTGAGTAACCTTTTTATGTGTTTGTTGTTTGTATTTGTTGTGTTTGTAATGTTATTGGGGTTGCGCTGGTTGCGTCCTTGTTTTCTAATCTCGTAGGTGTTTTTTGGCAAATACCTAGGTGTTTGGTGGTGTTTTGCTTCTTTAGACTGCTGTAGCCTCGTTTTCGTTTTTTTCGGCGGACATTCTTTCTCTCGCTTAGAGAATTTTTTAGTGTCTAAACTCTTTTAATTTGAGTTAAATTGAGGTGTAACTTTAGTTTTCGAGGTCCTGGATGCCCCCTCTTCCTGTAAGTAAGCTTTTTATATATCTGTTGTATGTGTTTGTTGTATTTTTCATGTTTTGATGTGCGCGTGTTGCAACCGTTTTTTGCGAGCTCGTAACATGTCTCGTATTTTGTTTGCGTTACAACGTAAATTTTGCGAGGGTCGCAGTTGCTGGCAGGGAGCGCCTTCGTCTCTCCTTGCCAGCAACTGCAACCCTCGCTCTGCAAGCGTTAGCAACAACTCGTATGCTCACAACTATATATGTGATAAACCAGATATATGAACATGAAGACATTACAGCAGTGTGACATAATGTACCAGTAGAAATAAAACCATCAGTGAGAAGTGCACCAAAAGTTGTTTTTTATTAGTTGATGATGATGATGATTGACACATTCATTTAACAGCTAAGATTGTTGGACAGATAAGCTGTCCAAAAATTTGCAGCCACAGCGTGGCCTGAAATGTACAATGTCTTCACATAAGAGCAGGATTTGCAATGCCCATATGTTCATACCCATGACGAGCACTCTGTGGTCTTGATGTGTATGGATTCACTTTTGCATTTATTTGTAATATAATGGTGGGAGACCGTATACCAAGCAGCTTTCCCTTGGAGGTGACTGGCATTTCCCCCAAATGTCTACATTCCATCCAGAGATTGTTATGTTCTGGGTAGCACCAACTACCTCTAATACTCATAATGTAGGTGCATATGATTTTGCTAGCCTTCAGTGATACTGCTACTTAAAAGAAAATTCATTAGCATTCATAAGGTCTTTAGATATAGCAACAATATCACATTTATGAACAAATCCCTCTTTCAAAACACTGCAAAGATGCTCCATTATTATAGCTATGAGTTAAAAAAAACTATACGACATCATTAACTTAACATTACACAGCAGTCTTCTAGCTTCTACGTAACACTGGGCCAGGTTCACTAAGGTACTCAGAGGGTGTGAAGGTGTCTTCTGCAGTAGCTGTTCATAGGAAACAGCAATTACAGTCTCAAAGAATCCTTGATTGTCTCTGGAAATCTTAGTGAATCTGACCAATTGTCTGATAGATCTAACACAGGGTATTTACATAAAATGACTATACTTGGACGCAGGGTGAAGCTTAAGATAACTTACCTTTCCTGGCATGAGCTTATGGTTTGAAAATGAATGCAAACAAAAAAGGGAAGAATGGAAAAATGAAAAGATGAAAAAACGAAATGAGATAAAATGAAACATAGAGGTATCTTTCACTAACTTCAACAATGACTGACACACACACACACACACACAGACACAAGGGTGGTATAGAAAATGAAATTTACTTCATAATGAAGCAAAATGTTTTTGCCTGAGGACTACCTGCATTTTGGGGTAGCTCTTTAAGATGGCAAAGAAGGTACAGAAATAAACCCTTTTTAATACAAATAAGTTATCCTTTACTGGAAGGAGATCAAGTTTGTAGTGATTATGTTAATTATTAGGGATGTACACAATATTTAACGAAGCCAAGATCTGAAATTTAATGACTATGTTGCAGGTACACAAACACATATTTGAATATAATAATGTAAAAATGTGTGCAAATGAATGAGGCTTAGGAATATTAAAGCTTCATGAGTCATAATTAATAACTTTAATAAGGCAGTGGTGGTCTGGTAATAAGGAGTCCTGATTCAGACACAGGTCCTCCAAATGACAACTGATCAATTGTAGGTTAGATTATTACCAGCAATATTCTCTCAAAAATCTCCAATTTAGTGTATAGGATTTGTGCAAATAGTGTTGTATGCTTTTCACCTAAACTTATATTAAACTTCTCTGCCTTCCTAGCTGGTTTTCAGAATCATGGACAATTGCACCAAATCTTAGAGATTAGGGGGAAATAAAAAACAATAAGGGGGAAAATATAAAATGTAACTTGGTGCAGGTAAGGAATACAATGATGTTGTTTGGGATAGAAAGAGGTAATAAGAGTATGTTGAGAAACAGAGATGTAATAAGGGTATTGGCGGGAGCGGGAGATTTAAACAATGGGAGTACAGAGGCAAAAGATAAAAAAGTAAAACTAGATAGGACGGAGAGCAAAGGGAGGTATGAGAAAATAGCAAATTGTAGAAATTGGCAGAGAGGAGAAATAGCAAATGAAAGAGCGACTGAAAATGTGGATCAGTATCGAGATTCCTCTTTCCTGTTAACCCTTGATCTCTTTCTGCCATAAATGTTTAATTTCGCTCTTTGAAAATTTTTAAAGGATATAAATATGCAGTTACATATGTCTGCTTTGGTAAATCTAACATATACCATGTCAGTAACTACACTGAACTGCCCACAGCCATATGTGATCATGTGTACAAATAACTCTCAATGATTGGTGTGTCTGCCCTTTAAAAATGGATACAATCTATGCGGCACCTTTCTCTTTGATAAAGCTGCAGGCGAAACGTGTTTGTAATCTTTATATAGCTAAACCCACTATATATACATTTTTCTTGCAACTCATACCATTTAACGATGCTAAATCCAAAGCCATCGGAACCAGCTATCAGCCAGTTTTAAGCAATGGCTAATTCTTAATTAAGGTACACAGTTAAAAAATAAATAATCAAATCATCACTTAATACAACTTTTTTTTTATATAGGGCTTTATGGAATAGCCTTATAGAAAAAGTAGGTTAGCCAGTGATTATTGTTCAGATTTACTCAATTTCCTACAGTATTGGATTACTGGAATTTAGGGTGTTCTGATTTTTAATATAACTATAGACATTTTGGTCATCTTATCTCTGCTTAACATCTTAATACTTCTATATTCTTTGTATACTCAAGTTATTTAGTAAATGTGGGAGTAGCAGCCATAGCATACATAAAATGATAATTCCCCTTTAACTGTGATTTCTTTTAAATAATTGTAACTCTAATTGTGTATGCAACATGCATGGTGATCTGCTTTTTGTTTTTTGACCAATTTCTATAAAAATCCTATCCAATGTAAATTAAAAATCTACATCAACAATATTCCATAGAATATACCTATTGTGTCGCTTCACAACAAATCCCTTAATGGGCACCCTACCATTACATGCAATTCTGGCTTGCCTTCAGTCTTATACATTATTTATAAGATGAGAAAAGATGAAAAAACAGGATGGAAAGGCACTGAACACATGTGCTTCGCCAATATAAATTGTTAATGAACTGAGATCATTCAAATCGGTTCTCAGTAGCAGCCATATTAACAGGGAATGTATTGGTAAATTATTAAAAACATAAAGCTTGTCTGGTTTCATAAATTTGCAGTAAATTACACGCACCTAAACAAGATGCTAAAGTGTTACATGAAGAGTCCAAAGGTATACTTGTGTGATGCTGTGCTCTTGCATACTATATTATGTCTCATACCAAAATCTCAAGTTAGGTAACCTGCTATTATCCTGCAACATGTGCTAATAATAATACATAAAAAGTAATTATGTACAGGTCACCTAACCGTAAAGCACCACAATCTACACTATATACTACATTTACATAATGTTGTACTCTTAACAATACAAATAAAGAATAAAACATATTTGTGAATACTGCTGTACCACAGGATTTGTGTACCAATACTTGTGGCAAAACACATGTGTATCAATAGAAATAATAAACGGTAAATCAGCCAGGAAGTGGATAGCAATTGAGAGTTGGTCCAGTGGGTAGGAGTCAGTGCTTTCACTGCTGTGACTTGGGTTTGATTCCAGTCAGGGAACCAAGAGGTCACACCACTGTGAAGCCAAGCAGGCTTGGGCCTGGTCAGTAACTAGGAATACCAGAAGCTGTATGCTGTGGCCGACTGGAGATGGAACTGGCAACCTACTCCAGTATCTCTGCCATGAATACCAAGTGGTTCATCATGGTGTGTTGCGGTCCATGAGGTCACTTCGATTCGGACAAAACTGAATGACACATTCAAAAAAGGGAAAGGAATGAACAGCCTAATTGAGACTCATGACATCATTGGGCTAACACAAGGAGGTGCTACACAAACAGGAATACACTTAAACTGAAAGTTGAATAAGTTAGAGCCCAATGGTCACTCTAAAATATGAGCAGCCTTTGAGGATAACCACTTTATGGAGATATACAAAGCTAGATTGGATAGAAGCAGGAAGTAGTCAGTGAGGACTTTTTGGTGGTTGCATTAGACTGTTTCTATTTCACTTATACTGCACAGAATGATCTGTCACAGTGCCTTAGGGAGTTTAGCTACAGCTCACTGATGAGGCCCAATGAAGGCCGTAACGTACGTCTGGGGTTTACTGTGTCTCCTGTTCAGGGTAGAATTGCCTGGTATTTCAGGGCTGGGTCACTTTAGTGAGTGGAACCAGACTGATATACTACAGGAGATTTCTCCTTGTGAAGGGCACAAGTGAGCTAAAAGAGGTTGCTCTAAGTGTGGGTCATCATGTCCATAGAACTAACCTATTAAGGTTGGTTCGTTCTCTGATTGAGCCCATCTCACTTTGTTGTTTTGTTTATGCAAATTACCCTTAGGGATTAATCTCCCTAAGAGGTATTGGGGACTCCAGACGTGGACCCCTTGCTCACTGTGCCTTAGGGAGTTCAGCTACACCTCACTGACGAGGCCCAATGAAGGCCGAAACTTACGTCTGGGGTTTGCTGTTTCTCCTGTTCAGGGTGGAATTGCCTGGTATTTCGGGGCTGGGTCACTCTAGTGAGTGGGACCAGACTGATATGCTACAGGATATTTCTCCCTGTGAAGGGCACAAGTGGCTAAAAGAGGTTGCTCTCAGCTCAGGCCAGTTCTATGAACATGATAACCCACTCTATTAAGGTTAGTTTGTTCTCTGATTGAGCACCTCTCACTTTGTTGTTTTGTTTATGCAAATTACCATTAGGGATTAATCTCCCTAAGAGGTATAGGGGACTCCAGACGTGGACCCCTTCCTCACTGTGCCTTAGGGAGTTCAGCTACACCTCACTGACAAGGCCCAATGACGGACAAAACTTACGTCTGGGGTTTGCTGTTTCTCCTGTTCAGGGTGGAATTGCCTGGTATTTCGGGGCTGGATCACTCTAGTGAGTGGGACCAGACTGATATACTACAGGATATTTCTCCCTGTAAAGGGCACAAGTGGCTAAAAGAGGTTGCTCTCAGGCCAGTTCTATGAACATGATAACCCACTCTATTAAGGTTAGTTTGTTCTCTGATTGAGCACCTCTCACTTTGCTGTTTTAAATATTCAGGTTTAACATGTATTATTTATTAACACAAAGCTTGTGGTATAACACTAGTCACATATATTCTTTATTATTATTTTCCAGGGGGCGCAATATCTGTATGCATTTATTCTAAAAACGTAATTAATTAACAGCACTTGCAATAAATCTGCGTTTAGTCCCGGCAGTACTAGTATCTTTTCAATATCTACTTGTGCAGAGTTTGTGATTAATGTTGCCTTTCAACAGTGACTTCCCCTGAAACTATACAACCATAACAATTTAATGTGACAATCTCTGCTCATGGATAAATTGAGATGCATCGATTCCTGCAGCACACACAACACAAGGGCCGTGTTTGTCACACACTGAATATTTTTATCTGTCATCGTCGGCAGTTCAAACAGAAAAAAGGATGTTTACTTACTTGGCAACTTGCTCAGTTCATTCATAAATTTATTCTTCATGTCTGAGAAAACATTCTTGGTTGGCATTTCTGTGCCATTTTGATGGAGCTCAGGAGAGCCAGTTGTCTGCTCGGACGCCAACATGGCAGATCTGCGCTCCGGGTTCATTATGGAGCTGTGGATAATAAGTGGAAAATATGTAAAATAGGTTAGATATTTTTGAGTATTAATTCATTCTTAGAAAAACATGCAATTAGATTAAGTCATGTTAAGATGAAAGTATATAATGACTTTAAGAAGAAATTATGTTTGTGTTCCAGATCGATGATTAAGGTGTAAACGTCCCTTTATTAGACAATGTGAAATTTGATGATTTAGTTTCAGAGAACAATTCTGTAATAGTCCTGGAACATTGGATGAAAGATGACAAAAATAAAGTTTTTTTTATACTTTAATATCTGTGTCTTGACTCATTTTTGGGCCTTCACAGATTGTTCGGATTTGTTTTGCAAGTGTTTTCCACTGAATATAAGATTACGGTCATTTCTTAAAGGTGAAGTTCCCTCTAAACATAAGATACTTTTATATGAAAGAGTAAATTTATGGAAGGTCAAATATCCGTATAAAGGGCAAAGCACTTTCATTTATTTCGACAGGACCTCTATTTATAATTAGATTACACAGATCAGAAATCTAAGTGTCAGCTGCAGAACTAGACAATTTTCATAACTTTTTCACAGCTATTCTTCTCCAGGTGTGATATTTCATATAAAATAAACCGTTCACTTTAGGTGGAACCTGCACTGTCAAGGATTGTTGACAATATCACACTGGACATCCCATCTAGGTTTACAAGGTGTCTAAGAGGAGATATGATTACCTTATATAAATACATCCAGGGTCAGTATAAAGATTTGTCAAGGGAGCTTATTGTGCCAAGAGGTTATCAACTGACAAGAGGACATCCCTTGAGGTTAGAAGTAAAAAGATTCCACCTTAAAGAAAGAAAAGGGTTCTTCACAGTAAGGGTGGTTAATCTGTGGAATTCTCTACCAGAGGAGGTGGTGACAGCGGATTCGATAGATAACTTTAAAAAAGGACTAGATTTATTTCGAATTAAAAAGGGAATTCAGGGTTATCATGGATAATTAGAGAGGCAGTATTGATCCAGGGAGAAGTCCAGTAGCCGGTGTCTGGGATCAGGGGGTAATTTTTTTTTTTTTTTTAATACAACTAATTAATTAATAGTTAATCCGCATATTGCAGATCAGAAGAGATCTTAAAAGGTTGAACTTGATGTGCTGAAAGTCTTTTTTCAACCTTAAATACTATGTAACTATGTAACTAAGTGAAGGTAACCTAGCAAGAATAATACTCTTAAAAGGGAATTTATATTTAGAGAACATGTTATATTATATTTTGCCTACAGTCAAAAGTCCCCTCATTGCTAACCAGAAGATAAAAGAAGATGGCTATGAAAAAAATAAGGTGATAGTTGAGTCAAAGAAAAGGAAAAATAGGAAAAAGATGGGATAAGGGAAATGGACACAACTGAAGAAAATGGAGCGTAAAGGTCCTAGGGAGAGATGGTTGAATATTGTATATTTGGAAAGATCTAGTGAAAACAGATATTGGAAGGAAGTAGGAGAGGGAGATAACCAAATGTGAAAAGAAGGCGCCATTTTTCTGCTTTCCTTTGATTCCAGCATTTGTATACTTTGGTGTAGATCTGGCAAAGACCTTAACCTAACTATTTAACCATCAATCATCACTATTGGGTTTCTGTAAAAAATATTGTGTTTGTGCTTCTTGGAGGCATCATTTTATGAAGCTGCCAAGGTACAAAACACGATTTTCGTTCACTATTGTAAAAATGACCTGAGGTCAGATGTAACAGTTATAACACAGCAGAAGCGGAGACTTCCAGGTTGTCTGCACAAAGCATGAGAACATTAGAGGAGAAGATAATCTTCCATCTAAGACTTCCACTCCAAGGGTAGCAGGGATTTACACAAAAATGTAATGTACTAACATCATCGCAGCTATTTCATTTCTAAAAATGAATAGTTCACTAGCTAAAATCAGTTATTTGATGGCAGATTCACAGTTCTGATATACAAATCTCAATCACGAAATTGTTCCATATTTAAGAAAGTATTTATTTAATGTCAAGAAAATAATAAACTATAATCCCTTTAGGTTCAAAGCAACATAATATGTGTCAAGACTTCAGTAGGAATAATAATATGGTCTAACAATAAATATAAATTGTGAGGAAAGGCTTAAAACTTACATTATAAAATCTAGTATATCATGAAATCTACCTACATGTCTTTAGTTTAAAGTTGACCTTACTTGGCATTCCTCCTAATGGACATATTTCTCTTTTGTGTCACTTTCCCTCATGTGTCTCTCAATATTTTTTGCCATATCTTCTTAATTATATCCCTCTCTCCCAAAGTGAATGCTATTTGTGTCTTAGTACATCCTGAGATAGTTCGTTTTTAAATTAAAATAGCTCAAGGATTAGCTAAACCACTGATATATAATTATAGTATGGGGTATCGGTGCATTTGTGGCTATTCCATACATACTTCCCTGCAGGAAAAAATACAAGCTAGTAAGGAATAGTGATATATAGAACAAATGTAGAAGAATTAATTTTGCACTATCGGTGTCTGGAGCTAATATATTGTGATTATTGATTAGTTCTCTGCTAGTCATTGTTAAGAGAACTGCAGCATCTGAATTAATAATGCTGTGAATTAGTGAAAAGTAGGTTAAAATGTTTATAACATGTACTCTTTATGGCTGTTTTATGATTTATTTCTGCCTTAAAGTAATACTGCAAAGGTCCCAGTTATTTCAGAATGTAAATTACATAAATGCATAAATATATCTGCAATCAGTTGACCACACTGTGAGAGTTAAAAGGACATGGAGGGTCCACTGTTTTTAAATATTAAATAAACCACTTATTTATTTGCATATTTAAACATAATTGTATTAAGTACTTAAAAGCTCTGTTTTTATGCACTGAGATATCCCAAACAGTCCCTGCAAAGGTCAGCCCCCTGTAGCTCATGCATAGTACTATGTATACTATATGTACTATATATTCTAGTCAACGAAATACCGTCTCAGCAGCATTTTAGTAACATGCTGCTGAGACACAGCCTGTCATTGGCTAGTACAACTAGTAATTGATGATATTATAGATTATATTTACAGTAACAATATTTATTTGTATTCAATTTATATTTGTTGTGCTCTTATGGTATATTACGCTGATTATGGATTTTTATATATTGTGATTATATTTATTTATGGAACAAGCCCTCCTAATTTTTTTGTTGTACTTAGAATATTCAGTATAGGAGATGATTGTTTCATCAGAGGGCACCTTGTTATTATATATTTTAATTTGCCATGTTTTTGATGTTATTGGTTTTAAGATTTATCAATAAATGTTATATTATTTTCTGCCTCTCTAACCTTAAATGTGGGTATGGTATTGTTCCCTTAAGATGTTTAAATCAATGGAAATAGGGGTGTCCTTTTTCTTTTTTCTCTTCTTGTGTAATAAGTTACAACTAGTACTATAGAAACATTCAATGCATTAACTACTAGGGCGGAAACAAAAAACATCTTTACTACAACCATTTCAAACTATTTCCGGAGCAACTAAAAAAGTTTAAAGTAGGCTAGCTTATCATAAAAACGGATATTTAAGTAGTGCAATTTTATTTATAAATATTCTGCAACTAACATCCATTGATCACCAATACCGTTAACAACAGTTCCAAGTTGTTGCTGTATTTATAGGCAAATTAGGGTCTTTTCCTTTTAGGACTGCGCCAGTGGGTCACCAGCACAGGCAGCAGCAGGGGCAGTAGGCATGTGCTAGATGGCGCTGCCAACATTTTGCTGCGCTTGCAAACTGTGCACAGTTTCGGCAGCACCATCTAGCAGCTCCTTGCTGTAACTTTTGCTGCCACTGCCGGCGCAGTCATATAGGAATGATCCCAAATGAGTGGCTCATGCATAGTAATTAGCTGCTTTAATGTGCTAATTATGATTAAATACAGCTTGTCTGCCTCTGTAGTGGCCAAAATAAAGACCGGCAATGTTATGTGGCAGTTAGACCCCTCACCCTGACGTGATTATCACCTAGCACTGTAGTCATGGTCTAAGTTTATCTAAACTACAACACCAGCCTACTAACGTGTATTCAGTCAAATAAATATTACACATATGTCAGTGATATGCATAATGTTTAACTGAATCCTTCAAGAAACATTATTACTGAACATTCACAATTTTAAACAAATGGGCTAAATGAGTCATATCTGTCTTTAAGTATATCCCCCTTTGTGCCTCCACATACTTGGAATATTTATTTGTAAGGAAAATACTGATAATTATGCAAGAGAAAGATAAAATGTAACCAAAAACAGCATTTGTTTACTTTCTCTGCTGTTTGCACAAAACATGCCTTTTGATAATTAAATTACAAAATACAAATCTTCAGAAATATTAACGTAAGTATAAAAAAGTCTGTGGAGGCTTCAAGAAAAAAGTACCCCATCTGATAATAGATGTGTTATTGAAAAAAATATGTATATTTCAGAAATGGAATAACAAATCTGCTGATACAATAATTTTATTTACATTCAAATAGTCATATTAATATATATATAAATGTTTATATATGTATACACATATACAGACTCACAATATGCATATGAAACAAAATAGTACATATTTATATATTGTGACAGAGTTATCCAAGGGGTTTATTTGAGCCACAGACTTGGCAAAATGATGTCCCCCCAGCAGGATTGCAGGGGTTAGTCTTGGCAGCACTGATTTAAGACTGTTCCTGGAGTATGGGAAGGCTGCTTATATACTAGTAGTTTGCAGTTTGTCTGACCTGGAGGGAGATACACACACAGTGAGACATCAGCTTGTAACTGCTTGCAGCATAGTGGAGACCCAGAAATCTAAAGAAATTACAGGCCAGTGATTTTTAACAAAATACTAAACTGTTTTTTTGTTTGTTTGTTTTTTGCCCCATCCAGGTTTGGCTGAATGAGCGCTGGGTAATGTGGAAATGGTATAGTAGTTAAAGCTGGGCTTCAATGCCATATCTGTCCCAAAAAGTAGTACTGTCTAACAAGCCCTCAGTATAGATTATAGATTCTCTCCACAAAGGAGATGAATAGGACAATTATGAATTATAATGAACCTAAACTAGAGCCTATAAGGCCCTGGTAACCTAATGTTATAAGCTCTGGGGAACTGAAAGTACACAAGCAATGTCTGTAGGCCACATTTCACCATTTTTGTCTATTGTTTTTTTTAATTAGTTTTGGTTTGTAATTTTTGCATTACTGGTTAAAGTCCAGTAAAACTTGGAAAAGTATATAGAGCCTCTTGTATTGTGCCCTTATATCAAAATGCTAGTACATACAGTATACACTCATTTTAGCAACTTCCTATTTTTTTATACATTTAGTATTCTTTTATCGATATATATATATATATATATCAGAAATATTATTTTACTAGCATTTTTGGGTCTGTGCATTTCAATGTTTCCAGACTATGACATAAGCCCAGACAAGTGGATACATGTGAACATATACTGAGACGTGTGACTAGATAGCTGCTAAGTGGCGCCTGGAGAGCTCAAAGCATCATCTGTGTGGCAAGGACTTCTGGGTTTGGATACAAACCAGGCTACGTGATCACAAGTCATCTCCGTGGCAACCTTTCCTCTGATCCATTACCCAGATGTGTCACAGTACGAGAGACTCCCCAGTGGGATTGGTAGCTGCTATTTAGAGGGCCCTTAGAAATCAAAACATGGCTGCCAGACACAGATACCTCAGATACCCAAGTGTTTGTAATGGGAAGAAAAACTGTAGATTCATTTGTACTATATAAAACCCCCTGCAGTGCACAAGATGCCTAAATAACATAAAGAACTGACATAGAGCTGTATAGCTTACTCATAGGGACCAATAAGCAACCTGTACATACGTGGCCTACCTGTGACTTTAAGACATATTGTCCTATCTGTCTCCTTTGTGGAGAGATCCTATAATATATACTGTGGGCTTGTTAGACTGCATTACTTTTTGGGACAGTTATAGCATTTTTATTATTCATCACAGTAAACTGTGTTATATTACTGTCAGCATTCATTTAACATGGACTTGAAAGTAATACACTGTGTACTGAATGTTAACTGCAACTGTATTAGATAAATATAAATTTGCATAACTAGGATTCAGAGCTATAACGAAATATAAAGGAGAATAATTTCCAATAGTGTAACTTATTTGCAAGGCACTGAATTTGATTAAGTGTGCCAAAAGACTTTCACTGTATTCAAATTAGCTACAATAAAATATGTTGCAGCACTGGAAAATCATACAATATTAAATACAAATGTAAAGTTATATATGTCACAACTCCCTGGACAGTTGAACATGTGTGCATTTATTTGCTATCGTTGTTTATTGTTTGAAATATGGTTGATGTAATGAAAATGGGGAAATGTTCAGGTACTATCAGGACCCCAGAGCCCATACCATTTGGTTATCAGGGCCTTATAGGCTCTAGTTGATTCACCATTTGTTGCTTATAGGTGGCAGAAATGGTGCCCCTGTGTCTAGCTACCCAGAATAAACCTCCTTATATGGTCCTGGGACTATTTACCCTCTAGTTTGTAAGTCTGCGAGTTTCAATCCTGCGCAGTGCTTTAGGGAAAGCGCTATGGACACTGGATTCCAAGCTCAAAGACAGGGCCATACACTCTTTGCAATGTATGAATCTTTAACTTGTCATTGCCTGTAACTTAACTTATGTATAGCGCTACGGAATATGTTGGCGCGTTACAAATAAACGATAATAATAATAATAATAATAGTTGGGGTCAATTATGATTCATCGTTTGTTGCTTATGGGTGGCAGAAATTGTGCCCCTGTATCTGCCTACCCAGAAGGAACTTCCTTATATGGCCCTGGTACTCTTTCGCCTTTCCGTATTGTTAAAGGGTAGACTGTTATTTGAAATCTTAATTCCTCATAAATTCATTCTAATAAGCAGATAGGACTGGTGCTCAAACCAGAACCAGCCTGACAAAAATTTGGAAAACGTCCATGTAGGCAAGAATAATGTATTCACTTAAATTTGTGTAATGGTTAAAATGTCACTTTTATTTGTGTGATTTTAAACACATAGCCCAAGCTGTACATAAAATGGAACCAAAAACTAAAACAAAAAGCCCTGTGACTCAATTCAAATTACCTTACGCTGACACTTTATTCTTCTCTCAAATATACAACTTGAAAACACTCCTGAAAGTCCTGATAATTCCTGTCCCTATATGGGCCAAACCAGCTCGTTTCTAGATTCCACTTATGAGTTGTTGGCCGTTATCCTCCAAGGCTCTTAAAATTGCTCGGTACAAGTATCCTATTCGCTACAGTATATAATAAATAAATACTGTCTAGTAATGTATTGGCTACCAATAAAGATTTAGGCTGCAGCCAAGTGAGCCACTAATACAGGGCTACTCAAGTTCGGTCCTGGAGGGTCACAGACTTGCCTGGATTTGCTGGTATCTCTGGTGAGTCAATCACTTCTTCAGTCATCCTGATTGACTCACCTGTGCACAGAAGGGATATCTTCAAATGCAGGCATGTGTGTGGCCCTCCAGGACTGAACTTGAGTACCTCTGCACTAATATTAAAAGTTAGACTGGTTCCAAACCGCCCGGCTACCCAGAAGGAACTTCCTTATAGGATTGTGGGACTTGCCCCTCTCCCTTCCCTATTATGTTAATGTTTTACTGTGCCTATTGTGTCCCACCCTATAAATATGTTGTTATTTTACCAATAAATATACTCTGTTTGGAATTCACATAACCAAAGTGTAGCTTTTATTCTAGAAGAAAGGGTTTTTATTATTTTGGGGAATTATTATTGCTGCACCTTATGCTGGTATCATGTAACTTGTACTGGCTCCTGCAACTTGTCCTGTAACTACTATACAATCTACACATCTGTAACTTGTCCTTGTATGGGGTATCATTGGTGGAACTTGTCCTATCTCAGGTTCATATGCTGTTAACTGGGTTGTGGTGTAGATGGTTTGGCCTCAACAAAAGAATCAAGTCATTTAGGTGCCATATATCACCTTTCAATATATGTTTATTCTTGATCAATCTCCATAATTAATACTGAATCACCTTTACAACCTGTTGTATTGACTGTCTGAATTTGACCTAAAGCTGCAAGTAGACCAAACTGTCCTGTGTAGCAATGCATAATAATATAGCCTGTAGTGGGACAGGTGGGTTAAATGGAAGGCCAGTTAGAAAATGTTGGAGTAGTAGTATCAGGACATGACGAACATGTGGATTTGGTCTTTTTAGTGGGAAGAAAGGACACATTTTGAAGTTACTCTGCAGAAACTGCAAGATTAGGCAAGTGATAAAACGTGGGGCATAAAGGAGGGGTCTGGGTCAAGTGTTACACCAAGACAACAAACTAGTTAGAGAGGGATGAAGGGTTATAATGAGATCTTGCTCGAAGGAGGAAAAAAATATACCACTGAGAGAGGTTGACGAGATGAGATGATGACGAGCTTTAGGGAGGTTGAAAGGGTACAAGATGAGAAGGAATGGATTGTGTGAGTAGTAAAATAAGATGATCACAGGAGTCTAGCTACCTCATCCTCTGCAATTCTGTGGAAATTTAATATTTGTGGCATTATGTGTGGAAATACAATGTCTCGTGTTTATTGTATCCTTGAAATATTTGTTGAACTCCTGCGTTGTGAGCTGGGGGTTTGCTTAGGAGGGAATTAATGAAGGCATTTCAGAATGGATGACAGCATTACTTCATGCAAAGTGATTTATGTTTACTTAGAATGGTTAAGGCCAGAGGTGTATGATTTCATCGTAAATTTGCAGTGTAGGAAATCAGAGTGGGTATGTGATTTTTTTCAGAGAAGCTCAGCTGTGTGGGAGCAATTTTACAGGTATCATATTATTCAAAAAATAATGGTAATGAGGGCGCACTTGCCTAAATATAATTTAATTTTGTACTTTATTGAATAACTTAGTAAGTTTTAATGTACCTGATGTCTCTTGTTACCTCCCAGTTATACATATTGTAGGTATTTATGATATTCCTGATAAACTTTATCCTAAATCACGCACGGCTATTATATTACTTCTTGGGACTGGCTCATAATTATTTATATCCTTCTGCAATTATGTCGGTCCACCAAAATGTATCAACTATTAGAAAACACATACATTTGCTTGCTTTGATGTAAAAAATACATAATTACAAAATAAATGGAAATTTGTATCACAAAGACTACACTTTATACAATATATTAATGAAAATGGTGTTAAATCAACAGTTTCCATGCCATGAAAGCTATGACGACAGCATTTTTAACCAACTCTAAAAGAGCGTCATATGAAAAGGTTTTTACACATTTTCTGTTTTAACTACTCTACATGATGGTCCAGAGCCTTTTAGTAATTTCAGTGGCCTTTTTACAAAAGGTGATAATATAGCACTATATATTTATAATTACTGAACCAACAAAATCATCCATATGAGGCTGTTCATCTTTGCACTGTGCTCTACTGGTTATGTACTAGGAATGATGAGTAAGATGCCTTGGGAAAAACACACAGGGTATCTCCACGAACAGGTGCTGTCTGTCTCAGTTTTTAGGTCTCCTTTGATGGGTGGTTCTGAAAAGTTGGTTGCATGTAAGAACCAGTAAAGCCATTTAATATTCCCAACTGTATCTACTTAAACTGCTTTGACTTAATACTTTCTAAGGATTGTCTTATGAATTTCACGGGCATGCTTGAATTCCTTTATTGTGTTTGTCCCTACCATTCCCACTGAAAAGCTCATCCACTTTTCACCGTCTTTTCTGTGCAAAAGTAGTTAAAAGAGGGATGTAATACTAAGAGGTCATGATTTGAGTTTGAAGGATGTAATTTTAGACAATTTGAAAAAATACTACTTTACAGAAGGGCTGTGCAACCTTCCAGCCGAAATCGTAGGACAAACTAGGAAATAAGAATTCAGTCATAGTTGGGATAAGCAGAAGTCCATTCTAGATTAATAAAAAAAAAAAAACAGAATTGGTAGATTAGATGACCATTTGGTTCTTATCAATTGTCAAATGTATTTTTCTGCTTATGCAGATTTCTTATAAATATTCTATCATCTAGCTTAACAGGGCAGGTCATATTTTCACAATATCTTGTTTAAGCAGAAGTGGAACAAGCATTGGCTCAATCACTGGATCATCCATCACATATATAGTTGTGAGCATGTGAGTTGTTGCTAATGCTTGCGGGCTCGCTATGCGAGCCCGCGACCCATAGGAAGCGAGGGCCACAGTTGCTGGCAAGGAGCGCCGAAGGCGCTCCTTGCCAGCAACTGAGGCCCTCGCGAAATTTACGTCGTAAAGCAAACAAGATACAAGACACGTTACGACCCATTACGTCCTCACAAAAAACGGCCGCAACACGCGCACATCAAAACATGAAAAATACAACAAATACACACAAATACATAAAAAGCTTACTTTCAGGAAGAGGGGGCATCCAGGACCTCGAAAACTAAAGTTACACCTCAATTTAACTCAAATTAAAAGAGTTTAGACACAAAAAAATTCTCTAAGCAAGAGAAAAAATGGCCGCCGAAAAAAACGAAAATGAGGCTACAGCAGTCTAAAGACGCAAAACACCACCAAACACCTACGTATTTGCCGAAAAACACCTACAAGATTAGAAAACAAGGACGCAACCTGCGCGACCCCAAAAACATTACAAACACAACAAATACAAACAACAAACACATGAAAAGGTTACTCACAGCAAGGGGTGCACCCAGGACCTCTGCAAGTGAAGTTACACCTCCATTTAGGCACAAATTTCGGAGTTTAGAGACCCGAAAATCACCTAAGCGAGAGAAAAAATGGCCGCCGAACAAAACGAAAACTAGGCTAAAGGTCCCTAAACACGCAAAACACCACCAAACAGCTACGGATATTCCGAAAAACTCGCACGACATAGAAAATGAAGGACGCTAAATCAACCACAGCCGCATACCACACATTAGCCCCCATTTTTATACAATGCGGAAGTACACAGCTACGCTAACGGTTTGGTCTCGCGCACGCACACTATTACTCTCCACACATTCATCACGCTTACACAGCAGCTCCACAGCACTAATGCTGCAGCAACATGAAAACAGATTGCCAGCTCTTCAACACAATGCTTCCTGCACATATTACTTCAAAATAGGTAAAGTATATTCCTTTATTAATGTATTATTTATTTTATTGTCATACACCAAACACCATTAGCTCACTTACAATTTTCATTGCAGTCATTTTTTGACAGGCAATATTCTAGTATTGTATATATAGACCAGTCTTTCATGGAAACAAATTGTTGCAACATGTCTATGCAAAATAATGTGTATCCACAAATAGATACGGTAAAACAGAATATTCTTATCTTCATAGGTGTGATTGATAAGTTAAAGAAATGTTACCCTGGAACCAAGTGTTGTGCCAGAACAAGTATCTACATCAACGGCATCGACAAATTATTATTTTCTACATAACTTTAGATACCATGATAAAAATAAGTTATGCAAGAGATTCCTTGAGATACATATATATTTTGGATTTTCTACAAGTGCATCTCACAAACTTGTCAGATTAGATTTGTAGAAAAGAATATCTTGGCAGGAGCTAAATAAATGTTCTTGCCACTAGTTCTGTTGTCAAGGATCCCACTACATGAATGCACACAAATAGCTTTTTCTGTGCAAAAATTGGTGTTTAGTGGTTTGGAACAACAGGCAAAGATTAATCCCATAACTGCTAAAGGGGCAGTGAAGGTTGAAGCACAACTAAACCTAATAACTGTATGGGGTCTTAAACAGGTAAAGATTCACTTCCTGCCCTGCTAAAAAAGGCATCTGTTGGAGTAATGGGGTTCTTAAAGGGAATGAAGTAGGGTCACTGTTTATTTCATTCACTCTTAAAGTAACTGATCTTAAACTATCCAAAACATCCAGTCAATACCTAAGTAAAAGTAAAATAAGCCATTTATTGACATGTTCTGTTTTTATTTATTTAGACCTGTGGACTAATTTAGCAAATATTGTAAGACAAATATAACAAATCACTTATTGTTTAAATGTTTAACTCTATTTCAAAAAGGGAGTGATACATATAAACCAAAATTACTGGGAGGGTGATGCTACTAAGATTTATTTTGTGGTCAAATCTTCTCAAATTATTTTCTTCCCAGTTTTCAAGAAGAGAGAGTTTAGACAGAAACAAGATTGAAATTCACATTGAACTTGGTGTCAACGGCCACCAGACTGGGACTGAAATATACATATATATATTGATGGTTTGCCCAATTTGTACAAGTATACACTTATAACCACTGTGGAAATTGTCACAGATTTTATTAGCTACTCGCACAATCGCTACGGGCCAGCCAAAGATGCAAATTTGGCCTTAGAACTCCATTGGATTTAGCACTGCTCAAATATTACGAGTGCTAACCAATTAAGCTTAAACAAAATCAAAATTCTATTAGACTCGCAGCTCTAAATCGCAAATATTTTCAAGCTCGCAAATGAAAAAAGTATCAGGTTTCTGTCAAAAATATTACAAGTACTCAAGGCATTTTTCAATCAATTATCAGAGCCGTAAAAAGCTATTAAATATGCACTACTGTACTTAAAAAATATGGAAAGCATAGAAATACATTAGATTTTAATTGCAGAACAGTCTCAAACCCACAACTTTGCAATTAAAAAATATTTATTTTTAGGTTTTTTTTGTGTGAAATGGATCCCGGGACTTAGGGGGAAAATACATATCATGGAACCCGCATGGACTAGAACAGTTGCTTTATGAATTTGTTTTGATTTCTACATCGCTGGATTTACTTCTCTACATTAATTTATTCGTAGTATCTGAGTGAAATTTAAGTATAAACTCCATGTTTTACTGACGTTGTGATGACGGTCTCATTTAACTGTGTCTAACACATAAATTACGGGCTTGCTTAAATATTGTCAGATCATATGATCACGCCCCCTAAAATCAGACTTAAATAGACAGAGTTTACGAGTTCAGCCTTGCGGTCAGAATTTGCAAGCTAGAGTCAATAGAATGCATCTAAACAAATATTTTAAAAGAAAGAAACCTGCAGGCAAATTTGTGAGTTTGAGGCATTTGCGAGCAACTGATAGAATATGGCCCATGGTTTGCATAGTAGTAGTAGTGATGATGAGCAACTTTAAACTAGAATTGTGGTCTATTCACCTAATTAAGGATCTGCATACAATATTATTAAAAAGACGAATAGAGAAATTTGAATTTACTTAAATGGACCAAGGTAATCTAATTTGCACTCAAATCACCATTTTGAATGACTGCTCTTGATAATGAGCATAATGTCTTCCCCATCTATGTAAGCAGATAAGCAGAAACCAAAATGGTAGATTCTACAGTAGCATGTTTGCATATAAAAGTTAATACATTAAATGCTGTGTTTTTTATTTTTATTTCTATAAACAGTTTTCCAATTATCAAGTGTTGAAAGTTAAGAAGGAGTTGAATAAACCATCAGACCAAGCCAAGCTGTCTACACCATCCACTAATTGTTTACAAATGGAAGTTACTTTACCAACTGCTACCAATGCAATGCTGGTTTCCATTACTATTTTTTTTTGTATACAACTGTAAAGTAAATAAACATCATAGCTAGTCTTTGAACTTTTTCCAAGGACTTCTCCCACTGTGTAACTTTAGCAGGATAAGAGAAGACCAATCACCTTCCCCTATATCTTTCATGTGTCCCTGTAATTTAGGTTTATTGGACTTCAGACCTGAAAGTAAATTATTAAACAAACAACTTTCTCAACAGTTAAAACATCCTCTTCCTATGCCCCTTTAGGAATGCAGGTATACTCTAATTTAAGTGACCTCTGGACGTTTCCCTGAGGATAACTGGGTTTCTGAAGGATTTGATACATGGCATAAGATTTTCCACGCTCTGTATCTAATGAGCAGCCCAGACGATCTGAGTTGGTCCCAGTAATAGGAAGATTACACCATGACATCACTAGTCAGTGGGTAACACATGGCATAATTAACATGAAATTGCAAATCACATGATTGCGTCTGAAGGAACATTTTGGTACATTTTCCCATGCAGTTCTCTGTTTGTTGCTGAGATTTTTATCACATTTCCTGCTGGTATCTTCTGTACGTAAATATAGAAATCTTTCCCCATTGATGGTATTAATAAATATGCATCCTATGCTATTTTATTAAAATGTACTGAAAGTATGTGAAAATACCGATAGTATTAAAATATTTTATTTAACAAATGTTTTGTCTAAACTGGATATAGAAACAACGCACTCTTGCCATACCAGTAGGCATAACAAAAATATAAGATGATGGAACATGGCCATAATCTAGGGAATCCACTATAGTCAAAATAGTTTGGTAAACACAGCATGTGTTTCATACACAAACAGGAATAGGTGATCATCTAGTACATACTGAAAAATAGATTCAGCAGCTACTGGTTCCGCACATGAAAAAATAAGTAGCCAAAAACAATGGGTAAGTTTAAACCAGCAAGTTTAGCCTATAAAGACTTAATTATACATTTTATGTTTATTTTGTTTAACATGTATATATACAATTTAATCAGTCCTGAAATTTCATCCCAGTTTTTAATGCAAATGCAATAATTATTCAAGTACTCTATGAGATATGTACACACCTATACAGATTCACTGTGTAAGGATATCCAGTTTATAAATACACAAAGATGAATTGAAATATCGCCACACACAGACTGGCACACAAAATCACACAGTTGTTCATCCATCTGGGCATTATACGGAAAAATGTTCCCTTTTCAGTGCCTCTTCCATAGCCAGCACTTAATCAAGGAATGAAAGTAAGACGTCAATCAAGTTTCTTTATTCAAGCTTGGAAATAACCCAATATATCAAAGAAAGTACTTATTAATTACACAACATATTATAGGTTATTTAGCAGGCAGGGCTAAAGTTAAACATAAGTATACACAGGGTTGGCTCTTAGAATTGATAACAAATAATTTCCCCAGCCCACCCAGGTGCTTGTCTCTAACTGACACAGAAAAACAAGTTAGAAATGTGTGCTTAAATGGATGTTATGCTTACTTCTATGCATGGATATAGGATATAAATGAGTGAATACAAATTACTGAATGGTGCTATAATAAGATATAGTGGATATACAAAATATATTTTTTTCTACAGGATCCTGAGCAGCCATTCACTTCCTCAGGATTATGCATCTTAATCCAGTCAAGTGAGTTGGGAACATAGTTGTGGAGGTTATTTTGTTATGGTAATAGTATAGGCTCATGCAGATTGCACTCTGTTGTATTGAGAACATCGCAGGTGGATACGCATAATTGCTTATTTCTTCTCAGAAATATGTGGCTGAACATGATTGTAACAACTCTGACATTGGACTGGCCTACAAATAAGGGGGGAAGTTATTTATCTCATGTGAGCCCACCGCCCAGTATTGTTCTAGACCAGTGGTTCTCAAACTTCTCCTCAAGACCCTCCAGACAGGCCATAATTTAGGTCAAACACTGTGTGAATACACAGGTGAAGCAATTTGAGACTCCACTGCCTGTTGAATACTAGTTACCACAACGTTATTCACACAGTATTTGACCTAAACCAAGGACTGTCTGGTGAGTTTCGAGAAGAGGTTTGAGAACCACTGCTCTAGACTACTGGTGGGCAACAGGCGGCTACAGGAGCCTCATGGAAACTGCTTGAGAGCTGGATGCATTCTCTAGTCTGTTCTCTGGAGCATGCCCCTCTTCAGTAATACACAGTACATTATATTTGTCTAAAACTAGCAAATAATCCCTAATTGTACTCCTAAATACTTCTTGTTATCTATGCCTCTTTTGCCAATTGATTTGCAGATTTGCTTTGGTTAAAATAAAAAGGTTTAAAGCATTGTGGAGTATTTTTATGAAGCCCTTCAAGTGAAATACGTTTTCTGTCACTGCTGTAGACCCTGGTTAAAGTTATATCTAAATTTCCATTTTTTTTACTTTTTCTAACCTAACACGTGTTGCTTATATCAGAAACATACATTACATTTAGTCATTCTATACACATACATATTTATTTTATTTAAACAAATGGTTTCCACACCTTAGAGCTACTTACATAGGCACTTGGTACCCACTAATAGAAACACTTAATTTAGGTAGATCCACACATCAATGTCTTAGCTCCTCTTTGCATCCTTGTGTAGGGTTAAAACAAGACTACACATCCCATGATGCTTTACTGCATAAACTGACTCCCCAGTTATTGAAACAATGTATTAGCTGTCTGTGATTAGCCTGATTGTCCAATTCAAACTTGCCTTGTAAATATCATCACGGAATCCATATCTTCTCTTCAGATGGTTATGCTATCAACATACTCATATTGATTGCTTTTTAATGTACTGTAGTAATTAATATAATAGACCTTTTTCACTAGTAATAATTAGTAGCATTTGCAATAACTTGTGATTTATGATTAACATCTGGAAGGAAATGCATCTTCTTAATGAATATCAATTAAGAATTATAACTGTCCTTGACAGATTTCGTTAACATGATAATGGAAATGTAATGTGTCTTTCTCGTGGTATTACTCCATCATAGTTTAGACGTGAGGCTGTCTTTATAACTTTTCAATCACGACTTCCTACCAATGAAAGTGGTCTTTTACTTGTACATTTATGTCTGTACTCATTTTAATCTGTTTTATTGAGTCCAGTATATATGCCTTGCATATATATGTGTTCCCCTGTGATTTTTTGGCAATTGTAATAATGTTTACAACTTGGCATATAAGACATGAAGATGTTGTCAATGAATAAAGGCCCACATTTTCTATTATGCATTTGATATAGCATTTTTTTTACATTAGAAAAACATTTTGTATGAAAACAAGTGTATATAATTCTATAACCTTTTGTTGTCTCTTCCACCACCTTCTATTGATAGATAAATAGACACAACCTCATGATCCAGCTCTCAGGAAGTGATGTAACAGACACCAAATGGATTTGTCTTCTAAAAAGAGTCATCGAAATTTAAGTTTTTACCCCTAAAATACCTTTGTGTGCATAGCTTAATGTTATTAGAGGCAACCCTTGATATTCCCTAGAGATCTGTTGTCGGGGTCCCTGTGAATGCCAATAAAAAGCAAAAACTCAAAGTTGGGTAAAAGTTATTTTTCCCGCCAGATGTCGCTCAAGAGGGGGAGAGGGGTCATGTAGAACTGCTGTTGCATAGTCTGTGAGGGCCCAAGCGCCAATTTCGGCGAGGGGGATAAGTCTTAGCATTCCCCCACCCTTCAGCATCCGCCATCTTGCATATCTCAAGTCAAAAAGTAAGAGAACAATAAAACGTGATTGACTGCTTGCTATGTATTTCACAGACTAATGCCCTTTTTCTTGAACTACAGAAGTACTTTCACTTGAAATATGTCAGAGATTTGTTTTATTTTGTTCAGGCAGTCAGTTAGAATCTGCTCAGGTTTGTGTAGCCAGTCAACTTTACCAGATTTTTACAGACAAGCACCTTTTGGTGTATGAGCCAGTCTATTTTTTTGACCATTCAAGAGAATAGAACATGCCATGTTCACGTCTGTTTTCTGGTGGATAAAGTGCAATAATGCTACAATCCGATAAATTTGAGACTTTACTGTCCCTTTAAATGTATCCTGTCAACAAAGATAATAATGATACCAGATAATGATTGGCACATGATAAAATGAGAATATTAGAATAAAATGTGTAACAATTATGGCTATTTCTAAACTATCTGACGTCAGTAAATCGTTTTTAGCAGTAAGCATCAATTAAGTAGAACATAGGAATATCAAAATAGAAAAAATAAATAAATAAATGCCATGTAATTATTTGGGAAGGATGTGGAAAGTGCACTGAAATGTAACATTATTGCTCAAATCTGGCAGAAAAGAAAACACGAGGAGTTCCTTGCGTGCAGGATTTGTTGTCACTGTGGCACATGCTGTCACATCGAGCCACCCACGCAGACATCATGCCAGGGGGAAAATGCCTGTCTTTCTGTTCTGTTTCAGATTCCAAAATCTGAAAGTTAGGTATTGTTTATTGGAAACCTGTTCAGGCAGAAAAAAGATTGGCTTCTTGTCAATGTAACACAATGCTGTGATCTGAAAGCCCCTTCATGTTTAAGCGTAGTAACAGGCAAATTAAAAATAAATCTCGTTACTATTGCTTATAGATGTTTTTTTTTTAATTCTGAAAACACTTTAATCATTTATTTTATATATACACAGTGTGGATTTAATATTTGCAGTGTTGCACAGGCCTGTTGGGAGTTCCCTTGGTGAGGCACCATCAGGCAATGGTCTAATGCTCAGCTGAAAATAGGATTTACAGATAGGATATGCCAATCACTAAATAATTAATATAGATGGTAGGTGTAGGGGAGGGAGCAGAATAAAAGTGTACCAATACAATGAGGCCTTGTAAGGTTCCTTGTGTATGGGTTATGGATATGGGTTCACTCTGCTACCTGGGTTTAATTCCAGTCAGGTAACTAAGAGGTCACACCACCCTGAAGCAATGCCTGGTCAGTACTTGGATGTGAGACCAACTAGGAATACCAGGATCTGTATGCTTTAGCCCACTGGAGAAGGAACTGGCAACCCATCAAAGTATTTCTGCCAGTGGAACAGCATGGTGTGTTGCGGTCCATGAGGTAATGGAGAGCCAGACACGACTGAGCGACGCAAACACAAGGTTCCTTATGTCCAGTAAAATTAGCTGCAAGCAGACATGTTAGTAATGACAGACCCTGGGAGCTGGAGAGCAATCTGCTGCTTCACTCCAGAGCAATAAGGCAGACCAGACAAAAAACACACTGACCCCGCACAGGTGAATACATTTGGAGTGAAGGAGGAGGTGGACATCTTAGGTAACAAGAACCAGCATTGGGTGCAAATGGTTACATGTTGAGAAAGTGTGCAATGTTTATGTGAATATTCAGTATATGTAGTAACTTTATCAGAGTATTAATGCGAGAGCACAGATATTTCGCCCAGACAAACCTATATTCTGTAGCCAAGAATGGGTACATTGCGTGATTTAATTAGTGTATCACAATGATCCTATGTCTATAGGATTTTAGGGTGAATTCATCTGTGTAAATGTAAGTTGATCAGGCACTCACTATAAGGTGTTGATCTTATTTGGATAGTGAGCATTGTGCAACTGCATTCGGTAAGGTGTCCATTGTATTGGTGGGGACCACCTGGCAACCCCGGTGGCTGCACTCCACAAAAGGATGAGGGAGAAGCGTCATTGCACTATATCCCCACGTGTACATTTTTCTCAAACATTGGGTACATGTAGACCCACTAAAGAGTTTTGGAGTTATTTATGTTTTCTCATTTCCATGCACTGTACTCTAGTCTTCTGACTTGTACACACCTGATGTGCTGGTGTTATTCTATGTACATACAGCAAGGACAACACAATTAATATAATCACAACTGCCGCCTCATATGTACAGAAAACAATACAAAGGTGTAAAAATTGGGCAATGAATGGCCGGTGTGGAGGCAGCCCAGCCACGCCGGGTCTGACGCAGCGCTGCGTGACCCGGAGGAGCCTGGGCGATGCTGATTGGCTGGGAGGAGGGACTTAAGCCCGTTTCGCTGGCTTCCTCCTCACTCCGCGCCGGCCATTGAGCTGATTCCCTCCCTCCCTCCCCTTAAATGGTGGCCAGATAGGAAAGTAGCAGATAAGGAAGTAGGTTACATCTAGAGGGCGATGCTGGTTTGAGCAAAGTTCAGGAAGCTTAAGTTATGTTTAAAAAAAAAAAAAAAGGCGGTGGAAAAGAGTTGAAGGGTTAGGATTCTGTGAATTCTAAGTTAGGATGCAAATAGGAATGTCTTTGGTTGGCGGGAGGTGAGGCACCCGGCCCACGGGCTTAAGTGGGGGTTGCCCTGCCTCATGGGCATGCTTAGTAAAGCACTGGGAGGATCTGGGCGCGGGCCCAGGGCGTGAGGTTACTGACCGGGCCGGGCTCCTCCTCCGGGATGTTATTTGAGCTGTGATTTAATTATGTTAATTGGTTATTGGTTTATGGTTGCTTTCATAAAGCTCTGGCCCGTAATTTTCCCAAGAAACGCTGTTTCAGTGTGTTTATTTATTCTAAAGCCCAATGGATCTTGCCTGGGTAAGGTACTAGACAATATTTAGTAGACTATGTGTAGCTGAGTTGTGTTCTGTGACACCAGAATCCCTCCGTTATTTTGTTCTGAAGGAAATACAGCAATATGTCTGTGTGGGATAAGCAGTCTTATGATAAAACACATGACCGTCCTTGTTTGTTTGTTCGTTCTCAAATTAACTCTCAAATGTATCCTGTATATATGTATTTGTGCTTTATTTTGAGTGTCCATGTCCTACTGTCTTCGCAAAGTGAATGTGCTATACATCTGACATAGACTAGACCGGCCTTTCAGTTCTTCTTGTCAAATCTGTGTATCACAGAACCTATTTTTGGCACAACATCACACCCTAACATTAAAGGGCACTGTCGTATGTTTAAAGGTTTTTGCCAAAATGCACAGGATAATGAGAAGACATTATAAAGTAAAACATTACTGTTTATAAGCAATTTTGCTTAGTATTAACTGTAGTATTAAAGCAATAAGTTACAGATCAGCAAACACAATCAATATATGTGTGGGAAAATCAGTGTGGGTTTTAAAACTTTTTATTTTACGTTTATTGTTTTAGATTTGCTGCTCCCACCCCCATCACATGCCCCGGAGGGGGCTGTTTAAATGCAGTGTTTATCTGTTTTCCTGATAACATTGTATATCTGCCCATTTCCATGCAGTTGCTATTGCAAACAAACCTACGCAGGTCAAAAAAATAAATGAAGACAACCTTCTGGACAAATCCTCTTTCACCTCCTGTATACATAAGGGAGGGTGGACAGATACACATCTGATGCAAGTAACAATACTTATTTCTAAGGTTTTAACAGGTACAGTAAATGTATTTTCCTCACATATGTTATTGCTAACCAGTAACAACATACAAATGAAATCCTATTGCATGACCACTACATTTTTCCTATAAGAGAAATCTACTATTTTAGTTTCTCGATATTACTTTCTAGAGGTGTGAGACTTGCAGAGAAGAAGCTTCTGTATTCTTAGTGAAAAAGTGGTAGCTACAACTGCCAGGGCTTTTATTTGCTCTAATAGAAAGCTCAGTAGTTTACAAGGACACACCTTCCTGAGACAGCAACAAACATGGGAGGATAACTGAATATTTGAATTTACCTTTTTTAAGTTGAATTGTTCCTCTCCACCACCCCAGCTATATAAGAGCATTGAATGGTTCTTATCTATGTTAAAGATTTATATATATTTTCAACAATATCAAAATACTGCACCCCTTTATTAACTATATATACCAACACCTCTGTTCCAGAAAACAAAAACACATTGGCACCTATTGCACAATTGTTGGTTACTTGAGCCAGTAATGTAGCACGTAAGCTAATTTGCTCTTCAATTGGCATCTTTTAGCTACCCGCTAATGATTTCCAGGTTACAGGCTGAAAATCCCTCTGGTTGTTAAAATCGTTACTCCAAGCCATCTAAGCCTTTGATCGTTCTAACCTGTAAATGTTACAATCGCTACAATTCCTCAAGCCCGCAAATGTTCTCAAACCCGTAAATGTCAAATGTAAAAGAAAAGCCTACAAGTACCAGATAGGACTCGCAAGTGGGTTAAACTCCTGCTCATAGCACTGTAAATGCAAATAAATACCCAATACTGCACTTTAAAAGACAGGGAAGGCGATGAAAGACATTAGAATTAATTGCACGACAGTCTCAAGCTCGCAAATCTGCAATATGAAAAAAAATATTCACTTTTCATTTCCGTGTTATATCAATCTTGGGATTCAAGGAGTTAATACATATCAGGCCACCCACATGGACTAGAACATTGCATTAATTCATTTTTATTATTTTGTACATTATTTTGGGCTTCTAAACGCTAATTGATTGACGTTTAACCTCCATGTTTTAATGATGTCATGATGACAGCCTCATTTACTATTGGCTATTGGTTTCTAAATCGGTAATTATGGCTTCATGATCACGTTCGGAAATGCTACTTACGGGTGCATGGTTTACTGTTTAGGCTTTTGGCCCGTAAGTTGTGGGCTTGATCAACGGAATCCGTCTGTAACTATTGCAAATTTCAAAATGTTGAAATTTGAATCAGGCCCAATGAGTCTATTGAGGTGACTGAAATCATTCTGTAAACATGATGTTTGTAAATAGATAAACACAAGTTTAATATTAGGTACATTTTACCAAAAACTAAGAATTTAAATGAAGGAAACAGGACACATGTAATTTGGTACTTGACAGTTTACATGTACTACTGTCAGTTAACGTGCAATTACGTAGGAATGTTGCTATTTGTAGATTAATTATATATACCTGCAGCATAATGAGATGAAAATAGTATCACATCTATTAGTGCATTACATATAGCACCCACAGAATACCAGCTGAATTCTTTCTGAAATGTATTTTATTGAAGAAAGGAAACGTGAGTGTCTATGGAATATAGACTGGAATGTATTTTCAGAGGTGAGACGCTGTCAGGTCTAAGGAAAAAGCTGAATAAGGAGAGAAACCAGCTTTGTTTAATAGGAATCTTACACTAATTGGAACCACTATTAAGAATCTGAAGGACTTCATAAAATATCATACATTTATTATCCAGACATAGTGAGATAATGCCTAATTTGGCCATTTTCTGCAGGAAGGATGTATAATAGGGTTAGGCCTGGTAAAGGAAAGTGCCGAACAGAACCCTCAGGGTCTGGGTTATGTCTCCACTTCTAGAATCCCCTTCTAGCAACTTCTCTATTGTGCTTCCAAAGCAGTGTAAAAACTAACTTATGAAGGCCAGCATTTGAGTGAATTTTGCCCAACCCTTTTTAGCATAATGTCATCACAGAGAATGAACATGTAATTTGCAACAAAAACAAATAATGATATGGCCTTTCATAACCACCACAACACATAGACCATTTATATTACCCTCTGTTTTCCTTTTTTTATAGTTCATTTATCAGTAGTACCAAATAAAATAGCACTCAGGGGTATAAAAAAGTACATGGGTTCAAATTTAGATATTAATATTTGAGGGCATTTTGAAAAACCTCTCCATTTCTAATGGTCAGATCCACTAATATTTCACATCTAGAAGAGTTTTTGAAAATGTACAGATCCGATTAGAATAAAATACAGAATACCAAACAGTAGTGCAGTTATAAGCATTGTCAATCAAAGTGAATGAGGCACTGATTAGGAGCCCCATGCCATTTTGAGATCCGGGAGCCCGTAAGTGAGATCGCAAGCTACTTTGCTATTCAATTGGTGTCTTTTTGCGGGCTCCGATCTGGTTATGAGTTACGGGCTTGAAAAACTTATGCCCTTCAAATTCGTAACTACAGCCTTCAGAAGCCTTTGATATGTCACTTTCGCAGAGCTAAAATCGTAAATCGTTATTCAATTGCTCCCTTTCCCCAAGCTCGCAAACATATTCACACTCGTAAACCGCAAATGAAGGAGAAAATCTTACATGTGCTAGAGAGGACCCGCAAGGGGGTTAAACTCCTATTTGTAGCACTGTAGATGCAAATACAAAAATCAATCCTGCACTATAAATACACAACAGTCTCAGGCCCGCAAATCTGCAGGAAATACATTTTATTTGTATGTGTCATTTCAGGGTTAAAACGATCTTGGGTATCTATGAGTTAATACATATCAGGCCACCCATATGGACAAGAACAGTATTGGCATTCATTTTCATAATTCTTTATTTCGCGGGTTTGCGAGTCTGATCGCATATCGGACCCCCGAACCTAATTGAATGACAGGTAACCTCCATGTTTTGCTGCCGTATGTCAGACAGTCTAATTTCCTATAAGATGTTTCGAAATGGGAGGTTACGGGCTTGCTTAATTTATTATGTTCCTGTCATCATCTGCTCCGAAACCGTGCATGGTTTACGGTGCTGGCTTCAAGACCGCAACTTGCAAGCTTGAGCAATTGAATAGCATCTCAAACGGGGAGAAACTGGAGCCCGCAACTCACTCGCAGACAATCGGCTGAACTTGGCTCTAAATCAGCAAAAGACCTGTGTCTGCTACTTCAGGATCTACATCTTTATTATTATTGTTTATTTGTAACGCGCCAACATATTCTGTAGCGCTATACATGGGTTACGATCAAGGCAAAACAATATCAGTATTAACACGTTGCAAAGGATGGAGGGCCCTGTCTTTGAGCTTAGAATCCGGTGTCCATAGTACCTTGCAAGATTGAAAACTCACAAACTTACATCTTTTCTGTACTTCAAAGTTAATTTAAACTGTTTCCATATCATCAGCATGGGATTATTTAGGTATCATTCAGGTTTTATGCTAAACACTTTTTTTATTTATAGCCAATATATCTAAAGGAAGAATGTGACCAGGGTTGGGCCTGATCAGTACCTGGATGGGAGACCACCTAGGAATATCAGGAGCTGTAAGCAGTGGGCTACTGGGGAAGAACCTGACAACCCACTCCAGTATCTCTGCCATGAATACCAAGTGAATCAGCACTGAACTACGCAAACACACACACAAAGTATAGTAGTTTTATTATGTCAGCTTCCCTCTAACCAAATAAACCAATAAGAGTAATCCCATTGTAGCACATAAGGTACATTAGGGGCAATCAGTTTTGTGATTCTGACAATCTTGTGTGTAGCTGAAGGAAGAAACATGCATGATACCTGAGGCAATGCATTTCATGCTAGTCATCACCTTTTATTCATGTTTGACTAATTTTGTCCACTCCTAAACACAACATTTATTTTCTGAGCTAAATATTGTTTATTTATTTTTTTACATATCTCATGAAGCGTAAGGTGTCAAATACCAATGGGACTTTTTAGTAAGCTGTTGAAGGTCAAAGCATATTCTACATGAATGAGCAGATTCACTTCTTATTTACAATCCAGACTTACAGCCTGGAAAGAATCGTAACTATCGAGACTATAAATAGGATGCTAAGTAATTGCTTTCCCATTGGGCTTCAGAGCTAAGGGACCTTTTTACTGAAAGCAGGAATAAGAGGAAAATTGAAGTATTACCTAGCGACTGTCCCTCTGAAAGAAAGTGTAGGAAATGAACCAGTATGTGGGACTCTTCACCTGGTTCTTAAAGGAAAGCAGAAAATGTTAAATTTATGGTATACATTAAACTAAGGGTAAGGGTAATCGGGGGAGTCCAGACGTGGACCCCTTGATCACTGTGCCTTAGGGAATTTAGCTGCACCTCACTGACAAGGCCCATAAAGGCTGAAACGAGTCTGGGGTTTGCTGTTTCTCCTGTTCACGGTAGAATTGCCTGGTATTTCTGGGCTGGGTCACTCTTTTGAGTGGGACCAGACTGATATACTACAGGATATTTCTCTCTGTGAAGGGCACAAGTGAGCTAAAAGAGGTTGCTCTCAGAGTGGCTTATCATGGCTATAGAACTAACCTATTAAGGTTGGTTCGTTCTCTGATGAGCACCTCTGACTTTGTTGTTTTGTATATGCAAATTACCTTTAGGGTTTAGTCTCCCTAAGGGTAATAGGGGACTCCAGACGTGGACCCCTTGCTCACTGTGCCTTAGGGAGTTCAGCTGCACCTCACTGACGAGACCCATAAAGGCTGAAACGCATCTGGGGGTTTTCTGTTTCTCCTGTTCACGGTAGAATTGCCTGGTATTTCGGGGGTGGGTTACTCTTTTAAGTAGGACCAGACTGATAAACTACAGGATATTTCTCCCTGTGAAGGGCACAAGTGAGCTAAAAGAGGTTGCTCTCAGAGTGGGTTATCATGTCCATAGAACTAATCTATTAAGGTTGTTCATTCTCTGATGAGCACCTCTGACTTAGTTGTTTTCTATACATTAAACTTTGCCTATAAATTGATATATTTGCAACATGTTATTCATAAAAAAAATCTAAATTAGTATTAGATAAATTACCTTGAATGTTACTATTTTAGGAACAAAATACTATTCAAAAACCTCCTGCCTGAGAGGTGTTTTATTAGCGCTCCCATTTGGGAGAGATTACCATTAAGATCATGTTCAGTTGGTAAAAATAACAATAAAACAAAGGTTTAGACATTTAGAATCCTGTGTCATAAGTCTTATTTATACAAACTAGGCATACTCTTCCCACCACTGTAAATGTTAGGTAAATCACATCATATAAACTAAAGAACCATACAGGAGGAACTTGAATAGTAATTTCTGCATAAAACAATTAGCACAATTCAAAGTTAAATGTTGTAATAACAACCAATAGCAACTATAATTTTTTATAGGTAGTTTTTTTTTAATTTCTACTACACAATCCAGTAACATTATTATGACCACCAGCTAATATCGCAAATAACAGCCATGTGTCGCATTTACAACAGCTGGACATGTGGTAGTGAGTCAATAAGATGCTTGAAGGTTGGCAAGGGTATCTGGAGACATGCAGACTGCGGTGCATCTGACAGCTGCATGGTGGAGGATCCATATGGCAAACCGGGCGATTGAGGTGGTCCCACAGGTGCTCAAAGGGGATAAAGTCCGGGGAATTTGGAGGCTAGAGAGGTACTTGGGAGTCTTTGTCATACTCCTTCAACCACTTCCGGACAATTCTGGCTATATGACATGTTGCATTGTCCTGCTGGAAAATCCTACCCGTTCTAGGGAAGACAGTCAACATGTATGGGTGTACTTGATCTGCAAGAATGGATAGATAACCCAATCAGTTCAGAGTGCCTTCCAGAGGTATGAGTAGACCCAGACAATGCCAAGAAAAATATTCCTCAAACAATAAATCCGCCACCAGCTTGTGTTCGTCCAACAATGGTTGCAGGGTATTTGTTATCGAAGGTTTCTCGCCTGAAACGCCAACGTCCATCCAGCTGATGAAGTAAAAAAAATGTCTCATCAGAAGAGGTTACATTTCGGTAATGTTGTGCAAATTAAAGCTGTTTCGTCAGCATGGGTGCAGTGATCAGCTGTTGGATGGTGAGTTGCTCAACTGTAGCATGTCGGTTGGTCCTCACACACCTTCGCAACCGACGTTCACCTCTGACATCAATGGCACGTGATGCTCTGCAGTTTGGATGAAGTTTATTAGTTTGTCCAGTCACGGTACACTTTAACCACAACAGCACACAAGCAGTTCACAAACTGCACTGTATCAGAAATACTGCCACCCTTTACCCAAAATTTAATCACCATCCCCTTTTCAAAGTTGGATAAATTACATGTTTTACCCATGACAGCAATGGTTGATATGTGTGCAGAATGCCTACATGTCACCTTATATACCCACCAAGCCAGCTCCCGACACGTGCTGTATTTCATTGGATACGTGCTGCGGTGGTCATAATAATGTGACTGTATTTCCATACCTTTTTGTCCTAGCGCCCACTGGGCAGCCAGTTACGTAAAGGTTATAATGTCATGTCAGCAATAAGGACTGGAAATATGTGCTATTAGATGTATGAGATTGACAAGGGACACGGCCAAAGAATGACATATATCAATAGAGTAACATTGTTTTGCTCTTAGCACATCTTCCACAGATCCAGTAAACATATTACCTTCCTGGCATTAACCACAGCTTCTGTGAACTGCAAGATTGCTGCATCATTATAAAAATAACTGAAATTATGTATTCTACATAGTATGTTAGTGAGTTTGAATAATCACTGTGTTTAATTAACTATTTAAAGGCCTACTTTAATTTAAGAAAAAATATAATGTGTTTTTGAAGCATGTAAAAACTATCAACATCAACAGGTGTGTAAAACATGGATATAAACATATTGTTGAGACATTTTTTGAGTATGAGCTGAAGAATGGTGTTGTGTTTATTTATTTCTCAATAGAGGGAGGGATGTGGGGAAGAGGAAATTGGTGAGAGAACAGAGGCTTTGTTAGATAAGTGGATGTGACAAAAATTGAGACCACAGCCTTCCCCCTCATTGGCCTAGAAATAGGCTACAATGCCCCCCTTGACTTTTTACCTATTTTGTTACATTACAGCCTTAGGTTCAATGTTTTGTTAATCTGAATTTTATGTGATGGATCAGAACACAATAGTTTAAGTTGGTGAAGTGAAATGAGAAAAATATATACATAAAACTGTTTTTTAGAAATGGAAAACAGAAAATTGGCATGTGCGTATGTATTCACCCCATTTGTTATGAAGCCCACAAAAAGCTCTGGTGCAAGAAATTACCTTCAGAAGTCACATAATTAGAGAAATGATGTCCATCTGTGTGCAATATAAGTGTCACATGATCTGTCATTACATATACACATATTTTTTGAAAGGCCCCATAGGCTGCAACACCTAAGCAAGAGGCACCACTAACCAAACACTGCCATGAAGACCAAGGAACTCTCCAAACAAGTAAGGGACAATGTTGTTGAGAAGTACAAGTCAGTGTTAGGTTATAAAAAAATATCCAAATCTTTGATGATCCCCAGGAGCACCATCAAATCTATCATAACAAAATAGAAAAAACATGGCACAACAGCAAACCTGCCAAGAGACGGCCGCCCACCAAAACTCACGGACCCAGCAAGGAGGGCATTAAGCAGAGAGGCAACACAGAGACCTAAGGTAACCCTGGAGGAGCTGCAGAGTTCCACAGAAGAGACTGGAGTATCTGTACATAGGACCACAATAAGCCATACGCGCCATAGAGTTGGGCTTTATGGTAGAATGGCCAGAAGAAAGCCATTACTTTCAGCAAAAAACAAAATGGCACGTTTTGAATTTGCGAAATGGCATGTGGGACACTCCAAAAATGTATGGAGGAAGGTGCTCTGGTCTGATAAGACTAAAATTGAACTTTTTGGCCATCAAAGAAAATGCTATGTCTTGCACAAACCCAACACATCACATCACCCAAAGAACACCAACCCCACAATGAAACATGGTGGTGGCAGCATCCTGCTGTAGGGATGTTTTTCAGCAGCCGGGACTGGGAAATTGGTCAGAGTTGAGGGAAAGATGGATGGTGCTAAATACAGGGATATTCTTGTGCAAAATCTGTACCACGCTGTGCGTGATTTGAGGCTAGGACGGAGATAAAAAATATAAAATGTCTAGATTACGTACATTTATTTATTTGTACATACCTAAAAGCTCTTATAGAAATCATTAATAAGGCATAATGTTGTTATATACAGTATATTACTAGAATGTTCTGTTAATAAATCAACCGCTTCCATTTAAATATATTTTGTAGTTTTACACAACATACAAGATGATGTTTAATATTCCATGTGCCTCACTGAGCAGAGCTACCTGACCTGTAGTGGTGCAGAAACTATGTTATGCTATGACAACTAAGCCTGGTCTCTCCATAAACCCTTCTCACTAGAATTCTTGAGCACTAAATCATATATCTAGAACGTATCCACCATCATTCAAATATGGGTCAAATATTTAAATATGCAGCTCATCAAGCCTATTGACATGATCGCCAGCCTCCAATCAGTTTTCTCACACATTTCTCTGGCTTTGAACTTTTCACAAGAAGGAATCTCCTATGCCTCAATACAATATGTTCAAATTTGTATTGTTTTGTTCTATGCTTTTGTTGTACATTTTCATGGAACATTTTGTTCTTTTAAAATAAAGATTAATAATTATAACAATAAAAACAACACATTTTTTAGGATGCCATATCCCCAATCAGAGACCCACAACTTTCCTAAAATTCTACAACCCCATTTCCTACTTTGGATCCACTGGATGATTGTGTGTTGGTGTGAATAGTTGTATGTTATGTATGCATTTTGTAAGTTGAAAAGTGTACAGAAAAGCAATGAACCCGACTGACTAATGTGAATTCACCACTGTATTCTGACTGACAAATTGCACAGCAAGTAAATAATTGCTTCTTTTTCTGACTTCATGTATCCTGCGGCAAAAAAAAAAAAAGGCGATCTGTGGTGAGTCACATATGGCTCTAGAGCAGAACTGCCACACAGTGTCAAACATCTCACACAGTCACCTCCAACCTCTGTATGCCTCAAGCTCTTACCCACAACTGCATTACATGTTCCACAACCAATAGAAATGCTGTTATCTTGGCAAACTAAGATTTAAAACAAAGATTTAGATCTGCAGATGCTTTCTCTACATTGAGCACAACCTTATTGTCCTTCATGTTTGTTTATTCATTTGTCAAACTTCTGTCCTGTTTCTGGAAAGGAGCAGTGTGTTACCTGTTTGCTAAGTACCAAACAATATTTTAACATATAAATATACCCCCTCCGTATCACTACCCTGTCTTTGGGAAGGGGATTATGTGTAGGGTCATAGCAGAGTGGTCCGAAAATTGAGGTCCACTAGAGAAGGAACCTACTTATCTATGCCAAGATATCCGTATTGAGAAACACAACCAGACAAGATGTGCCTGGCATGCTGTGGCCCATGGGGTCACGGAGAGTGGGATTTACTTATGTTGTGTTAATAAGAATGATATGATTAGTAGAGCTGAGGGTTTTAGTGCAGGAACTTGATGGTTAAATAATTATTTAAGATCATAGATAGTGAAAGACTTTGGTGAAAGAAGAGAAAAAGAGGTTTGGAACTGCTGCCCCAGACGAATGATTCACTCAAGATCTGGTACACAACTCCAAAATATGTACCTTCATTTTGTGGTAAATCTCACTTATCTGGTCCAGTGTACCCTTAGAGAAACATGGGAATTGCCAGTCATCCATGACAAAAAAAAAGTTTCCATCCATGGTGATTTTTTTTTAACAGTTCCTAACCAAACTATAATTCCTTGGCAGTGGGGACATAATGGCTTGATGAGAAATCACATTATTTTCATTATAAAATAACATTCTTTTAGAGTTTCAACCTTCCTTTAAGAAAGAAATATCTCACTGAAAGGTAAACATTGATTTCTTTTAGAAACTTGGTTCTATGTATGATATTTCTGCCCTACTTTTCCAAAAGAATAATTTAACATACTGCACGACTACAGCAATGACCGTAAAGAAATAATTCAAACATAAGAGTTTGAAAAAGGCTCAGAGAGCATGAATACATCAAAGAAGTATTGGAATAGAGGAAGATTTGTACAGAACATCAGAATTCACATAAGTGGCAGTTGCTCTAATCAGAGATACATCCTAAGGCAGAAATCGTGCTGTGTTTGAATTAGAAATGACATTTTAACGGCTTATTCAACTGGCTATTGTTGACTCTAGGTGACATGTGTACAGTCATTGTCTTGTGATCAAAATTCTTCTGTCATCTCTTGCTTCAAGGGAGAGAGGGAGGGGTGCCTTGAATGGGATGACTATAACACATAGAGGACATGCTTATCCTATAGCAGGGATGGGCAACAGTCTGAAGACAACCGTAGGAGCATTTGTGTGCTGTAATAAAAGTGGTTTAGAAAGAGCATGCCCATCTGTTTCATTATACTGTTGTATTGTACTAGCTATTTGTGAATGGCAGAGCGTCTGTAGTGTTGTGGGGGATATAGATTGGCTATTATGGGAATCTCCTCATTAATCAAAGGAAATTAATTTCAATTCCAAATTAAGAATAGCACTTCCTTCATGCAGCATGCAGTTATAGAAGAAGTTACATGACCCTTGCTGATGTTTAGTGACCCGTAACACATCATGTTATTTGAATGCTGCTTCCAGCCTTGGGCCATGTATATACATCAATGATTCTGTAGGCCTAAGTGAGATAGCTTTTACTCTTTACATGAATATGTTGTACCTTTTCTGTACTGTATATTCAGTGTGTAGATAAGCATGTTTGCCCAGTCTATAGAACTGGATAGAGGACCAATAGGAAGCCTTAGAGGGCCACATATAGCAGACCTGTCCACATCTGGTCATCAAAGATTTCAATACGGGAAAGATCTAAGGACCTCTCTTTGGGGCATACAACTGAAAGGGACAACATAGTCCTATAGTTACAGTATCTTCCTTTGAACTAGACATGATAATGTACAACATATATTTAGGAAGTAAAATAGAGTTATTCATTTAACAAATATCATGCAAATATTATTTACTGGGGCAGCTAATGTCTTGTCTGAGCTGCTTCTTTTGAGCTGTTTTCACATTAGACATAGATGTATTGTAGATTTCTGATAGACCTATTGAAATCATTGGCATGGATAGTTGCTATAAAGGAAGCTGTCTGCATTTAAGGTTCTCTTCCAGATAAACAGAAACAAACATGGTGATTCCTATTACAACACAATGACATATAAATAGTTGATAAAATAAATGCTTTATTATTATACTAGCCACTTGCCCGTCAAAAATGACGGCATAATAATCTCTACTTCACCTGGCTTCCAAACTGCTGGAGAAGCTTGTCTATAATCCCTATACCAGTTTCATCTCTAACTTTCTTCTGGACACCTTCCAATCTGGCTTTCGGCCCCAACACTCCACTGAGACAGCCCTCATAAAAGTCACCAATGACCTGCTCACCGCCAAGTCTAAAGGCCACTTTTCCATTCTGCTTCTTCTGGATCTCTCTGCCGCCTTTGACACAGTTGACCATCCGCGTCTACTACACATTCTCTCCTCCCTCAGCATTTGAAACACTGCTCTCTCATGGTTCTCATCATACCTCCAAGAACGATCATTTAGAGTCTCCTTCTCGGGCACCTCTTCTTTTTCTCACCCCCTGACTATTGGCATACCCCAAGGATCAGTCCTAGGCCTCCTCCTCTTCTCCATCTACACAACCTCACTCGGTACCCTAATAAACTCTTTTGGGTTTCAGTACCATCTCTATGCAGATGACACTCAAATCTACCTCTCAGCACCAGATCTATCCCCCTCTCTTCTAGCACACGTCTCTGACTGCCTCTCTATTATATACTCTTGGATGTCCGCCCACCATCTAAACTCAACATGTCTAAGACTGAACTCTTAATCTTCCCACCGTCTACTACAGCTTCAATTCCTCACATCTCTCTCTCTCTGTCAACAACGCCATCATCACTCCCACCTCCCAAGCCCGTTGTCTCAGGGTTCTACTGGACCCTGCCCTCTCTTTCATCCCTCACATATAGTCTCTAACCAAATCTTGTCTTCTCCATCTAAAAAACATATCCAAAATATGCCATTACCTTATACAAGACACTCCTAAGATTCTAATACACTCTCTCATCATTTCTCGTCTTGACTTTTGCAACTCGCTCCTTGTTGGCCTGCCGTGTCGGCAGCTCCTCTTTGTCAATCACTTCACTGGCTTCCCTTAGCCTCCAGAATAACATTTAAAATCCTGATCCTAACTTATAAAGCCCTCAACAACCGCGCACCCGCATACATCTCTGCTCTCAACTCCAAATACTCCCCCACACGCCCTCTTTGTTCTGCTAATGACCTTCTTCTTTCTACCACTTTTGTCACCTCCTCTCACTCCCACCTCCAGAACTTCTCTCGCAACGGCCCCTATTCTCTGGAACTCCTTGCCTCGCTTCACCAGACTATCCTCCTGCCTTAAATCCTTCAAAACTTCAATAAAAACGCACCTTTTTAAAGAAGCCTATAACCTTCCACCCTAACATGCTCAGCACTACTCTCTCCCTACTGTACCACATACAAACTTGTAAGTCTGGGAGTTTCAATCCTGCAAGGTGCTTTAGGGAAAGCGCTATGGACACCGGATCCCAAGCACAAAGACAGGGCCCTCCATTCATTGCAATGTGTGAATCTTGAACTTGTCTTTGCCTGTAACTTAACTTATGTATAGCACTACGGAATATGTTGGCGCGTTACAAATAAACCATAATAATAACATTTGCAAGCCTCATAATGCATGGCAAAGCCAAGGAATTTAAGCCTCCCTATATGCAGCTTCTCTCTCTCTCTCCTTCCCTCCTGTGTCCTCTCCCTCCCTCTTCTCTCCTTCTCACTCCTTTCTGGAAGCCTCGCAATGAGAGCCATCGGCACCTATTGCAGGCCTTGCAATGAGCTCCTTTGGCACCCATTGCGGGCCTCTCCCCTATGTCTCTACTCTCCCTCCCCTGATTCTCTTTGCCCACCTCTCCCTCTCCTGTGTCTCTTTTCCCCCTATCCCTCTCCTGGGTCTCTTTGCCCCCACTCCCCCTCTCCCTCCCTATGTCTCTTTCCCCCCTCCCCATCCCGTGTCTCTTTCCCCCCACTCCTCTCCTGTGTCTTACCCCCCTCCCTCCCCTGTGTCTTTTACCTCTCCCTGCCCTATATCTCTTTCCCCCCTCCACTGTGTCTCTTCGCCCTCCTCTCCCTTTGGCGCCCATTGCGGGCCTCACAATGAATGCCTTTGAGGCCCATTGCGGGCCTCAGAATGAGCCCCTTTGGCTTTCTCCCTCCCCTGTGTCTCTTTCCCCCTTCTCCCTCCCCTGTGTCTCTTTGCCCCCTCTCCCTCCCCTTTGTCTCTTTCCCCCTCACCCACCCCTATGTCTCTATATACTACTATATATATATATAACTATATATGTGACTAGTATCTTGCCCGTTATAAATGACAGTATCATATGTTATGTTCAATTGTCTGTCCTGTTTTTTCTAATGAATAAGTTTTACTTTGAATTTGGTTTCATTTTAAATTGCAATTTATTCTCACAGCAGGTTTTCGTTTACTTTTGTTTTTTTTAGTTGGGTTTAATTACCATCTTATTAAACAATGAATTTTAGCCTACATCATATTTTTTGTATCATGAACCTTTAGATCAAAATTCGAGAAGTGTAAAATACTTTTGGCTCATATTCCAGCAAATTGTACTAAATTGATGGGTGTTTTTCCGTATTAATTTGCTAAACTCATATCATATCATATCACTCAATACACTAAGCTGTGAAGCGTATTGATATTGCCTCCGGTGTCTATTTCCTATGGTGAAGATCGTCATTGCAGCCTTTCACAACCTGTGTCACAGCTTAGTAAATATACTCCATAGAATTTGTGTTACACTAGAATAGTAAACCTTCTCCAATCACTTTTTTCAAGAAAAAGGATGCCTGTTTGTTAAGTATGTTGTTGTTGTTGTTTAGTCATTCAGTCGTATCTGACTCTCTGTGACCCTATAGACAGCGGCACGCCAGGCACATCTGTCCATCACTGCACCCCTGAGCGCCATCAAGTTAATGTTGATTACTTCAGTGACCTTATCTAACCATCTCTGCCTCTGTTGTCCCCTTATTTTTGTGCCTTCAATCTTCTCTAGGGAATCCAGTCTTCTCATGATATGGCCAAAATATTTGAGCTTTAGCCTCATGAATAAACCTTCCAGTGAACAGTTTGTTTTGATTTCCTGAAATACTAATTTATTGGATCTTTTTGCTGTCCAAGGGACTCTAGGCTGTTTTCTCCAACAACACAATTCAAAGGTGTCAATTCTACGGTGCTCAGACTTCTTTATGGTCCAGCTCTAACATCCGTATGTTGATAGTGTAATATCTTTTACTTTTTATGTACCAAATGTCAAATATGTACCAAATTAATAATATTAGCAGCTGTGTAAGACATGGACATAATATAATTTGTGTTTGTTCAGTCACTTTCTAAGAGCTGAATCCTGACGGTGTGTGTTTGAGTTATCAATGGAGATTGGGGTGCAGGAGTGACCAATGAGCCTTTGTTAAGATAAGTGGATAAGACTGAAATTGAAGGAAAAAAAGGGGGCGATCAGTGGGTAATCCAATGGAGAGAAAGGAAAAAGTCCTCAATTAACTTATGTACCTCCCCCACCCCTCCTCCTTCAGTGCCCCAGAAACAGATTCCTTACTTCAAAAAATGCAACCATATCTCTTTAGAAATGTAAATGCCTTCTCACACACAAAGCTTCCACTAATGTATCACGGTTCCTCCACAATACAGTAACAGCTTCAACAATTTTTTTCTAATTAAAAACTGGTAAAATTACCTTTTCCCTGCTTAATTATGCTTTTAGTTAGACTCAACATTTTCCATCATATATTGTTTTCATTGTGCAGTAGGCCTTTAAATCCCATTTGAAAAATAGGGTCTATTGGATCCAGAAAGTGTAGGAAGTTGGAATATTGGCTCAACTTTTAATACATCCTTGTTTGATAAATATACGAGTTTGCCTTATTTTATTGCAAAACTTAAAAAATATAGTTCAATATGAATTTTCTAATAACAAAAGAAATGAGCTCTGTGAACACTTCAGTTTATCTGCTACTTATTAGATCTGTGGTTTTCAACAGCTGGTTCACAGAAATGTCCTGCTCGTCCAGGATAAAGTTATTGCCACTTAATACATGGTATCCAGGCCTCCGTTGAAGCTTTTGGCGAAATGCGCACATTAGACCGGCAGTCAGTAGGTGGACCGGCAGTCAGTAGGTGGGGTTGATAAATTATGACATCACATACCGGAGTTTGGCAGTGAGCGAGTCTTCTATCAGTAATCTAGGATTAGAAATCAGCACGGCCACTTTTCTCCACATTCTACTAATGTAGGGTTAGTAATTTGATTTATATTTTTTTATACTTTAGTCTTAAAAAGCACACTAACGATTTTTTGCATTAAACACAAGTTAGTTTAGTTGTATTTTGTCTTGTTATTATTAAAATATTAGATTTAAAAACTATTGCACAAAATATAAATAATGTTTTTTATTTCTGCTTTAGCGGTCCACTAAATATTTCTCCTATTTTCACTGGTCTGAAAACCACTTCTTTAGATTGTAAGTCTGAGAGTTTTGCAATCTTGTAAGGCGCTTTGGGAACAAGCACTATGTATGTGTTTCCAAGCTCAAAGACAGGGCCCTCCATTCTCTTGCAATGTGTTAATATTGTTTTATGCCTATTACTTAATGCCTGTATAATGATACAGAATATGTTAGCATGTTACAAATAAAGGATAATAATAATACCTTTTACTCTAAATTACTACTTTCTCATATTCTCTATAAATCTTCTTCCTTCCAACATCCCTCTTTTTTGAAAAATAGTTCACTTTTACTCCTCCCCTTCTTTCTTCCAAGCTATAATTATTAATTAATAATAAATGAATACAACAATTATAGTATACATTTTATCTTCTTTGCTATGCACCATTTTAGTCACTACTACAGAATGGGCTTTTTATGGCCCTTTTTATTTGATCTACCCACAATGTTTAATTAAATATTATATGTAATACACCAATGGGCATGGCCATATTCAGGTTTTATGCTGCTTCAAGGCCATTCAGATTTGTGTGCCCCACACAACACTTGGCAGCTCCTATGTGTATTTATGTAGATATATGGAGCCTCATTCAATTCGGAGGTAACTTGTGGGATGTAGGCTGTACGTCTGTGGGCCTGCTGCGGGCCCGCAGCCTCTTTGACTTATGGTGCTATTCAATTGATCAAGCCCGCAAGTTATGGGCCGAAAGCCGAAACCGTAAACCATGCAATCGTTAGTAGCATTTCAGGGCGTGACCATGATCAATTAAGCAAGGCCGTAACTCCCGAGGTAGAAACAGCTAATAGAAATGGAGCCCGTCATAATTACGTAAGTAAAACATGTCAATCAACTCGTGATTCGGGGTCGGAAATGAGATTGGATTCGCAATGTGCAAAATAATAAAATTGTATGCCGACACTGTTGTAGTCCATGTGGGTGGCCTGATATGTATTAACTCACTGATTCCCGAGATCGATATAATCCCGAATTGAAACATAAATATAAATTATTTTTGATTACCGATTTGCTGCCTTGAGCCATTGTGCAGTTATTTCTAATGTGTTTCATTGCTTTCCCCGTAATTTACAGTGCAGTATTGATTTTATATTTGCATTTACAGTGCTACGGACATGTCTTTGAGCCCTCTGCGGGTCCTCCTTGGAACCCGTAACTATTGGCCCAATTTTTGCCATTTGCCGCCTTGGCGGGGTGGTTAGTGAGGGGGACTCGGAGCAATTGAATAGCGATTTGCGATTTTAGCGATCGTAACTCTAGCGCCCGCGAAAGATCAAATACTTGGAGGGGCCTTAACTTGCAATGTTAACCATCGCAAGGAATCAGAGGCCGGAGCCCGTAATACGGTCAGAGCCCGCAAAAAGATGCAAATTGAATAGCAAAATAAACGGCCTCCATTACGGAAGCCCGGATCACCCGATGCCTCAATTGAATGAGGCTCATGGTATATTAGAAAGTGTTAAGTGCACTTACAGACAAAAATATAACTGAAAATATATATATTTCATGGCATATTCAACCATATTTCAATGTACGGCTCTATATCTTCAGGCATCCACCTTCCCCCCTGAAATTATGCTGCCTTAGACCTGGGCCTCGTGGGCCTAGGCAAAAACACACCCCTGGCAATAGCAAATATAATTAAAAATAAATGTCTTTTAAAACGTGCAGAAAACTTAAAGCATTATCACTGTTGAAATAGTCCATCCACAGAGATCAGGCATGAAAGAAAATGTGTTAAAGGAAAGGTTATATGAGGAAATAGATTGAAATGTACATAAAGTGCTCCAGAGTATCAGAAACTGTGAAAGCACAGGCAGGGGAGCTGAATTCATCAGAAGCAATGATATAGGCCGAGTACAAAGCAAGAATTTTTGATATACTCAAAAGAAACACGATTCAATATTAATGACAACTGTGTTACTGGAGACAGAACATACTGGGGGCAGAAGCATGATGTGATAAATCTGGGCTGTAGTCTGCCCCCTGAGGATAGCCGATAGGACAGAGCCTCAATAAATGTGGACGCCATACAAAAAAAGTCATGACTAATACATGATGTCATTTTTTTTTTGGTCCCAACCAGAAACCGCCCATAAATAATAGAGACAGATAGTTGAAAAAGCAACAATTATTTTAATGGAACGCCATATCCAATAGTTAACATAACACCAGCGGTAAATAAACAAATATATTAATTATTGTTGAGCATGTATTTGAGGCAAAAGAAAAACTATGAAAAAACGCTCAAACTAATACACCTTAAAAAGTAATTTACTAGTAGGCCAGTTTGGTGTCAAATAGAGGTGCCATTAAAGGGAAACAGAGCTCAGCGTTTAGGGTGAGTTGACATTTCATATGGGTAAATCTGATTTCAAAATAATAATCAGGGTAATTTGTCATATCAACTACTTCACATTGGTACTTTTAGTACATTAAACCCATGGGTTCTTATCGCGTGATATGTTCATATTAAATATAGACTAAATATCTGCTGGTTTCAGATTACTAGCAATAATGATTTACAGGTGCCTTTTCCCTGGTGTTGGCTGATTAGTGCTGAGCGCTCCAGAAAAATAATAATGACTATTAATGCATAATGTATAAATCATTAAACTGCATAGAAGCTGCTGAACAACTTGATGTTGGTTTGGAGATGGATAAGATACTCACTTATTATTATTATAAGCTACTCATTTTTTACATTAATTACCATTACCGGTTGACGTTAGTTGTATAAAGCCATTACTAATGAGTTGTCATTTAAAAGTGAATATGTAATATAGGGGAGCAGTAAATACACATTTTAAGCTACCCACTAGATGCATTTACATAAAAGGTATTTTGACTATTTGAGACTCAGCCCTTAACCTATACACAGGATAAATTTGTGTTCACAACTAATGCATTTTTCATCAACAAGCAGTGGAAATCTCAGAAACAGAATTTATTTGATCTGATTATAAAATATTTGCCTGTATATCACATCAACGCTACAAAAGCAAATGAGAAACAGAGAAGGATGAATCACTAAAAGTCCTTGCAGATGTTGGAATGAGATGGTAGGCTCAAGAAAAAAAGAGATTCATGACTTGGGGGCTCATTTATAGGTCAAGAAAATTGTAATAACCTTTGTAAAGAAATAATGTATAATGTGTCAGTTAGAAAAGTAATCCCAGTGTGCCAGACATTGATTTGAGAATTATCTAGAGTAGCTTTTAAAATAATATATATTTACAATAAATGTGTATTTACGAGACATGATTAGTTTGTTGCTTGAATCAAATATAAATAGGGTGTTCACCTGAAATGTTATATTCACTAAAAATCTTAGAGGCTCAAAAAGGGGTTTTCTGTGGGTGCGCAAAAAGGTTTTATTCATGTTTACAGCCTCACTGAGCCCTTTAATTGCCTACTTAAAGGACCATTTATCTCACTGTAAGTGCTATTCATGATGGGAAAGAGCACAAGATTGTATGTTAAAACAGTCATAAATTACACTGATAACAGCTATACAATCTAAAGTTTTAAGTCTGTTTACATAAATGGTGTAGCCTGCCTACTGGCTGTTTTCATAATTAATAACAGATGCTGAGCTGCGCGGTGTGCACAACTGATCTGTTTAGGTGATTCAAGCATGCCATATAGACAGATGTAGTGAAGGGTTAACTTCTGTTTATCATTTGCTTACTACACAGAGCTCAGTCAGTCTCTCATGTATACACAGATTTCTTTTATTTGATTTCATTTTTGAGAAAAATACAAGTTTTCAAAAATTAAAAAAATATAAAATGGATGGGACCTGCTTCTATTCCAGGACCATAAGGATGCAGAATAGAGATCAAGGGGTTAAAATAAAAATTAGAGGTTATAACCTCTAAACATTTTTTGGAAGATTCCCAGGGGCCTGCTCATTATTATTATCATTTATTATCATTTATTTGTATCGCGCCAACATATTCCGTAGCGCTGTACAGGGGAGGAGAACAAGGAAATATATAACATACAATATTGACAACAGCATGGATGGCCCTGTTATGAGCTTCAAATATTGTAAAAGTGCTTTTTCCCAAAGCACCCCACAGGATTAGACACTCGTGCGCATCTTTGTGCCGAATTTGTGATAATGACTTCTTAGCCGTGAGGCCAAGAAAGTCTCGGGCCCCTGTGCCTTTAGGGCAGTAGAGGCGCTTTTGGTGTGCTCCCCAAGGCTCTGACCAGATGGTGCAAAGGGGCAAGGGTTAAGATGACTCTTTAGTCCCTTCCCTCTGAAGAAGGACTTGTCAACTTGTATCTTCTGGCCGAGGCCTTCAGACTCTTCTACCACAAGGAAACCTGGGTTTGAAAGTCACAGGACACCCCCCCCCCCTCCCCAGGCTCTACAGTGTGCAGAGGTGTTGGGAGCAAAAACAAAAAAGGAAGCTAGTGCCAAGTCTGGTACCAGTACGTGCTGTGCGTTGGCCTGGGAAGACCCTGCCACTAACTTCCCGGGCCCTTCATGCCTTAAGCCTCTCTTACTGGCCTCTATTCAGCAAGAGTGCTTTAGGAGTGTACAAGTGGTTTTAACCCCTAACATTGTGTCTGCACAAAAAGTCTTCTTTTGTGCTATATTCTAAAGGGTAACCAATCCCCCAATAAGCCAGAGGAATAAAAGCAACCTGATCCTCTGGCCAGAGGACCACGTTTTTCCCTGATCTCACATCCTGGCAGAGGCAAAGACTGGACCACTACCAGGCAGGTGATCTTAGCCAAAAAGCAAAGAAGTGATAGAGGTTAGAGGTTATAACCTCTAAATAAAAGAGAAACACTTTGCTTATATTCCCTAGAATAGTGTCTTTATATGGAAGAGTTGGAACATGTATGAGCAAATAGAACAATATAACTTTGCTTCAACCTCTGCAATACCTCTCTGGCCAATCTGGGGGTTTGGGAGTAAATCCCATCACAGGGCAAACTAGTAATTAAATCATAAACTTAAGCACATTCAAAGTTCCCTTCTAACCTAAGTAGCTCCCTTATACTGTTTGTATTTCCTGCAAACAGATAATCCCCTCAAGCAAGTTGTTTAGAGGATGTATAGTCCATTGTTTACATTTCCTGCCTCTTGTGATGGATTTAGCATGGCCTCTAAATGTGATAGGGGGAGGAATATTAACTGTCCAAAGCCAGGAATGTGTAAGGTTTGAAGTCAGGGCCTTCAGGAGAGCCACTACATGGCCAATGCTAGAGGTGGCCACCTCCCAATACATAGTCAATAGGGGGAAATAGTCAATAGAGAGGTTTAGTCTCTGAGAGGCGTTGGTTGGCGTGTTCAGGGAAGTCCCAGTCTACCCTTAAAAGCAGATCTTGGCATAGATAGATAGATAGATGAATAGATAGAAAGAGGAATCGAGATATACATTGTTAAAGTGCATTAACCACATGCTGGAAACTATTCATAATATAATTTAATTTATAATGTATTTATTATTTAACATTTCCTTGTATTTACCTCTTGGTAATGGTCTTAGTAACAATTAGTATTCTGTTGGTAGAATCATATTTTGTTTATCAATTCCTTAAAATTTTCCTCTTCTTCAAAATATCTTTTTATATTATGTTTTTTGTAAAGACATATGGAAAGTGCTGTCTGAAAATACTCTCTCTCTCACACTAATGGAAAGGAAGCAGTGGTCTGGACAAGGGAGGATGGACATATTCAAGTAGTTAGAGGAACAAACAGAACATCATAACAGAAAAAAAAAACTAAGAATTGCTAATCACATATTATAATTGTCTCACTATGATTTGTCGTCACGCTGCGTTGCGTAGTGCGTCCGACTTAGCGGCGCTCATCGCCCGGTGAGCCTCGCGCAGCGAGGTGAGCCGTTAAACCGCTCTGTTGCGTAGTGCGTACGACTTAGCGATGAGCGTCGCAGGCGAGCCGTTAAATCGTAGCACTTTGGTGCTCATTGCAGGCGAGCCTCGCGCAGTGAGGCGAGCCGTTAAATCGCAGCACTTTGGCAATGAGCGCCACAGGCGCTCATTGCAGGCAAGCCTCGCGTAGCGAGGCGAGCCGTTATGTTAAATCGTAGCACTTTGGCAATAAGCGCCACAGGCGCTCATTGCAGGTAAGCCTCGCGTAGCGAGGCGAGCCGTTAAACCGTAGCACTTAGAAAAAAAATACGAGATGACAAAAATTACGAGATAAGCGGCGGAACCAAAACACTAAAAAAAACACTAAATACACAATAAAAAATAAAATAAAGGTCACTTACAGCATGGGGAAGCAGGCAGGACGTCTGGAAGTGAGTTGGAAATCCAATTTACAGCGATTTAGCCGAGTTACAAAGATCGAAAATCGGCTAAGCGAAAAAAAAATGGCCGCCGAAAAAAATGAAAACGAGGCTATACTACTACGAACTGCGTAAAACACAGCCACAGACGTATGTGTTTGAAAAACAACGAGATAAAGGATGCGGACAAACCGCGCAATGAGTAAAAAGACAGTAGCGTGTACATTTTACAAAACCCAATTACAGATTTACGCATTAACACAGATTTAACGACTTTGTCTCGCGCAACATCTGATTTCCCGCCTAAACCAACGCATTTGATGAAATATAAGTTGCAAGTTACAAAAAAAAATTTTTATAAAAAAAAAATTGTATTTATTTTAAGAAAAAAAAAAGGGACAAATGTAGCGTCATGTTGTGTGGCAAACACATTTACTGTTAAACCGTAGTACTTTAGCTGGCTTAGCGATGAGCGCCATAGTACTTTGGCTATGAGCGCCGCAGAAAAAATGCCGGACAAACAAAACGAAAACGAGGCTACAGCACTATAACCACGGAAAACACGTACCGATAATCCGCTAAGACGCATACCACACATTATCCGCCATTTTAGGATAATGCGGAAGTACACAGCTACAGTAACGGTTTCGGATCGCGCACGCACACTATTACACTACACACGTTCATCACGCTTACACAGCACCTCCACACCACTAATGCTGCAGCAACATCAACACAGATTGCCAGCTCTTCAACACAATGCATAAAAATACTTAAATTAATTTATTAATTTGTATTCTATATTTCAGTAGTACACACAAAACAACATTAGCTACCTTACAATTCCATATGTATATTAATAACTAAACAACTTTTACAACATACACATCTGATTGCCGTCATTTTTTGACGGGCAATACGCTAGTTCAATTCATAATACAAAGCATGATTCCTTTAGTATTTAGATATGAGAAGGTGGAGACTTAGTTTGTTTTAAATATATATACTGTATATATATATATTTATTTATATTTACAACAATAACTACTTCCCCTATATTGTAGGGCAGGTAGGTACCTTATCCCTGGTGTCTATTAGGAGGAAAGAGATCGCAGCAAGCATCAAGATAATCTTGCATGATCTCATGAGACCAGGCTATCACAGTAATCTGGCAGCCAATGGGACAGGAGGTAAAGGAGAGGTACTGGGGGCTGCTGGGGAGGGAGAGGAAGAGATCACTAGGTGCCTCTCTCTCAAGGTATATATATATATATATATATATATATATATATATATATATATACCTTGTTTTCATGCATTATCAGTAGCTCACTCGCAGTCATGGAAAACTGGGTCAATTAAGTAGCTCTATGAAGTTACTTTTAGTAAAATAGTGAATTGAATAGGGCCCATTTTGGTAAACAGTCATCATGTCTTAGGACTGTAAAAAGCTGATCAACTTCCTGAGGTGACAAAAGACTTTCAAAGCACAGGAAGATTGTGTTAGCACAAGGGAATGTGGCAGTTACAACCACCAGTTTTCTCAGCAGGACTAAAGCAGCTTTGTTTTAAATGAAACATGCTCCTGAAAAAGTAACAGGCAACAGCAGACAAGAAAACAAAACAAAAGCTTTAGCAAAGAATACATGGATATTAAACTTACAAATGTAAAGGCTGGGTTTGTTTTTTTGCTTTCTAATAATATGTTGTCACATATTCTGTTTTCTTAAAAGACTATACAGAAGACAAATTACCTCGGTGATCTTTTAAAAGTGAATTTAGAGAGAATCACTGCTACATTATTTCCCAAACAATTTCAAGCATGGGACCCTACTTGGCCTCCAAAAGTATTAATGAAGCCATCAGACTCCAACAAACCTCCAGAGAAACCACTGAATCTCCCCGTTCCTCAAATGTCTCACAAGTGGCTAACACTTCTCCTAGGACTCTAATAATCTTTAGCTATAATCTCATAACAAATTTCTCAGACAGAGAAATTGTCTTTTGGATTCCCTGGTCATACAAAATGGATCCTAGTTTGGGAAATATTGGACTTGAATTAAGTTGTCATACTTTTTTTTATTTGTGACGCAACAATATATGTATTATTTTTCATTAACCGCCCTGGCGATCTGGTTGTGTCAGTGCCCCCGAGTGTTAAAGCGGTACACTCGGGGGTGCTGACGCAGCCAGACTGCCTTGTTCCGCCCCCTGCGTCGCCTACGCACACAGGGACGGGAACCCGGAAAACAGATGCGTGTGACCCCGAGCGTGGCTCAGGGTTGACGCTTTAGGTACTGAGATCCACGCTCGGGATCACCGCTAAGGCGGTTAAGCAGTTTGTTTATTCAAATAGCGACCAATATGTTTTTAAGGACTGCACAACCTCATTAAATGGTTTAACATTATTTGAAATAAAGGATATGTCTACTATGGTAGCATGCCTGTGTCCCTTTAGATATGGTGCAACCATCCTGACGCACACCCACACATCATGCAACCCATGAAACATCCAAACAATGTAGTATTTATATACGCACAGCTCACAATTGTTTTTCTCCTGTAGCAGTGCTTAAAGGCAGGATAAGATTTGTCACAAACAAAATAATTATTGATTAAATTAAATAAAAGAGCAAGCTGTGACATTCAAAAAAAGGTCTTTGAAATAGCGTTAGAACAAGTTACATGCATCAGATGCCCTCAAATAACAAAACATGGTTCCTATAGGGAGTGCAGCCAAGCTTGTCTGAACAACAAATGCATGTAATTAATTATTTCTTTTAATTAACCCCTTCTCTAGAAACACAAAGCAATGCACATCACAGATCAATTAGCCGTTGGCTACAGGCAGAGATTATTACATGAACTATTTGAGTATAACAATGTCACAAAAATGGACATATTTCCACTTGTTGGTCTGAAGATGATGCAGCCCACCCCCTCAATGCAGAATCATGTCTTAATATGAGCTTCTAAGGAAACAGGAATTCCTTAGCATGTAAAATATGCACAAATTGCCTTTACATTCCCATTGTCATCCTGATCACATATTATTCTCAATTTGTTCAGTAGATGATATAATCACTCAAATGTGATTTTCTAAAGATAGCTCTTAAAACCCATTTTCATCACTGTGGCTTTTGAATTTCTTCTGCTTCCTTCCCTTGTTTACGAGTATTTTATACATTAACAGCCTTATTAAATTGCTATTCAGTAAATTTAATAGGGCTCTATATAAGCACACAGCATATTTTTTTTACAGAAGTTTTTAGTTAGTGAACTTCTATCCAAAAGCAAGGTCTTCACTAACTAAAAACTTCTGTAAAAAAAATATGCTGTGTGCTTAAATAGAGCCCTTTTAAATTTACCAAATTGCAATTTAATAAGGCTGTACATGTGGATGTATGAATAAATAACAGCATTTTCTGAACCAAAACCTTTAAGGGACTCACTTAAAGGTCCACTGTAATCTGAAAATAATGTAACAAACTACCCACATTAGCAGCAATGTAAGCCATCAACGCAAATGCATTTTTAGTAATAAATCTTAAATTTAGTATACTGTTTTTGTCAAGAGCTCTCCTATTTTGAATTGCTTGTTCACCTGGAACCTGAGGGGGAGGCCTATCCTATAGTTGTTCTATTTATTTCTATTGACAAGTGGCACTTCATAATGGCAGTGCTTCAACAGAACTGAAGAGAGATGTTATCTGCACCCATGGTTCCTCCCAGACATTATCTTGTTAGGAGCAATAGCAAATGTCTAATTTGAGTAAAGTAAAACAAAATTAAAAGTTAAATTCATCATACTATAAATATGACACTGGTGGTCCAATAAATGGGACCTGCAGTCATCCTCATACTGATGACTCAACAGGTAGAAACAGCTATCTGTGGGTAGGTTAGATGGTTATTGCTTTTCCATCCAATGCAAGGTTGAAAATCTATGTTTCATCGAGAGGCGTGTGCTTTAAAGGGGAAGTTGCACCTAAATATAAATTGCATTTATATGAAAGAGGAGTTTAAAAATGTATTTTATATTTTTTGTTAGTTTGTTTCTCACATATTCCTATTGTTATAGCACTGATAAAATCTTATATTACTATGCAATATCAAGCATAAACTGTTATTACGCTACTTTATATCTAAACAACTGCAAGACCCACACACACCTGTATCAACTAGTTGTCAATTTGATCATGCAGGTGGGTGGTTGTAGGTGTATAATTATGTTTTAGATGACATATCATGAGTAATTTCATATGCACATCATGTCACCTTTGAGTAAATGTGTGCAAGAATAACCCTCGGGTTACTGTATGAGATGTAATGTAATTGAATAAATTGACAGTTTGTATAATGCAATTATATAATGTCACATCCTGCTCTGTAAAATAACCTGTGATGCCTTCATTCCTAAAATATTTTATAATTTTTACAAGTTTGGAGTCATCACAACCAGTGAAGGGGATATATATATATATGATTCTATGATGAGCATACATGACCCATGCATGATCCATTTAGGCTAAGATGATGAATAACGGACACGACGACTGAAATGGGAGAACAACGGGCCACAGCTTTATTTATAAACAATTGTATATAACAACACATAACTTTATTTACACAAAATACGGTAATACTTTTTCTGGGGGAGGAGTCCGGCCACGGACAGTGACCTCACGCTTTGGGCCCTGCCCAAAGCCCCAATGCTTATATTAAGCACGCCCTGTGAGGTAGGGCCAACGCCCACTTAGGCCAGTGTGTCAGGCAACTCACCTCCCGCCAAGCCATAAAACATAGCAAAATACACAAAATTTGCCACTTCTCCACAAATTCCTTGAATACAAAAACCTCTTTTTTTTTTTACTATTTACATTTTTCATTTTTACAAACAACCAAATTAACAGGGTGGGTGGGTGGGATTTCAGTCAGGAGACCGCGCTGCTGTGACAAACGGCGCGAAACGCGGACGAACGACACGCCCCTGAAGCAGCTGATTGGCTGACGCCTCACAGGCTCCGCTGGGTCACGCGTTGCTACGTGCTGACCCAGGAAGCCTGTCCAGCCTCCGCATCAGACATTAAATTTGGTCAATAAGAGTATTTATTCATAACTATAAATCATATACTGTCTTCAGCAGATTTCATCATTGAAACCTTTTAGGTTCTTGGCTCTGACGTAGGCAGACCTAACAGTTTTAAACTCGGGAGAACCAGTCTCCCAGCTCTGGCTCTGGCTTTTGAGGATGGCAAAAGCTTTGAAGGATGGCAAATGCTTTGAAGGATGGCAAATGGTTTCTTTTCTTTAAGAAGCATTTACATAATCTGCATAGGCACCAAGCTGTCCGCTGACCCATTCCTATCATAATTGTATGGTAACTCTACTTACTTTACAACTTTTGTAATTTGGTAGTTGTACCCACTGTACTTTATTCCATTTTCTAACAGTGCTACAGGAAATGCTGGTGCTTTATAAATAAAGAGTAATAATAGTAATAATAATAATAATGTATACAGTAGTCCAATATGCTGTATGTATGTTATAACTTTAAATGCCCATGCCTAACTTTACCACTAATAGCTTTATGTGTATTACCCATTAAAATCTTTTAACTAGAACATGTTGCATTCAAAATTGTTGTAAATATGGTATTGGAGTGGTCCTTAATAATATCTGCTTTCTGCCTTGTATTAGTCTATAAGTCATATAAGGCACATGTGTGGGTTGATATATTTTCATGTTGGCCTAATGATTAGTTTCTCAGCCCACAAAGACATTGGTGCTCCGTGAATGCCTTCCATGTCAAGGTTTTGTTCTGTGTGTTCACGCTGACGTTTACACAGCTCTGTGATGAGATTTTTCCATTTCGTCTGCCTGTCACTTCTTGGAAGCTGTATCAGAGCTGGCCCCAGACCCAGGGATTGCTCTTTAATGACTATTGATTGACATGGAAACTGGCTCTTAACATGGAGACTAGAAGAAGGGCACCTGTTACAGTTATGAGGGCTCTGGCAGGAGGTGGGAAGGGTCAGGAAGAAATGTATTTTCTGCGGCCTTTTGATATTCTTCACTTTATTTGTTGTTAATTTAATTTAGCTCTGGTGAAATCTGCCAGAAGGACACTGTATATCTGATATCTGGTGCATAATTTCCCAGGCTGGAGGTTATTTAACACATTACCTACCAGAGAGGGCTCATTCTTGTTGCATGGCAGGCCCTGTGGCAGAAGGATTTAACATAAGTAATCCCTTTGAAACTAGATTTCCAAAAGCACAGAAAACTGAAACACTCATTAATGTTCAACATTGTGTTTATCCTCTTTGCTGCCATAGAGATATACATTACAAAGAGCACACAAATCTTTACTGCACCATCTGTGACAATACAGAGGATGGGAACAGGGAGGATGTAAAGTGGGGCAGCACATGTCAGGAGAAGGACCAGGGAGGATAGACAACCTTCCTTTTTTCCTTTTTACAGGGTCCCTCTTTTGCAATTATTCTTTCTGATACAGATCACTCTTCCTCAAATAAAATACTTTCTCTCATGTAGATCCAGCTTCTGTGTATGTATGAGATTCCCTCGTCCAAATCAATATTCCTCATACAAATCACTTTATGTTATATAGTTCATTCTTTTTACTCTCATTATATAGATTAGTCTCCCTCATATAGATCCTCCTTCACCATATATATTAGTCTTTCTCATATAAATCCCTCTTCCTCATATAGTTCACAATCCCCTTTCTCTCAGGTTGAATATATTCCTTATATATATATATATATATATATATATATATATATATATATATATATATATATATATATATATATATATATATAACTAGTACATTTGTCTTCAGATTTGAATGTCTAAAACAATTTAAAAAAACTTGTTTCCTGCTCAGAATTCCAAGAAATACAGTTATTACACTGCACTCTGGGAAGCTGAGCAGGGACATGCAAGTGTGCCCACAAATGCTTTGTTTTTCTATCCATAACCATTTTAAACATGGCTTATGCCCGCTGCATTACACAGCTTTTATGCAAAGCCAAGGTTGGATTATACATAAGCTGTGAATCTTACCTACGGACAACTGTTTTAAGGTTACTGCTTATCATCAGTGTGGGGCGGGATCCCAGCTTGTGTAGTGGATATTTTCAGTAGATAGTTCACCACAACAATAATTTAATATATGGTGGGCAAAAGACTGATATATATATATAGCCAGGTATTACCGGGGTTTGTGGAAGGGAACCTCTACCATCACACCTCCTCCTGTAGGAGGGGCCCTCTCAGTGTTCATAAGCACGTCCGGCCCTTTTCTTCCTTTCACACCTCAGTTTAATTTGAGTCTAGCCTGGAGGGTGTATCTCAACGCTCTCTTGTCTTTGACTTTGTTTGCAGACTTCGGCTGTTTCGACTCGGCTACAATCCTTCTCCTAATCTGGGCACTAATCGGTATTGGGGAGACCTCAGCGGCTCCCCAAAAAATACGCCAGTTGAGGTAGTGGGTCCTTCAGTCAGTTTTTGGCCTTTTGAGCTGTCCCTAAAGGCATTTACATTGCTGGAGAGCTATGGCTCCATGGGCTTTCCATAAGTCCTAAACAGCTTTTGCTATGCATTTAATTTTTACACTTGCATCAAGCTTTATCAAGCTTTACACTTGCAGATTTAGGCTCTTTTTCACAGCTTTTGGCCCTTTGTTTGCTGATGTCAGCTCTTTTGTAGCTTTTTGGCCCCCTTTTGCATTACTTTGGCTTACCTTTAGTCCTAATATCAGCATTTGCCAGGCACTATCTTGATCAATTTCAACTCCATCTTTGTCCTTTCCATGCCCAAGGACATTCCTTTTTCATCATCACGTGGCTTTTAACAAGCCCCCGGCTTTCCATATGTCCTGAATCACTCTTTGCTAGGCACTATATTGTTCATTTTTTACCTCACTGGTGTCCTTGCCATGTTCAAGGATTCACCTTTTCCTCATCATCACATGGCTTTCAACAAGCCCTCATTTGGAGATTCGCTCCATATCTACTAAACGGCATCCTTGCCCATGTTTCAAGGTAAGGCTTTCACTAAGCACTTCATTTCTGATTTGGCCCCCATCAGCATCCTTGGCAATGCCCAAGGACACGCCTCCTTTCTTTGTCATGCGGCTTTCAACAAACCCTCGTAGATTTGTCCCATATCTGCTAAACAGCGTCCTTGCCCATGTTTCAAGGAAATGCTTTTGATTTTCAGTAATCACCTCAATGCTGTTTTCGCCCCATCAGCCTCTGTGGTCATACCCAAGGACCCATCCCACCCTCTAAGAAGGCCAGATGTCCATTGCAAATGCCACAATTTATCTACACCTCACCGCAGGAGAGGGACCCAACCAAAAATATATATATATATAAGTCTCCATCACATGAATCCATCTTCAATACTTCATTCTACGTCACATATCTTCCCTTCTCTTTATAGATCCTTCTTTCTCATACAGTGGATATAAAAAGTCTACACACCCCTGTTAAAATGGCAGGTTTTTGTGCTGTAAAAAAACGAGACAAAGATAAATCATTTCAGAACTTTTTCCACCTTTAATGTGACCTATAAAATGTACAACTCAATTGAAAAACAAACTAAAATCTTTTATTTGGAGGGAAGAAAAAAAAAAAAAGAAAAATAATGCAGTTGCATAAGTCTGTACACTCTCTTATAACTGGGGATGTAGCTGTGTTCAGAATTAAGCAATCACATTCCAAATCGTGTTAAATAGGTGTCAGCATACACCTGCCATCATTTAAAGTGCCTCTGATTAACCCTAAATAAAGTTCTGCTGCTCTAGTTGGTCTTTTCTGAAATGTTCTTAGTCACATCCCACAGCAAAAGCCATGGTCCACAGAGAGCTTCCAAAGCATCAGAGGGATCTCATTGTTAAAAGGTATCAGTCAGGAGAAGGGTTCAAAAGAATTTCCAAGGCCTTAGATAATCCATGGAACACAGTGAAGGCAGTCATCATCAAGTGGAGAAAATATGGCACAATAGTGACATTACCAAGAACTGGAGCTCCCTTCAAAATTGATGAAAAGACAAGAAGAAAACTGGTCTGGGAGGCTACCAAGAGGCCTACAGCAACATTAAAGGATCCACAGGAATATCTGGCAAGTACTGGCTGTGTGGTACATGTGACAACAATCTCCCATATTCTTAATACGTCTGGGCTATGGGGTAGAGTGGCAAGACGAAAGCCTTTTCTTACGAAGAAAAACATCCAAGCCAGGCTACATTTTGCAAAAACACATCTGAAGTCTCCCAAAAGCATGCGGGAAAAGGTGTTATGGTCTGATGAAACCAAGGTTGAACTTTTTGGCCATAATTCCAAAAGATATGTTTGGCGCAAAAACAACACTGCACATCACCAAAAGAACACCCTACCCACAGTGAAGCATGGTGGTGGCAGCATCATGCTTTGTTTTTTTTTTTTCAGCTGGAACGGAGGCCTTAGTTAAGATAGAGGGAATTATGAACAGTTCCAAATACCAATATTGGCACAAAACCTTCAGGCTTCTGCTAGAAAGCTGAACATGAAGAGGAACTTCATCTTTCAGCATGACAACGACCCAAAGCATACATTCAAATCAACAAAGGAATGGCTTCACCAGAAGAAGATTAAAGTTTTGGAATGGCCCAGCCTGAGCCCAGACCTGAATCCGATTGAAAATCTGTGGGGTGATCTGAAGAGGGCTGTGCACAGGAGATGCCCTCGCAATCTGACAGATTTGGAGTGTTTTTGCAAAAAAGAGTGGGCAAATCTTGCCAAGTCAAAATGTGCCATGCTGATACTCATACCCAAAAAGACTGTAATAAATACCCAAGAGTGCTGTAATAAAATCAAAAGGTGCTTCAACAAAGTATTAGTTTAAGGGTGTGCATACTTATGCAACCATATTATTTTATTTTTATATTTTTTGTTACCTTTACCTAAGAGTCTCATTTTTTTACAGCACAGAAACCTGACATTTTACAGGGGTGTGTAGACTTTTTATATCCACTTCTCCTGTGTAGTTCCCTGTTCCTCATATATATCATTCTCCCTCATATAGATCATAATCATCCCATTGTCCCATTTCAAATTCGCTTTCCTCTTTAAAAGTTACTGTTCCTCTGCCAAATGAACCTTTTCTACTCAAAAGAGTGTATTAACTTCTCTAGTTATCCCATGCAAAGTTTCACCTTTCCATCTCTGCAGAATTCCCTCCTATCTCCCAACTACAATGTATATTTTTCATGGTGTTCCTTGTCTATTTCTCATAATATTTTTTTTCTCTTTCCTTACCGAGTTAGTTTGATGGACTGTCTTCAAGGTGGGAGAAGTAACTGTGTGGCATGGTGTGTAAAGTCTTTGGTGTATTTCAAAGTTTGTACTTTGTGTTTTTTTTTTTTTTGTCGTTCAGTAATTTCCGACTCTCTGTGACTTCATGGACTTTAACATACCAGGACATCTTTATGTTCATGGTCATGCTGATCCGCTTTGCATTCATGGCAGAGATACAGGAGTGGTTTGCGAGTTCCTTCTCCAATGGGCAACAGCATACAGATCCTAGTATTCCTAGGTGGCCTCCCATCCAAGTACTGACCAGGACCAACCCTGCTCGGCTTCAGGGTGATGTGACCTCCTGGTTCCCTAACTGGAATCAAACCCAGGTCACAGTGGTGAAATCACCAAAACCTAACCATTGGACCACCATGTTGTCCTTAGGGTGTACATAAAGGGTTATTAAGAGTCTGATGGATCATAGCTTACTTTTCCAGATGCATGGTGCTCTGCTATATTGGTTGTATGCAAATGAAAGCACTTACATGGCGTGTAGATTGCAAGTGCTTCAATCAGCACATTTGAAAGTCCATACAAAAATGAAATAATTGTGACCAGTGAACAATTTCTGAAGTTTGAGTTGTATCCTTGCTTATTTCTTGCTTCCATATCTCTACAATATGTGGGAGATTGTGTATGTTCAGCCTATGCTACACCGCACTAATATCACTATGTCCTGTGGCTGCCCTGTGGACCAGCTTCTAATAAAATATGTCTGCCCACGGTTTTAATCTCATTGCGTATAAGTGATGGCAGAGAAATCCTGGACAGGTCTTAATAAAGATAGATGCTGGTTTAATATCAAGGAAATTAAACAAAATTCATATAGTACATGCACAATGGCAATCCGGCTTGATTAGTTTTATGAGATTTTCTTTTCTCCCCAGATGTTTTTTTCCAAATTAATGATTTTATATTCTTTTTCAGACTGCATCTTTTATTTTTAACAACCGAGACATTAAAAAAGGTAGTTAAATAAGGTAGTAAGGAAATCTCTAATATTTTCTTCTGTGTAGGCTAATACAATTAGAAAATATTATTGATTAGGCAGTATAAAATAGTATTGCATAAATAGGTCAATGTTTTACGGATATATAAATGTGCAAAAGAAGGCCCCCAACGCTATAATGTATAGAAGGGAGGATGACTGTCTAGTAAGGGACAGACTGGGTAGATTATGTAGTATTTTTTGTGTGTAAGTCCATCTATGGGTTCCTTGCTTACCTGTGCATATATATGTTTAAAATCTAATACAGCATACAATTGACATTTATATACAGAGCACAGAGAGAGAATTTCAAAGGAGTAATCACTATTGTAGTATCCATATGGCATGAGAGACAAGTCATAAAACCATGTACCATTCAGGGAGCTGGCACTATTCATTTTTTAATTCTTTAAAATATAATCTTTTTAAATATGTGTCACTTATGTACTGTGAGAGTGAGAGATACAGAGATGGGCCTTAAGGGAGCCAACAACTTTACAAATGTATTACAGTGGGAGAAAGAGGAGGAGGGAATTCTCGAATAAAGTAATAATTATTGGTAATTATCTATATGTAAAAGAGTATAATACACAAGGGGGAATTATTTTAACTATTGTCGAGGCAGAGAGGAGTAAGTTAAACAAGGAAACAAGGTAGGGAACAGTAACTAGGAAAAGTGAGATGGGAAATTAGAGTGATGAATCCACTGATTATGAAGTATTAGTCTTATATATGACTTAAACAAAAATAGCTATATATGTTTTCTAAGTTATGGAAAAGAGCTATATATTATGCTAGTAAATTGAATATAAAATATGGCTAGCGTAATATAAATCTTTTTTTCGGCTCTATTCTTATCAACATGAGTGACTTACAAATATGACCTAGCTGCTTTCATGTACTAATTCAGATTACAGGCTGCTTGTCTCTGTGATGGAGCCACAATGCCCTTCTAAGGTTATTAGGCTATTAGATGCCCTCCCCATCCTTATCAAGCACTCTGAACCACAAATTAGCATATTGAAACACACAATAATTTAGGATCTGCTGTATATGTCAGGAACGATTTGCTGTGGAGGAAAACAACTAGTACAATGTATATCAGTAAATGATCTTTAAGATGATCCAACTTCCTGTTGGGGTGACAGTATCCCTTTATATTGTTTTTATTGGTTCACATGGGTGAATTATAGAAACTTGTAGATCATTTGAGAACCAGAGTTGTCTACTCATGTATTAGCACACATGGGTCACTTCTATATATATTTTCTTGACCTCAGCTTATGCACATGTATTTATATCTGCAAGCATGGGAATGTTACAATGTCCCGAAATGCTGTCAAGTGAAACATTGCCCAGGAGAGTGAGCATACCACACAATCGCATTTCCTTTCAAAGTATTTCCAACAGAGCAATTATACAAGAAATCCTTTGTCATTGTGAAGTAATCCTCCGTCCTAGCTAGTAATCACTGAGCAGTGCTAGTTCTTTTAATGGACACACATCACTTTAAACTAAGCCTCTGCCATCTGTCCTATCCTCTACTTACATAGGCAAAATAAAAAGGGACATAAATCACCAAGGGAAGAATTCAGGAAGGATTTAAAGGCATATTCATGTTGTGTATTGAGCTGGGCATCTGTTTTGTCTCCATGGTCTAGACCCAGAGTTGAGTAAAGGTAACTCGAAGTGATTTGCTTGCCCTGGTATATAATAGATATTTTAAACTGCACATTATCCTCTTTGCTACCACAGGGCAGCAATATATTTCTTTACAATTTGTCGCAAGCTGTTCAGGCACAAAAGGTAATATACAAGCATGGCTGAACGTATGTACTGTGGAGTCTTTATCCTGGAAATAGCATTTGCATCTGCATGAATAACGAACACATTATTTCTATTTTTGTACATTTACTAGTGACCTATTATTTTATGTGTGTTTTAAGCATATTGTTTAGTCCAGTGCTCAAATAATAGGTCTGAGAGAGAAAGAGGCAGTGTAAGGAAGAAGAAGAAGACAGGCAGTGATGTGAAAAGGAAAGTACACCCTTTAATATGTTTTAATATTTTTTACTATTCCATTGTTTTACATATTAAGGCATATCTTAGTCTTCACAAAATGATAATAGTTGATAAATTTTACTTCATATGACATTTTGTATTAAACAACAAATCAGTCAACATTTAGTAGCCTAGTGAGAAACAGTATGGTAAATGCCCCCTTCAGCAGATACATGAAATTAAACATTTCCTGGAAGAATTTATCAGTTTCTCACATTGCCGAAGAGGAATTCTGACCCAATCCTTCTTAAAAACTGGAAAAGAGGAATGTCATTAGCAGAGCGAAGAGGATGGTTGGGAGAGTATTTAGAGACTATAAGAGGGTGCATCATTATTGACTATAAGAGGGTGCATTATTATTGAGGGCTTTATATGTTAGGGTCAGGATTTGTAGGCTATTGGAAGCCAGTGGAGTGACTGACAGAGAGGAGCTGCAGACATCGAGCGATGAGTATGGTAGATGAGACTAGAGGAGGCATTCATTATTGACTGTAATGGAGAGAGACGGAAAACGGGGAGGCCAGCAAGGTGAGAGTTGCAGTAGTCGAGGCGGGACATGGTAAGAGGGTGTATTAGAATTTTGGTTGTGTCTTGTGAAAGAAAGTGACATATTTTGGAAATGTGTTTTTAGGTGAAAATGACAAGATTTAATCATGGACTGTATGAGAGGAATGAAAGAGAGGGCAGGATTCAGTAGAACCCCAAGACAAAAGGCCTGAGAGGTGGACGTGATGATGGTATTGTGAGAGATATGTGAGAACGTGGGAAGAGTTTGACATATTGAGTTTGAGTTGACGGCAGACATCCAGGAGGATATGCTAGAGAGGCAGTTGGCAACATGAGTTAGAAGAGAGGGGGATAGTTCTGGTGTGAGGGGTACATTTGGGTGTCATCAGCATATAGATGGTATCGGAATCCAAATAAGTTTATTAGGGTACCAAGCAAGGAAGTGTAGATGGAGAAAAGTAGGGGACCTAGGACAGAACCTTAAGGTACGCCAACAGTCAGAGGGTGAGGCGATGACGAGGACCCCGAGAAGGAGACACTAAATGTTAGATTTTTTAGATATAATATTAACCAAGAGAGGGCAGTGTCATGGATGCCAAGAGAGTGGAGAATTTGGATAAAAAGAGAATGGTCTACTGTGCTATAGAGATAAATTCATGGTAGAGTCAGTGTGGCATCTAGGTCTGTGACTGCAAAGCAGGCTCAATCCTCACCCCTTCATCATAATATTTGAAACTGGTATGAGGTTAATTTGGTGATATGCACTGTTTGGTTTTTGCCAAACATATTTTTTGCAATACGGCCAGATTAGTCCACTTTGGTTTTATCTGTCCAGAGGACATATTCCCAGAAGTCTTGTAGATTATTTGGGTTTATTCAGGTAATGTTTTACAAACATTATTTTAGGGAAGAAGATTTGTTTTCCCTGGCTACCAATCCTTAAAAAATCTACTTATTTAATCCTTCTCTAATGGGAGAATCGTGAATATTTATCATACTGACCTAGTATGTGGCTTTTGATATCTCTTGGAGCATCATATATTCTGATCTTGAGATGAACTTGCTGGGATGCCGACTTCTAAATAGATTTGCAACTCTCTTGAACTATCTCCATCTTTAAATTATAGATATATATATTTAGAAATGGCTTTATATCTCTTCCAAGACTAATGCACAGCAACAATACTTTCTCTGAGACCTAGACATAAACCTGAATTCTTAGACCAAAGTGAAAAAAAGTTTCTGACATTCTATACAGGCCCTTCCTGATAATGACTTCTAACTTGTTGCTCATCACATATAATATATGTCGTAATTTCGAGTTTGACGGTAACGCAATGTTAAAGGTTACGGGTTGCACATGCGCAATGAGCGCCCTTGGTGCTCATTGCCGGGGCTCGCGATGAGCGTCAAAGGTGCTTACCGTGAGGTTTCATAAGTTGCAGGTTTGCCGAGGTCTGCAATGACCGTCAAGGCCCAAAAAGTAGAGGGGGGAAAAGGCAACGCAAGGGAGAGGCTCGCAATGAGCGACAAAGGCTCTCATCGCCAGGCTTGCAAGAGAGGCGCCGAATGGCCTTAAAAAAATGGCGGCGTTAAACCCGTAAAAAATGTTTCAAGCCCACAAGGCTTGGAGCAATAGGGATTTATGATTCAGGGCTTGAAAAAAAAATTACATGTTTAACCGCCACCAAGCCCGCAAAGCTGTGAGAGGGGGCCAAAGAAAGACAGGGAAGGGAGATAAGGGGAAAAAACACAGGGCAGGGAGAGGGGGCAAAGAGACACGGGAGGGAGAGAGGGGGAAAGTAACACTGGGGATGGAGTGGGGGAAATAGACAGAGAGGAGTTACGGGCTTGCGCATGTCAAAGGCGCTTATCACGAAGCCCGCAATTTAGAGGGGGGAGAGCCTCGCATTGTGTGGCAAACTGCCAGGCTTCAAATTGTATTGCCGCCATTTTTGACGGGCAAGTCGCTAGTAATAATATAAAACAGTATATTTAATCTATTGACTCACTGAGAACTCTGCGGAGACCACGGAATTAAGATACATGGAAAATAACAGTATCAAAGTAACTGTTATCATTAAGAAACAAAGGATACAAGAACTAATAAACTGCCAGTAGAGGTAACTGGCATTTTCAATATTCTGAAACAATTCAGTAACACACTATTGAATCAGCAACCCAAGCTATCTATAGAGAAAATGAAATAAGTATGCAGTGAGGCACATGGGACTATCATATATGAGCTGTGTAAATCATATAATAATATAAACAGTAGTCAAAGTACAACTGTGATTGAAAAGAAAAAGAGAATAAAGCCAAAGTATAATAAAACGTCATAAGGCTCAGAGGAACATTTGAATCATTCGTATTTTAATACAAAGTTTTAACAATTATAAATAAAAATAAATTATAAATACAATTTTGAATTTTAACACATGTAAAAAATTCAGTTTGAGTCAATAGAAAAATTAGCCACAAAAAGTGTTCCTTTTCTGTCTTTCCAAGCTGAACTGATCTTTCTCAATATTTGTGACAATTTCAGATAATCAAGTAACGAAAGCTAATTACCTTCTTAGCTGATAAGGCAGCCATCACATATATAGTTGTGAGCATTCCAGGTTGTGGCTAACGCTTATGGGCTCGCGCGAAGCAAGGACCGCAGTTGCAGGCAATGAGCGCCAAAGGCGCTCATTGCACTGGTGGAGATGAGCACTGTAGGCGTTCATCCCTACGACCCTGTACAACTTAGGCATCATCCCAATGACCCGCGCGACTACAGATCAACATAAATCTCAATTATCCAATTTACAGTGCGAGCGCAGTAGCAGTTTGAAAAAAAGCATTACAAAAATACGGCCTGTAACACTTTGCAAAAATCCGGACCACAGAAAAAATCTGGACCCCGCAAAAATACTAATTTACCGGCTGAAACGCAGCATTCGAGAAACACAAAAATAAACACAATTATGACACAAATTAACTTGAAAACTCACACACTGCACAGGGGAGGAGTCAGGATGCCTGTGGCTGAGGTTGCAAGTTAATTTGAGGCATATTTTGCTTTTTTTCAAGAACGAAAATCACCTAAGCAAAAAAAAAAAATGGCGCCCGAAAAAAAGGAAAAAATTCTGAAGCAAGATGAAAAAGAGGCTCTGCCAGGCCAGGCACGCAGAACTTTGAAAATACACCATGCAAAAGACAGTTACACTTACACCAACGACGCCAGGCACGCGAAATGTAGAAAATACACTACGGCAAACACAGTAACACTTACACCAATGACACCAGGCACGCAGGACTTTGAAAATAAAACCAATGGCAGTCAGCGCGCGACATGCAAAGATTCAGCACACACAGAAAAGAAGAAAGACACAGGAAAGGGACAGGGGGAGATGGTGGAAAGAGACACATAGCAAGTTGCAAGTTGCCAAGGCCTATAATGAGTGGTGAGGTGGATGGGAGGGAGAGGTTCGAAATGAGCGCCGAAGGCTATCAGCACGGGGCTCGCGATGAGCACCGAAGATGCTCAGAGGGGGCAAAATATCGCATTTTGTGGCAAACAGAATTGACAGGCTTCAAATTTTATTGCTGTCATTTTTTGATGGGTAATTCGCTAGTAAGGATTATTAGTTTGAGAGTTTTCAGTCTTGTAAGGTGCTTTGTGAAAAAGCACTAAGCATGCTAGATTTTAAGGCTCAAAGACTGGACCAGCCATTATTTAGCAGTGTGTTGTTGTTGTATTTTGCCTTGTACTGAACCCCTAAATAGCACTACAGAATGTGTTGGATTAATTACTGATTTTTTTGGATTATAGATAATGACAAAGTAAAATGTGTGTGTGTTATGTGTCATATGAGGATAGATTTATCTACAGTTAGGACTTGATGAGGACGAGATGAAAGTGAAATATGTCTTAGTATGGAAAAACAGAATTGTAAGTATGTGTAGTTTATTTTCACTATATGTTTAATCATAGCCGTGAAGGACAGTTGAAATTACACTGTTATGACATGATAGCGTAACTACTGAAAAAAGAGACTCCCAAAAGTCTAAGAACCCCGGATTTAGACCATCTAATGATGTGATAGAAGCCAAAACAGAAAGTAATTTCAAAAAACTGCTTTAACTCCACAACACAATCGCCATAACAATTTTGACTCATCTCTCTTCTCTTACATCGACTTTCTGTTTTTATGCATTTTGTGTTTAAATGAATGTTTTAACTAGATGACTTAATTGTTATCACATCAGTGTAATTATAATATGAAATGTATACTTCACCCCAGTATAAGAGATTCTGACCTTCTAGAACTCTGTTCTTCCTTAAGACAGCTGCCACCTTGCACAGTTGTGACCTTAAGCCACACCCACATGGGTGTGGTTTCACACTACCAGTGTGTATTTAAAGGGCCTTTTGTACTAAATGGAGAAGTGTTGGAGAATACTGCATGTAGAGAAATACGTCAACCTGTTAGTACTTACTGCCTATTGATTTTTAGCCGTTTAATTAAATTAATAATTATTATTAATTTAATTCAGTTTTATGATAGGGTGAGAGGGTCATTGAATTTGGAAATGAAACCCTGGAGCATATTTTACTTTCCATTTGTGGATTTTTAGACATTTTACATACATTTCAGGATGGATTGTGTTGGTCCCACTTTGGGGTTCTGATGTTACAGTCATAATTTTGGAGAACAAAAAGGATTCTATGGCTGAATTATTTTGGGAAACAATAATATATAGTATAGCATATGCTGTGCACTTTTTTTTGTCAAAACAGTCATTTTCTCCAAAGAATGGAAATGATTGCAGACACATCTGTATATCTGTGAACATTTATCCTATGATCACATAAGTGATAGTCTCAATCTAATTACCGACAACTCCATTTTTTGCATTTAGTGTATTCAATATAATATTCGCCAAAATGCAAAATAGTATTTTTTAGAAATGCTTAGTATTTTAAAAGATTTCTCTGACAGAGGAAGCAAAAATCACTCTATAGTTAATGTAAGCCATTATATGTCACAAGTAGGATATTAATTATATTTTGAGAGACACTGTTGCTTCATTCAAAGTTTGCTTATACACAAATAGTTCACCCAGCTTGGGCTTTTGTGCCGAAAGACATCTTTCCCAACAGTGGAATTCTTTTTTTAAGACTTTGGATATCAAGCAGCTAAGAGGAGGAGAGGTTGCTAAGCAACCAGTCTCCCACAATCCTCCATCAGCTCAAATAAGATAAAAGAGCTGAAGTGACAAAAAGGTTTTTTCTTTCTTTCTTATGTTTTTAAATAAAAATATGATATAAACTACTTGTCACTTAAAGGTGTTCAAGAATAGAAGGAGAATAAACAACAACAGAGGGTTTAACAAATAAGGGAGAGAGGAAGGAGACAGTAAGTTATATACATAGTAAGAGACATAGATGAGACAGACTGGAGGAATCCAATTATGTTATCAACTTCAATCCCCAGAGCTGTTCTAGTTTTCACAGGGTTTAAGATTCAGTCCCACTTAGCCTGTGCACTACATGTGTATTTTTACAAATTGCTTTTCTCTCATTTATCACTGCCTGGTAAAAAAATTAAATTATGAGTCAAATACATTATATTTTGGGGCAGCCAGCATTTAACCCTTAAAGTGGGGAATTCCATTTCAAAAAGTTGCAAATTAAATGTCCACAATTTTTAATTTGTTGAAAGTTAAAGATAGTGAATTATTCATTAAATAATAAGTTCATTGATATACATATTTTAACATTGGAGCTTTAAAACGTAAATGTTTTCAGCAAATTAAAAATTGCTCAACTCGTCGTTAATCCTCAGAGGGTTAATGCATCAGTTACACTCTGACCATTCCACATTTTAAAAACACTAAAGTATATGTATCCATCTGTCCATTGGGGATGTTTTTATTTCAATATCATATTTACTCAGCAAAAGAAACAAAAGACAAGACACTAGAACAGAGGAATCCACCATTTTTAGATAGGGAGCTACCATTTATTTTGTTGTTTTACTTACATAGCTGTGGAGCTGATTGGCCAGTCTGTTATGATAATGTTATGCTGTTTATCTTTCACTTAGTTGAAAACTAAACAGGTATTATCATTTCACAAGCACAACTTGCTTAATGCTCACCCACCTTTACTAAGAACTCTTATTTATAAGAGTCTATTGCAGCCTGGACTAACACAGATACCTATTTCATCTATTTAATGTTCAGCGCTCATGGGAACCACCTTTGAGATCTAGAACATCCCGAACTAGTTGAAACTACATGTAATACTATCATTCATCTACTTCTTCACTGATTTGAATATATTATATTTTGACTGCAGGCACAGTTTCCAATAATGTATCTAAACCTATGATTAATGGTAGTGGTTTGAGGGTCTCCTCATCACTTTGTCCCTGAGGACCCGTAGACAAAGTCTTAGGGACCAACCACATTTCTGGGATCTGCTGTTGAGAACCATTAGTCTTACCTGTGCCAGGTAACAATATGGCTGCGTGCCAAGGTTGTATTTAGATTTTATGCTGCCCTTGGCCCATTTTCTTGTGTGTACCCAAGCCCAATGCCAGTTATTACTCCTCCTATCCCTTTGCCATATCCCAAACAATAGGTTTATGTGTATTTTATTATATCAGAAAGTGTTAGGTACAGAAATATCACTGCAAATAGTCATTTATGTGCCTATGCAACCGCTATTCTATGGTACTGCATCTATTTCTATGCTCCTCTAGGCTTGGGCCTCATGGTTCTAGGCCTAAACACACCACTGCCCTCACATTTTTAAAGCTGTATACAGCACAGTGCTTTCGCCAGGGACATGCTAACCAGAGTGCTCTTTCTCAACATTCTCCATTCCATATTTCCAGACCTTTTTAATATGTCTCGTATTTCTGTTCTCCTTTTTTTCCTCTCTTTCCCTCTTTCTATCTTTCTTCCCTCACTCATTCTTTCACTCCTCATTTCCAAAAATGTTTCCAGAATTTTAAAGGTGGCAATTAACTCCAAATGTGTAGTAATATTAAACACGGTCGGAAAAAAAAGGTTTTATAAATAAAAACGCTTCAAATGAGAAAATGCTTTATTAGTACTCAAAGTTCTATTTAACACTAATTTAGTGAGCCATGCAGAATTGATTTTACAAAAGTGCTAATAATATCTGTTCTTCTAAGTCAATGAAGTGGGCTTGTCGTCTTTCAGTGACCTAAAAATTAATCAAGGTGACTGAATAAGTACTGCATAGCTCGAACTAAAACACATCTATTTTGGTTGGATGTATTAAACTGAGTGCATAATATTTTATAAAAATGTTTTCTTAAATTATGTTAAAGAGAGTTTGAGGACTATGGCAGTTAAAGGCATATCTAAATTTCATGGATTAACACATTTCTGCACTCCTTCAGAAAAAGCATAATTTGTATATGCAACAAATCTCATAAAGCATTTTATTTTAATTAATATCTAAAAGTCCCTCAAATCATTATGTTGACACTCCCATGGGGTGTATACACAGGCACCTGATCCCCCAATCCGCATGGAGCATTTGGGAATCAATTTTAACCCATTAATCACCTGCTCTGTCTTTCTCAGCCAATAGGAGAGCACTGATGTCAGCCCCCAAGTCACTGCTGGGATGTGACCTGTCCATCTGCTTCCTACTCTCTGCTGTGTCTGCTCTCTACTGTGCTACTCCCATCCCTCACCAGAGATCCGCAGACAAAGCTGATATATTAAAAGAGAGTGAGAGGCGAGTAAGGGGGTGAGTGAGCAGTAGTTGATGCAGGGAATGGATAATCTGCAGGTATGGTAATCAAGTGTGGGTGTGCTTATATGAAAATACATAGCACTTTCTAATGGTGCCACACTACATATCCCAGACTGCTTTGCAGCACAGCCAGGAACCCCAGAGTGTAATACAAATGTTTAACTGCCTCTGCAGGCTCCTGATTGTCCAAAACAAATTATGAATTTTATGCTTATTTAGCCTGGGTTTGAAGGTTTTTTTTTAACTTATTTTCAACTGTCAGAAACTACAAGACATTTTGCTAACTTCAAGGTACGGTTTTAAATGTTTACTTTGGTATTTTGGCATGTAAAAAATGTTTCATACACTACTGATTCTGCTCTACCAGATGCATTCATACTCCAGGAAACTTAGATATGTCTTTCAGGAAGTGCAAGCTATATAGAGAGAGGGGGCTCACATGGAGAGGGAGCACAGCTTTGCTCCAGGATCTTGTGGTGGCATATCCCTATTGCTGGAGCCTCACTAAACATTAAATGCATTTGAGAACCACATTGTAGCCCTGCTTGACAACTCTGCTAAACAGTAAAATGATAACAAATGAAGTCAAACTGCATCATCAAATCATTAATGGGAAAATGCGTCTTTCCTAATAATAAGTAACATATGTGCAGGTTCCTTGTGTATTTTAATTTTACTTTATATTTAATATTTTATATATTTATCTGGTACTCTTGAGCAAGATAATTTATAACATGTTTTCTGTAACCTAACTATGGTAATATTTTAGCAAGCTTTTATTATAATGATCATCACATTTTGCTTTATAATTTAATTTACACTGAAATACATGGTAAATGTTGCATCCTCCTATCCCTTATCATTAGACAAATAGAAAAAGTGCTTGCAAGGCTAAACGGCTTTTGCAAGGTCTCATTATAATAATGAAATCTTAGTACATATGGTAAAGCTTGTGGTCATGGAGGGCAGTGAACCTCTCAATCACTTTGCCAGTCTGAATGTGGCACATTAAGTACATTTATACTATTTGTGTCTAAAAGTAGTTGTCTTATGTGCTCAATTACACAGGATCTAATTGGTTAAAGAGAACAGCACCAAAACAATGGTATGTATTCATAGAAAGGCTAAAACATACGGTATACACTACCCTTTATAGTTTGGATTTATATGAGAGTCATAGTTAACAGAATTTATTCAGAGTAAATTAAGGTTACCAGCAAAGTGCCTCAGATGGATGTGCTGGGGCCTCGGAAGATATTTTGGGGTTAATAGGCCTTTAGGGGTTACACTGAATGTTTTTTTTTGAGTCATGGGTTCCATCATTATTTTAAAAGCCCAAATAGGGCTAAAATCGTTTGGGAAACACTTGTTTAAAAATCTATAACCAATATATGGGAAAACTCCACGTTAATGTGTATAGCTTAGAGGACAGGAGAGAGGGGAAATAGTTGAAACCAAATAATTTAATAACGTTCTGGAGGGTAGTACATTTTCGAAAAAAAATTATAAAAGCAATAGGCCATGATCTAAAGTTGGAGGGTAATACTTATGGGTAATGTATGGGTAATGTATTCAAATACTACTTTTACTGCAAACCTGGAGCCCGATTCAATTGAGCAATCATAAGTTAATTTGCTATTCAATAGGCGTCTTTTTTTCGGGCTCCAAGCAGTTTACGGGTTACGGCTTTGAAAACTCTGCGGTTGTTAAACCCGGAACTTACAATCTCCCCTGTCCGCAGCACTGTAGGTGCAAATAAAAAATCAATCCTGCACTGTTAATGACGGGGAAAGTGGTGAAAAACATTAGAATTAATTGCACAACAGTCTCAAGCTCAGAAATCGTCAATTAAAAATTATTTTTTATATATGTCATTTCGGGGTTATATTAATATTATATTAATTATAATGTGTTAATACATATCAGGCCACCCACATGGACTAGAACAGTATTGGCATTACTTTTTATTATTTTGCATTTTGCTGTTTTGCCAGTCGGATTGCATATCGGACCCCCAAACGCTAATTGATTGACATGTAATCTCCATGTTTTACAGACCTAATGATGGCGGTCTCATTTACTATTGGCAGGTTTGAAATGGGTGGTAACGGCCTTGCTTTATTGATCATGTTCCCGCCCTGAAATGCTACATACGAAATGCTGCATGGTTTACGCTTTCGGCGTTCGACCCATAACTTGAGGACTTGTTCAATCGAAAAGCACCAGAATTGGAGCAGAGTTCAAGCACGCTTGCAGACATACAGCGAGATGCGGGCTGCTAATTGAATCAGGCTCCTGGTAAGTAAGTGGAATAGCCTTCCAGCAGCCTGGAACAAGATTCATGCTATCTTAAGGATTTGTGAAACCCATACTTCTTAGGTAGAATTTGCTGACACAATAGGCCTATTGGTTCCTATCTGCCATCAAAATATACCGTATGTTAATATTGAGTCCCTTTAACGTCTAAAAGACATTTGAAAAGCAACTTTCATTTGTTGCCGCTGAACATTTCCTTACCCTCTATGCAGCCGTATAGAGATGTCGCGAACAGTTCGCCCGCGGACTATTCACGGAGACTTTGGCATGTTCGCGTTCGCAGCGGACGCTGAACACATGCGCTTTTCGGTTCACCCCCTATACTTTATCATTGAGGAAACTTTGACCCTGCACCTCACAGTCAGCAGACACATTCCAGCCAATCAGCAGCATACACTCCCTTCCAGGGCCTTTCATCTGAAGGACAGCATACATTTTAGAATCATTCTGAAGCTGCATTCGTTGTGAGAGGACAGATAGTGTAGCTGCTGGAGATTTAATAGGGAAATAGATAGCCAGGCTGTGTATTTAGCTTCCACTACAGACCTGAAGAACTCATCTGATATCTGCTGCAAGGACAGCAACCCAAAAGGCCCTTTTTCTGTGCAATCTAATTGCATATGCCTGCCTGCCAGCGTGTGTGTGTGACAGGCTAACACCTAACAGCTTATATTGTGCTTAGTGAAATAAAACAACACTTTTTTGACTGTAATAGATTGAATAGCATTTGCCTGCCTACAGGCGTGTGTGTGTGAAGCCTATTGCATCTACTCTGCCAACTTTTGCCAGTGCACAGTGATACGTCATATCTGGTGCAACCGTAGTGTACAGTGACATAAAACAACACTTTTTTGACTGTAATTGATTGAATATCAGTTGCCTGCCTACAGGCGTGTGTGTAAGGCCTACAGCGCCTACGCTGCCAACTTTTGCCAGTGCACAGTGACACTCCTATCTGGTGGCACCTTAGATTGCACGCGCAGTGCCCCAAATTTGAAGCAGGGGGACCGACCAAGCATCTTTTTCCATCTCCCGCTTCCAAAAATCCATGCCATATACACGTCCCCTAATAGTGGACGTAACAGGGATTACACCTATAGGAATAGTACTACTTAACAGTACACACCTTATAATAACGCAGACAGAGGCAACGCAGAGAGAGGAGTCTGAAGAAGAGGAGTCAGGGGAGGAAGGTGGCTTTGAGGAGGTGGAAGACCAAACACAGCAGGCGTCCCAGGGGGCTTGTTGTCACCTTTCGGGGACCCTTGGTGGCTGGGTGGAGGAAGAGACCTTCAATGACATCAGTGAGGACAAGGAACGGGACATGGCTAGCTTGGTATCCAACCTTGTGCAAATGGGGAGTTTGCGGTTGTGCAAAGGGACTGTTTGCGGTTGTTTGCGGTGCATTAAACGGGGAGATTGGTCTGTTACTGTGAAGCGGGTGTAACCCTTACACTACCAGATCGATACAACATCATACCTGATGTTTTAAAGCATGTTATTCCAAACAATTTAGGAATGTTAGGTGATTTATGCCTTTTATGGCTTAAAACCAGACTCTGCATCAACTATGTCATTTTCCGTGGGAGTTTTGCCATGGATCCCCCTCCGGAATGCCACAGTCCAGGTGTTAGTCCCCTTGAAACAACTTTCCCATCACTATTGTGGCCAGAAAGAGTCCCTGTGGGTTTTGAAATTTGCCTGCCCATTGAAGTCTATGGCAGTTCACCGGGTTCGCCCGTTCGCAAACATTTGATGGAAGTTCGCGTCCGCTGTTCGCGAACCGAAAATTTGATGTTCGCGACATCACTACAGCCGTACTTTTGCAGAGGCTGATAAATTGCTCCCCAGAGACTTGATTCACTACAACACACAGCCTCCTTTGAGCACACACTACACACTGACACACTCTCGTAAGCAAAATGAGCTATTCCTCTCATGCACTCTGAGTGTATGCCTACCCCTTTTAGTTATTACCACAAACAATATTCTATAGCAACTCAACATAAATGGTTAAATTCATAGACTGTGAGTACAAAAAACAACTAGTTTTAGACAAGCTATATTGTACAGGGATTAAAAACCTTTCTGGTTTCCCAAAATGAGAAAAAAGAAAGCTTGACAGATCTTATGCATTATCAAAAAAACATGTTTTATCTGTTGCTGCACTGAAAGGAGAAAAAATATGACCCATAACATGCCTATCAAATATTAATCTTTTGATGTAACATTTCTCAAAATGTATGCAACTAATCTTGAAAATATATCTTTTATGCAAGTCAAAATGTTTCCTTTCAGATGTAATATTAACCATAAGAAGTCTAAATACCTAAGTGCTGCTACTTCCATCATTCCTGAACAGCGGTTGTATGCATTCATATGATGCTGATGCATGGATCAGATTGCCTATACAAACAAAGATTTTTGTAAATAGAGATATTATTTTCTTATGCAGATATCAATGCTAAAAAAATCTGAGTGGAGGTGGCCTGACATGCTTTGCAATATATTAATATAGATAATTTCTCTATCATTTGTCAAAAATCAGGGTTGAGGATCTGCATTACATTTGTTTGAAAGTATTGCTGCCTCCTCTGACATCAGAAGGTTTAAAGCAAGAATACAATCTCAATTTACTTTTAGCAAAACACAAACATAATTACAGAGACGTTGACCTACAAAGTCACAGATCACGGATCAAAAATGTTTGTCTCACTGATAGTCTATATAGCAAGTCGGAGACTGATATGGTTAACCAACTGAGCCTGACTCCTATAAGTTCAGGGTGGTAATGCTATGGCTAAGCATTACCAACACTAAAAGAGAACATTTCAGTCATATGAACTACTTCAAGAAAATATGTGCTATGATGTAAACCTACAGGAATAAGAGGATTTTCTTTGAAGCTGAGAAGTGGAAGATTTAGGGGTAATATGTGAGGGTACAAGTTTACCTAAAGGTTAACATGTAACTGAAACAGCCTTCAATTATTTTTTTTTATAGATAAACACAGTAAAGGACAAGTGCACACTTGCACAGCACTCGCACCCTGATCCAATTTCCTTTAGCCATGAAAATGTGCATCATTCCAGCATAGAAATAACTGCACTTTCAATAGTAATGCTTTTTAATTTATTGAATAATACACCACAGTCCTGACATCCAGTCCTGGTATGATGATAAATCATCTTTTTAGGAAGACATTTGGGTCTGTTTTTGTTCTTATATTGTAGTTGCAAAATTAAAGGTACATTGGATTAGGAACGCATCTCATAGAGCAGAATCAGTAGTATATGCAAACATTTTTTATATTAATAAACTTACCCTAAAGTTTGCAACATTTCTATAGTATTCTGACAGTTGATTTTAAGAAGGATCCCCCGTCAAAACCCAAGCTAAATTAGCATACGATGTATAATTGGTTGTAACCAATCAGAGGCAAGTAAACAATGTACAAGTGTATGGAGGTTCGGTCTCTGAAGAAAAGCATTATGGGATTTGTAGTTTCCTCTCTCTCTCTGGAACGCAGAAGCTGCTCTGGATCTCTGCACTGTGCTGCTTTTGGCTGGAATATTAATATAGGATTACAAAACATACTTGGATGCAGTTTTTCTATTGGTTAGTTCCAAATGCATATGTGGGCACCTCTGGTGGCGTGGAAACCATTTTTTTGTGACTCAATGTAATGTGTGTTTCTGATATAAGCAGCATGTGTTAGATTAAAAAAAGTAAAAAACAGGGAAACTTCCATATACTTTTAAACTTAGGTTGTGTTCGGATTGTAACCAAAAATCTAAAACAAAATATCTGTGAGAATCTAATTAGGACCTCATTGAGATCATTTTATGTAAGCATTACTGGGTGGAAAGATTCAGACTTTTTAAGAAATGAGACAGATAGAACAACAGACCAATAGGTATATAACTATATTATATTATGGCTACCCAGTATGAAATTTATAAAGATCACCCCTACTTTAGTGTGTATGATTGTGTATATATATTGTCATGAAACATTATCATCCTCATGCTGTTCATTTTACACATACATCTATACTGTAAACATCTTAGATCCTATTGTGAATCATTTACATTTCTTCATGATATGATTGTTGTTGTTCTGTCTTTGAGTTGTGCCTGACTCTCAGTGACCCTATGGAAATAGCACGCACATCTGTCTGTGATTCTGGTCGTCCTTATCTGTCTGTGTTTCTGGTCGTCCTTTTCATGGCAAGGATACTGGACTGGGTTGCCAGTTCCTTCTTCAGTATACGTAATTTGTCTGATCTGTCTGCTATGACCTGCCCATCTTGGGTAACCCTACATGGTATCGCTCAAAGCTTCATTGAGGTACACAAGCCCCTTCACCACGACAAGGTAGCTACCAGAAGGGGATTATTATTATTTATTATTATTATCATCATTTATTTGTAACATATTCCGTAGCACTATACATGGGTTACGATCAAGGCAAAAACAATATCAGTATTAACACGCTGCAAAGGTTGGAGGGCCCTGTCTTTGAGCTTAGAATGCAGTGTCCAAAGTGCTTTCCCAAAGCACCGCGCAAGACTGAAAACTCGGATGACATGATTAATGTATCTGAATAGGAAAATATGTACAGTATCTGTATGTACACATTTCTACCTATTTCTACCTTGTGGTGAAGGGGCTTGTCTACTTCAATTAATCTATGAGCTATATCATTTGGGTCACCCAAGATGGGCAGAGAGATCAGACAAATTGCAGTCTACTGGAGAAGCAACCTGCAACCCACTACAGTATCTTTGCCAAGATAACCTTATGGATAAGCACAACCAGAAACATACAGATGTGCCTGGCGGAATGCAGTCCATAGGGTCTGAGAGAGTTGGACATGACTGAAGAACTAAACAACAATGTATTAACTTTAGCTTGAACTCAAAAACTGGTCAAAATAAAATATAGGTAGGGTATAAAGGTGACACCTAGAGAAACAAGAGCATGCCAATTTATAAAGGTAATTTACACTTGACATAAATACTTGTCATGTGGCCATGATTGCAATACATCATGGATTATTTATATGATTTAAAAAAATCAAATGATCACAAATCCGTTTTTAATATCTAGCCATTAAATGACTACTTTAATATTAATAAATAAAATGCTTTCTTCCCCCAGGCACTATGCTTTATATACCACTTTGACCTTACAAGAAATGAGAAGAAATAGCAAGGTATATGAAGCAGATAGAAAATGAGAGGTGACACCCACCAATAGGTGAGAAGTTGGCCTTCACACTTTGAAAGGGAAAAAAAAAAGAAATCTACCTTGCTCTATGGCTCTTTTCTCTGTAATATCTTTATTTATTTATTTTTGCCGGTGGCGTGGGAGGACCTGTTAGCATAAGCATCTAGGCCTGGGAAATATCCCAGTTGCCATGGCAACCTTAAACAGTGTAGAAACAGGCACAGCTTAATTACTGGTCAGAAGAATCCATCTCTGTGGGGAAAGGATAGCTTGTCTGTTTTACAATTGCAAATATGGCTTTTATTGCTTTTATGACATGTAAGTGTCCACGTAACAGAAACACCAGGGGTATAAATTAAATCATCAGCAGGAACACTAGGAAGCTACCGTGTGTCTAGTATCGGAGTTAAGGGATATTTTCTGCCTTTGGCAATTACATGGTCAATACAGAAACATTCGAGTATTTAGTCTGTGGGTTTTATTAGCTTTCTTTCTGATGCTATTTTTTATTTTTCCTTGGTCAATACAATGTGAAAACATCTCTCCAGACGGAGTAGGAGTTATATGAAATCATATAGGCATGGGGACCGTTTTCTATCATTTGTGTGGAAGCTCTATGTTTGATAAACATATCAATAAGAGTATCAAACACATCTGAGTGTCAAAAGACACCTGAGTATGAAAAGATACCTGTTTAAAAAATCTATACTGACTAGCGACTTGCCCATCAAAAAATGACGGCAATAGGATTGTAAGGGCGGTAAATTTTGGTGGTGTTCCAAGATGCTTCGGCGCTCATTGCGAGCCTCGCGCTAAATGCCTTTGGCGCTCATTGCGTGGCTCGCAATGAGCGCTTATTGCGAGGTTGTTTGTGTGCTATGAGCATTGTTTTTTTTTTGCTAATGCTAATGAAATAATTAATAAAATAATACATCAATATACTTTACCTATTTTGAAGTAATATATGCAGGAAGCATTGTGCAGAAGAGCTAGCAATCTGTTTTCATGTTGCTGCAGCATACAATGTGTGTTTTGAGGGCTGTGGAGCTGCTTTGTTAGTGTCAGTAATGTGTGCAGTGTGTAGTGTAAATAGTGTGCATGCGCGAGCCAAATCCGTTAGGGTAGCTGTGTACTTCCGCATTGTGTAAGTTAGTGTTGTAAAATGGCGTCTAATGTGTGGTACACGTCTGTGGCTGATTTGGCGTCCTTGTTCTTGGATGGCGTCAGTCTTTTTCAGAAAATCCGTAGGTGTTTGGTGGTGTTTTGCGACTTTAGAGTTCGGTAGCCTCGTTTTCGTTTTTTCGGTGGCCATTTTTTCTCTCGCTTAGGGGATTTTCGGGTGTCTAAACTCTTGTATTTCAAGTGAAATTGAGGTGTAACTTCAGTTTTCGAGGTCCTGGGTGCCACCCTTGCTGTAGTTGAGCTTTTTATGTATTTGTTGGGTGTATTTATTGTGTTTTTAATGTTTTCATGTGCGCGGGTTTCGGGCGGTAAGGTCGTATTTTTGCGAGGCCGTAATGTTTTTTTTTGTAAGTTCCGCATCTCGTATTTGTTTCTCGTATGTCCGTAAATTTTGCGAGGCCCACAGGCTTGCTACGTGTTAGCGTTAGCAACAACCCGCATGCTCACAACTATATATGTGACTAGCGAATTGCCCGTCAAAAAATGACGGCAATGAAATTGTAAGGTAGCTAATGCTGTTTAGTGTGTAATAATGAAATATATAATACATTAATAAATTAATATACTTTACCTATTTTAAAGCATTGTGTGGAAGAGCTGTGAATGTGTTTTGATGTTGCTGCAGCATTAGTGTTGTGGATCTGCTGTGTAAGCGTGCTGAATGTGTGCAGTGTAACACTGTGCGTGCGCGAGCTCAAACCGTTGTCGTGTACTTCCGCATTGGCGTAAAATGGCGATTAATGTGTGGTATACGTTTGTATCGGAATATCCGTAGGTGTTTTGTGGTGTTTTGCGAGTTTCTTGTGGTGTTTTGCGAGTTTAGAGTGCTGTAGCCTCGTTTTCGTTTTGTTCGGCGGCCATTTTTTCTCTCGCTTCGATTTTTTTTTAGTCTCTAAACTGTTTTATTTCGAGTAAAATCGAGGTGTAAGTTGTATTTTTGAGGTGCTGGGTGCTCCCTCTTGGTGTAGGTAAGTTTTTAATGTATGTGGTGTGTGTATGTATTTTGTTTTACATTTTGTAATGTTCGCGAGTTGCGTCCGAGTGTTGCGAGTCCGTAATGTGTGTGAACGTGTGTCGTATGTTGTTTGCGAGTTTCGTAATGTGTGTGTCGTACTGTTTGGGTTGCGACGTGAAGTTTGCGAGGGTCGCAGTTGCTGGCATGGAGCGCCTTCGGCGCTCCATGCCAGCAACTGCGACCCTCGCTTTGCGAGGTCCTCAGGTGCTGGCATGGAGCGCCTACGGCTTCGCGAGGGTCCTCAGTTGCTGGCAAGGAGCGCCTTTGGCGCTCCATGCCAGCAACTGAGACCCTCGGGCAGTGCCCTCGCTTCGCGATGGCCGCGGCCCTCGCTACGCCAGGGCCGCAGCTCGCTACGCGAGCCCGCAGCGTTAGCCACAACTCGTACGCTCACAACTATATATGTGATATGACAGCAAAGCTCCTATTTTAGTTCTGTCCAACATGAAGCCCAAGGGCCACAGGCAGCCTTCATAGCCTTAGGATAAAGCCCCTGACCTGTTCTCGGAGCATGTCCATACCGTCCATTTTCTATGTACACAGCTAGCATATTACTCTCTCCTTTTCAAGTCCCATATTAATCAACTTCTATGTATTTCATACAGTACTTTTTTAATTTTAAATGTACAGCAAAGGTTTACGTGAAATAGATTGCTATCACTGTATCCAGCCAGTAAACATGAAACACATCTAGTCTCTGAATATCCAATGTAACACGTTTATGACTGTCGATAGAATTAATAAAACTATTCAGCAAATAACATACAGTAAGCAAAAAATACACTGATGTATCCAACTACATACAAAAACATATATAGCCACATTTAGCACATAATATCTGGAATTCCAAGGATACTTTTTCTGACCTGTCTTAGAAATGTAGATACATGCGTAATTGCTCTAAAGAGTATGGAAGAGTGAAACATGCCGAAGCAGAAGAACATTATGCTTTGGTGTCCCTTTAAAATCCCAACAACCAGGAGTATGGTATGCTAGTTATACAACTCAAGGAAACACAATAGCACACAACATTGCATCTGAATAGGACATACTCATTTGGCATCATTTGTACAATTTGATTATAGGTGTTGTGTGGTACTCATTACCCCATGTATGCTGCACAGTCAGTAGCCACATGGTATATCTTAAGTAATTTACAGTTGGCACTTAGATGTAATCCCAGTTAAGCAGCTCAGTCTCTGACCCTCTCAGTGAAATGAACATTAAGGCTGCCTTTTATCTTCTCATTTCCAACAATTTCCTGCATTACAGAATCTCCGTCAGCAAACCCATCCATTAAACTCAAGGCAATATCATCCGATTCTACGGACTGAATTCAGTTGGATGTGCGAGTTTCCACTAGCGAGAAACTATTAAATAAGGTGTAAACAGATCTCTCCAACTTGAAAAAAGATTCCATAGATCTCTCAGCTCACTTGTAAGACCGATTTCAAATGAATACAGTTTGACATATAAATGTAAATTGCACAAAGAGCAAAACAACTCAAATTAACCAAATGTACCTTGTTCCAACGTTTCGAATTTAATATATGTGCAATATAAAGGACCAGTGTACTTCTATATTTATAATATACTCTTTAGAGAAAGTAGACATCATAATCCATTTTAATATGGATAATAGTTAGCAAGTGAAATAAAATATAGTCAACCTTAAGTTTACTAACCAGTGTATGCAATTTGTTTAGTGTAGTGGACAATGAATTAACTTTGCTGCTTTGTCATCAGGGAGGCAGCATGTAAAACATTAGATTTCCATTAATTCTCTGAAAGCACTGGCCATAAATATTGACATGTGTCCACTGTAGAATCTGTAAGTGTCTGTGCAATTAAAGATCTGCTCCCACCAGTAGAAGTAATTCAAACTAAACATATATGGCGCATCCCACAGCCTGTAATAATTTAGCTATATGGCTAAATATGGCTATTAAATTGGCCTCTTTTAGATACCAGTAAAAAAAACTGCGGGTTACAGGTGGAAAAACCCTACGGGCTGTCAAAATCAGAACTCCGTCTGAGCTAAGACTTTGATTTGTCAAGCTCGTAAATGTTACGATCGCAAATTGCTAATAAATTGCTACAAATCCACAAGGACGACTGGCGTTCAAACCTATAAACGGCAAATGGAGCCAAAAAGCCTACGGGTACTAGAGAGGACCTGCAAGGGGGTTAAAGTCCTGTCCGTAGCACTGTAAATGCAAATATAAACAAAATACTGTATTTTAAATTAAAGGGAAAGTAATGTTAGGTATTAAAATTAATAGCACAACATTCTCAAGCTCGCAAATCTGCAATATAAAATAGTTTATTTTATGTTTAATTTCCCTGTTACAATCACTAGAATATCATATTTATTTATTTATTAATATTGCATTATTTTTGGAATGCGGGTCCAATCACAACTCAAACCCATAAGTGATTGAAATCTAATGTCCATTTTTCAGTGATGTAATGATGACGATCTCTTTTACCATTGGCTCCGTCTAAACCCATAACCACGGGTTTGACTAATTGATCATGTTCACGGTTGCAAATGCAACATACACAAGAATGGTTTACAGATTTGGATGTCAGCCACGTCTGTTGCGGGCTTGGCTAATTGTGGGTGTACCAGGGCCGCTGCAGGCTTGGAATTTAATGTGGCTGTAGGTTTCTTACACTTAGACATTTATATCTTTTTTTTTTAAATAATAGCAGAATGCTCTATTTTACAGAAAGAACACATACTGTAGATTTACCTACCAGAATAAATATTAGCGGTTAACACTGGTAGGAGAGGTATAGAACAGGATTGTCATGCCCAGTATCACATCAGATTTAAATGACCACTGTACAATGAAAATAAAACATATATTTGAAAATTTGAAATCTGAACTTTTGGCTGCGGGTTTTACATATATAGATGTATTTAATTTACTCAAGCCCGCAATTACAGACTTACAGCCCCAACACGCAAACCATGAAACCGTAAGTAGCATTTCAGGGCATGATCATGATCAATTAAGCAAGCCCGTAAGTTACAATTTAGACAGAGCCAATGGTAAATGAGACCGTCATCATGATATCAGTAAAACATGGAGTTTAAACTATAATCAATTAGTGTTTAGAAGTCCGATTTCCAATGGGACTCGCAATTCCAGAAATATAGAAATCAATAAATCAACTGTTCTAGTCCATGTTGGTGGCCTGATATGTATTAACTCCTTGATTCCTGGGATCAATATAACATGAAAATAAAACGTTAAAAAATATATTTTGTAAAGCAGATGTGCAAGCTTGATACTATTGTGCAATTCATCATATGAATTGCTTCCCCAGTATTTTTAAGTACAGTAGTGTGTGTTTATTTGCTTTTGCAGTGTTTCAAACAGGTGTTTAACCCACTTGCGGGTCTTATGTAGTACTCAAAGAATTTTTGCCATTTGCGAGTTTGAAGGCAATTGTGGCCTTGTTGAATTGTAATTAAATATGGATTTTGCGTCTTTAGCACTGGTAACATCAATGGAGGAGATAGGACGGAGTTACGTTTTTGACAATCGGAGGGATTTTGAGCCTGTAACAGTCGGAATAGCCTGCAATGTTTTTCCTGGAAGCAGAATAGTGCTATATACATAATATTTGAGGTTTAAGGATAATATATGAAAATGGAAATCTAAATGTGCCAAGTGTTTTTTATGTGAGGTCAATCTGTTTCTGTGTTATGAACATAGAAATCTTCAGCTAACATTGCTTTTGTACATATTCTTCACTGACAGTATAAATATTATTTTATATGCCTTTATGCTCTCAGATATCCAGCTGTAAAGTCTACTGGGAGTAGTGATAGGAATCAATATCATTTTACTTAACAACTCGGCAGGTGACCACAGTTCAATGGAAACAAAACTCTTGTTACGAGATTGTGCTTCCATCTTCAAATGTAATAATAACAACTGATTAACACATCAAATGACTTTACAATTATAGCACTTTAATAAAATACATATATTTATATTAAAATTAATTAGCTTTTTGAGGGTATAAGGTTGCTTGACAGTAATCTGACAATGGTAAGATCTGTAACATTGAGACAAAAGTGTCTTCTGTGCCAGAAACATTACAAAGCCATAATTTGTGGGCTCTAATGGACTGTGAAATCCTGAACCTGGCTCAAGATTAGTGTTTATACGCATGAATGGCAAAAGACAACAGTGCAATATATAGATGTGTCTAAATTTGTAGACAGATAACACATTATATACACACACATATCTATCTATCTATGTATCCATCCATTCATTTATCGATCGATCGATCTATCCACCCATCTATATAAAAAAATAGTGAGAAGAGCTGTATCGCATAAATGTATCTTTATTATTATTTATTAAATAGAACAGTCACACATTCTCTCACATTGTCTGGTAAGAATTCTGGCCCACTCCTCCCTACAAAACTGGTTTTGCTTGGTAATGTTATAAGAAAGTGTACTCCATATCTAGTGTCCCATCCACTTGTGACCTTCTCTACAATTGTCCCTCACTGTTCCACCCTGTTTGTCCCCCCTATCCCACCACACTCTCTAGATTGTGAACTTGCAAAAACAAGGACTTTACAGCGTCCATATTACTTTTAAAAAAATGGTAATAATAATAATATTGGGGCTGTGTTAAAATATTGCATGTAAGCAGAGACGTATGTAGCATCATACATTTTTTCCTATGCTATTCAATGCAATTAATTCTTATGTTATTGAATAAAGCTGCTTAATCAAGGAAAATCCAAACATCAATACAAGTTTGGAGAATAATGGACACAAATGCATAACTTCCATCTTGTTTCAATTTAGAAGCAGTATTATAAGGAGACACTGAAGTCCACTCACTGACCTGTATTTATCTACGATTATTTAGCAAATATCTGGAAATAATTTCATAAAAATATAGACTAATAAAAAAATGCCACTAATAATGATGCGATCTGATCTAAGCTCCTTCAATACCGTTGATGTACATTGTCCGGTCATTTCATTCATTTTTGATAATGCCAGTAAAACGTCATCTGCTTTAAAAAACAAAACAATTGCTTTTGATCTTATAATAACTAACCTAAATGTAGGTTCACCCTCCTCAATGTCAACTGAAGAAACACAGCAGCAGTAGTAATGTACACAGTTTAATATTTTTCTTTTTACAAATGTCTGCTTTCTCTGTAGAGTACCAGATTTTTTTTCTGAACATACCTAATGTTGTGTAAGGTTGTAAATAAATTTGCTTACATCAGATGTTTCCATTGTTCCTGCTCTTCCTTTAAAAATGTTTACCTTGCCATGGAGTAACTTAAGTATCTCTCATCTTAGAAAAAAAAACCTTTGTCAAATCTAAAACTTTTAGTTTTATGTGCTTATACACAGGCTTTTCTTGTATACTAAACCATACTGACTATTGAATAGACCCAAGGCTCTCATCTAGAGATACATCTAACAATATATATATAACAGTTTGTGAATATTAAATCTAATATAGCTTCCTTGTGAGAAGGCATTTTCACCAATTGTGTAAGTGATGCCACTTGAAAAGAATATAGAATGTATCTATCCCTGGCTGACCCAGTAGAGGAAATTGATCATAACTATTACTTAACCCTTAATTGTTTTTTTAGGTCTTATCTTTTCTTGGAGACCTGAATATTACCCCCATCCAAAAACATTATTTTCTCTATGTTCTATTGTCACCCAAATAATCTCTACATTTGCTTCAATGTTCTGTGTTTCTGTGACTTTAATATTATCTTTTTCATAATGATCAATACCACCTGCCTTTGTTCCTACTTTGTCTTTCTGAATAACCTGTAAGCATGTATAACTATCTCCCATTCAAGCAATTTATTATATCCAGATTCAGTAATAGTCACCCAATTTAAAATGACAATGAGAACATACCACATGATGGAAAGTGCCACATTTAAGGATACATTTCACTGAACATGCCCAACTTTATTCCAAGAAGAATATTTGGGAGCTGTGAGGGGCAGAGGGATTTACCCTTAAATGAGAGACCTTTCAAAACGATGAGGGTCTTATTTTGCTATTAAAGTTTACATATCTTTTCTATATCATTCTGCTACATGGTATGTACCAATATTCAGTTTTCTTGTATTATAAATCTACCAAACTTTGTAATACTCTGCAAAATTCATCTTCAGCCTTGCACTTACCATTCTTATTGTAATGTTAGTATTAAATAGGGAATCCACAATGTTGAAGTGAAGCTGATTTTTGGTCCTAAGGTTTAGTTCATTATTGGTATATGCAAACATACTCATTGGATCAGATTCACTAATACCGTATTGGTCCGAATATAAGCCGCACCTTTTTTCCAAATTTTGAGCTTGCGAGTTACGGGTGCGGCTTATATTCGCGACCGTACAAAAATCATTGTTGATTTGCGAACTTTGCTTGTAACGCGTGCGACTTCTATTCGAGAATGCAAAATTACTGCCGATTTGTGCGATTGCGAGTTAAGGGGCGCGAATTTCGTGCTTTAGACTGCGGTATTGAATAGCGATTTACGGTTTTAGTGATTCTAACATCCTGAAAAGCCTGTAACCTGCAAAAAAAAGCTACAGTGCTAATTAGAAAGCCTGTTTCTTGCAATGGCTGATCACTTTGAGAGTCTTTTTCTCTCCAATTTTACGGGTGCGGCTTATATTTGAGTACTATCTTTTTTCTATTTTTTCCCCTTGAACTTTACGGGTGCGGCTTATATGCGGGTGCGGCTTATATTCGGACCAATACAGTACTTTACAGGGAAGCGCAGTAGAGGGTTATGATGACAATTTCCATCTTAGAAAATAGGCAAAGCAATCTTACGTGGCCGGTATCATTTAGAAATTAGTTTTTAGCTACATTCCACACAAATAGTTAACCAAGGCTGCTTTGTCATCTATTTAAATTAACTGAGTTACTCTGTGATAAGTAGCATCCAAGGTTCAGAAAACTGCACACTATCAGGACTAGAAATAATCTTTTTATACTTAGGTTATATACTTGAAACATGTTCTGTGCCCAGCTAGAAGGTAGTCACATACATTCATCCATTACCAAACGCCATGTTTTTACAGTCAGTATACCGGAGTGTTATAAAACAAATATATTTTCATTGGCTCCAGCTTTGATATAATCTGCCTTACAGCTTTTCCCCTCCTGCCTCTTTATTTCTTTCCTACTCGTTGCACAGACGCCAAGTTCAAAATATAGGAAGTGACACGGTCTGTAACCATTAATGTATTTCAGCAATTAGCGCATCACTATGGTAAAATAAATCAACCTTCAAACAGCTTTCTTCTCTCTCTTACCCCCATCTTCCCAAAGGACACATAACACTGAAAAAGAAACTGAATTTCATTTTTTTATAACAGGTTTTCACAGCTAATAATTTAACTGGATGTATCGCTCTGCTATTGCTACTTCTCATTTAATATTACAAGGTTTATGAAGGATTGGCTATTTCCTTAAGTCCAAGATTCACTTTCTGAAAAAAATTCTGCTGTTCTTTGCTCTCTCCTTTTTTTCTTCCGTGCACCTAATTTATCCCCCTGCTCTTTACCCTGATTATAATTCTATTTCTATCCTTAACAATTTAGTTTCCTTTTTTTACCATCTCCCCTCCTCCAACCTTTCCCTTCTTCTTCCTCTCACACCATGGCTTGCTTTTTTAGAACGTGTAATTTCTTTCACTCTTTCACACCCACGCTTTGTCACTTCTCACCGGCATGCATATTTAAGTACAGATGCACTCTTAATTTACCCCTGCTGTTTTCCGTGTAATATTTTTTTCTTTCCTGCTGATCTCTTCTCCTTTTTTCCCCCCATTGCTATAGATTTTCATTGAGCCTGATTGATTCTAAGTTTGGCCACTTCTTAGGTGACAGTCTCCGACACACTTTCTCAGACTGCCAATCTTGCTGTTCTTAATGCCACAGGTGCTGATGATCTCATCACTCTTTACTTTAACCTTCTCACTCAGGTCTCTTATTAATGGCCGTGTTGGTCGCTGAAATAGATTGGAATAACGTCACACCAATATCTGTAGGCTATAATTGTGTACGGCTACTCATGATTATGTTATGTACCAGAATTGTATTTTTATTGTAAGCTTAGAACTAAAATATGAAGACATTTTACATCATCATCTCTGTCTGCTCAACATGAACACGATGGTTTTTACTTGGTAGTTGTTAGCAATGGCCTTGTGCAATTTAACTCTTTCAAAACTATATAGCTTTATTCTTCACATGGAGGAACCAGGGTAAAGTTTGCTTTACTGTATTATTATGAACACCTTCTGGATTGCTACCTTGTCATGGTGAAGGGGCTTGTGTACCTCAATAAAACTGTGAGCTATACCAGGTGGGGTCAACCAAGATGAGCAGGTTAGAGCAGTCAAATCACTGGAGAAAGAGCTGGCAATACACTCCAGTATCTTTGCCATGAAAACCTTATGGATTAGCACAACCAGACACAAGATGTTGCTGTCATGCTGTGGGCCATAGGGTCAAGGAAAGTCAGACACAACCGAATGACTGAACAACAACGTTATTATGAAAGGAAGATTATTTTTTGCTAAATAGCGGATCAGTATCATCTTGTATCTTCACAAAGTACAAAGCATAATATACCCCTTCACTATGAACTATACAATTAAATGACAATGAGCATAGCCTAGCAGCTTCACAATATCAGAATAGCAAGATGCTATAGCACACAGCAAGGCTTTCCATAAAATGCCTCCTAATACTCACTTAGGGCCTCATTCAATTGCAACTTGGTTAATTGAATACGGCTCTATTTAAACACATAGGGCCTCATTCAATTGTGATTTTGCCAATGGAATAGGGCTCTAAATAAGCACATAGCATATATTTAAAAAAAAAGTTTTTAGTTAGTGAAAACCTTGCTTTTGGATAGATGTTTACTAACTAAAAACTTCTTTAAAAAATGTGTTATGTGCTTATTTAGAGCCCTATTCAATTGGCCAAATTGCAATTGAATGAGGGTCATAGCATATTTTTTTTACAGATGTTTTTAGTTAGTGACCTTCTATCCAAAAGAAAGGTTTTCACTTACTAAAAACTTTTTTTTTTAATTATGCTATGCGCTTATATAGAGCCCTATTCAATTGGCTAAATCGCAATTGAATGAGGCACTTAGACTTTTAAAATATTTTAAAAGATATAAATAGCTAATTTGTAATTAAAAACATTTGTTCAAGATGATACAGTGATATATTTTCACAAACAAGGAAGAGTTAACTCAGTTTAAATTAAGCAAAAATCTTTTGTGTGAAATATGGTATGGAAAATAGTGCATAACATGGAATAGGGATTAAACATGGTTGCCATAGACCGTGATACAGTAGTACAGTACGTGAGCTCTCCATAGACCCTCACAATTCTGTTGTGCTCTGTTTGCGTGTTGAGGATCTGATTTGAATTGCTGTTGGGAAATAAGATACATAGGCCCTCATTCAATTGCAATTTGGCCAATTGAATAGGGCTCTAAATAAGCACATAACATATATTTTTTAAATAAGTTTTTAGTTAGTAAACCTCTATTCAAAAGCAATGTCTTCACTAACTAAAAACTTCTTTAAAAAAATATGTTATGTGCTTATTTAGAGCCCAATTCAATTGGCCAAATCGCAATTGAATGAGGCCCATAGAAAATAATAAACCATTAAAATAGGACTATGTTTCACTGAGGAGCAGGTTATGAGCAGGAAATATATTTCCTGTTTATAAGAATATGTTAATTATATTTTTACACACCACACCCTGAACGCACCAACAACTCTCAAACAAAACATAGTGCTCATGTCCCAGAAAACCCCCACAACTATCACAACTAATAGAAATTGTACCCAATACCGGTGTAAACAAAAATTTTAAAAAAATACAATATAAATTATCTAAATGTAGCATTATAAAAAACACAATAAAAAAAAAAATCCAAGAGTATAAGTTAAAAATCTATAAAAAAGCTAAGCTGCACCTCTTTTGAATCTCTAGATTTACATAATGTACCAAGCAATTGTCCTTTTTATTTTTTTATAATGCATTTCACTAAATTGCTATACTAGGGGAGGTGTGAAAGCATGTGCACATTTACATAAAATATTCTCATCATTTAATTTACCTATAATTAAGAACCCCCTGGCACCGTGGAACTCAGAGCACATAATTGCAGGTATAAAAGGCTGGAATAAGCATTAGTGAATTACATTTGACAAAGGCTAGTAAAATTCAACCTTCTTGCCTATTATCACTACATTTTATTAATATATAAACCAAACTTTACTTAATACTGCTTTCCTCTCCATAAGACTCAATGGACCATTTTCATATTTATTTATACAGGAGGTAAAAAAGGTTTTAATATTGTGGAGAAAATCACCTCATCATTTACTTACTTGTGAGGTTTGTTACATACATTTCAAAACCTTTCTGTAGCAACATCAAGAAATACATTTGAATACGGTCCTGTCAGGCATGTTCTTGCAATTGGAAGAAAAAAGGTTTTGGAAAGAAGATTTTATTATATGAGTAAAAATGTAGTGATAATAGCAATATCTAGATAAGTTATATGTATACATTATATACTAATACACTATCGGATCTATTAAATTTGAAGCCCGTAGTGGCATTGGCAAGCTTGCAAGTGCTGTGGGCTTGAAATTTGGCTGTGTTACAACGCTATTAAATTAGACCATGCTGCGTGTTACGGGCTTGGGAAGCAAACCTGCAAACCATTTTTCGAGCATTGGATGTGCGGCCATGAACGTGATCAATTAGTCAAACACGTAGTTACCGGTTTGGATGGAGCCAATGACAACAGAGATGGTGATTATTAGGTTAGTGAAAGATGGAGGTTGGATTTCAAAGTCTTACGAGCTTCAATTACAATTTGCGATCGGACCCACATTCCAGAAATAATGCAATATTGATAAAGCCGTAAATATGATATTCTAGTCCATGCAAGTTCCATTATATGTATTAACACACTGATTGCCAGGATCGATATAACGCAGAAATTAAACATGAAATAAAGTATTTTATATTGCAGATTTGCGGGCTTGAAAATGTTGTGCTATTAATTCTAACACCTAACATCCCTTTCCCTTTTATTATAAGTACAGTAGTGTGTGTATATTTGCATTTACAGTGCTATGGATTGGACTTCACCCCCCTTGCGGGTCCTCTCTTGTACCTGTTGGATTCTTGGCTCCATTTGCTGCTTTCAGGCTTGAACACCAGTGAATTTGTTGCTATTTAATAGCGTGCTTGGACAGTTATGGGCTTGACCGACCAAAAGAATTGCGGGTGCACAGTCTACATTTTCATGTACCGTAACCTTTTCTCTCCCTTACCCCGCAAGTCGTTGGTAGTTTGCTTCACAGCAAGTCATATGGGTTACGTTACAAGCTACGGTTTTCAACGTTGAGGGAATTTAATAGGGCTATATATATATATATATATGAAGCATGAGGTTTCCACACTTCTGCATACTTGTGCACAGCTGGTTAAACAGAGCATTAGTTATGAATCCTGAAATGTCTTTCTTTCTATGGGAATCTAAAATCAGTATTGCCTCTGAATTGACAAAGAGAGATTGCTCTCAAAAGCTCATCATAATAATTATGAATATGTTTGTCAAATAAAAAAGGTATCAATATTCTGATTATTCATCTCTCTCTCTCTTTATAAATATATATCTATATATATATATATATACATATATTTATATATATAAATTTATTTATATGTATATATAGAGTGTATTTTTATATAATGTATACAAATATCTTGTCTAGATACTGCTATCATCATTATATTTTACATTATATACTGAGTCCGACCTAAAGACATTCTCAGGAATGTATCTCATTCTTAACCCGTCGAGATATATATATATATATATATATATATATATATATATATATATATACAGAGGATCCCCAGGTTACGGATGAGATACTTTCCTGAGAATGTCTTTAAGTCAGACTTGTATGTAACTCAGATCTCTGAATAATAATAATAATAATTATAATACTAATAACAGTACTATAATGGCTCATATATGGTAGTAATACTAATACAGTGTAATACTGTAATAATACCTCTGTACAATTGTGCTCTCTCCTTTAACTCAAACAAACAGAACAGAAAAACAAACTCATACAAAAAGCTTTGGGAGCCCGTTCTTAGGTGCGGTTGTCTGTAAGTCAGGTCGTCTGTACCCCGGTGACCTCCTGCATGTATAAAAATGAACTTGTTAATGAAACATCACTTATTGATGTATTCCAAAAACACCCTGGGTACTAAATATTTTTATTTACACATTTATAATGCAACAAAACCCATTATCCTAATAAACATTCAGAGACCTTTCCACACCAAGTAGAACATTTTGTAGGTAAAACCTCTAATCGATCATACCTCAGGATTGATTCCAGGAATTATATGAGATTCACCTTTAAATAAAGTATAAAAATACATTGTAGAGAGCAGAGAAAATGCTAAATTGGACACCATCACATGAACTGGTAATATTGTTTGTCACTGAGACTATAAATGTACCACTAACATAGGCAACGTTTTGTTTATCTGTTAAACTATATTTTTATCTGCATTGTATTTGTTTTTCATTTTTAATTATCATAAAATGCCAAGTGATCTAGTTATAATGTAAAAAGTATATTAAAACTCATTTAAAAAAATAAAAAATCTTGCTTAATTTAAAATATTTTAATATTTAGTATAAAAAAACTCTTTAAAAACATATTTTCCCAATTCATAAATAGTTTATAGGTCCTTCATGTTTTACTGCTAGTGAATGTCACATTAAATATTTTCAAAACAAAATCTCCCACAAGCTCCTCAAATGACAAACATAGAATATATGATGGCTTCCTATCAGTGAGTACAATGATATCAAATATGTAGAGGTTTGTATAAATATATGGAAAATCGTACATCAATGGGATATTGTTATTATATTATGGCTAAAACTAAATACATAATTATTATAGTAGATATAACTGTATTAAGAAAGGTATAGAAGCAAGGGAAGCAAATATAATTCTGCCACTATACAAATCCCTAGTATGCCCTCATTTGGAATATGGAGTACAATTTTGGGCACCACTTCATAAAAAGGACATTTTAGAGCTGGAAAATGTACAGAGGAGGACAACAAAACTAATAAGGGGAATGGAGGGGCTAAGTTATGACAACCAAATGAAACTTATTTTTTCTAGAAAAAAGGCGTCTAAGAGGGGATATGATTACTCTATATAAATTCTTCCAGGGTCAATATAAAGCTCTGTCAAGGGGACATCCTTTGAGGACATCCTTTGACAAGAGGACATCCTTTTTGGTTAGAAGTAAAGAGATTACACCTTAAAGAAAGAAAATGGTTCTTCACAGTAAGGGGTGGTTAATATGTGGAATTCTCTACCAAAGGAGGTAGCGACAGCAGATTTGATATATAAGTTTAAAAAAGGAATGGATATATTTTTAAATAAAAAGAGCATTCAGGGATATCCTGGTTAATTGAACAAGGGAGGAATCCGATTGTCAGTATCTGGGTTCAGGAAGGAATAAAAAAAAATCCCTTTTGAGACGATTTGCAATGTTTCAATGTTTTTTTTTTCTGTTTGCCTTTCTCTGGATCAATTATTATCATATCATATTGCAGATCAGAGGATATCTTAAAAGGTTGAACTTGATGGACTAAAATTATTTTTTCAACATCAAATACTCTGATAATTTACATTTTGGGTTGTACTGATTTCTTACATTTCTCTAATTCTCATCGTTTTATTTAAGACAAGTTTTTTCTAAAAACGTACACATTTTAGAAGTAGCTTTCATTACAGAATGGCTGGACTTTCAACCCTGTGCACGAAGGCACCTCTCCATAAAGTCATCTCAGCTGGGAACAAGGAATTAATAGACTGATAAAAAAAAATGTTAGATATGGTGAGTGGGAAAGAGAATCTGAACCAAAATTAACAGACTTGGAGGCACCTAGCCCAACAGGTGGCCACAGGAGGTCACTTATTTGAGCTTGTAATTAGATTTTCAGTCATCAAGCTGAACATGCTAGCCACCAGGTATTCAACCAAAACTTTATATTACCTAAGAGCATTGTGTGTTATATGTTTATGTCTAACACCCTCTATTGTTTAACCATATGTAAAAGTGCATGTTAACGTACATTTGTTCAGGAACTAAAAAAGTTAGCTGCTGGTTGTTGACCTTTTGTCATGGGAAGAGTGACCATAGTCCCTTTTGGTGACAGTACGTGGTGGGTTCCTGATCCTTTTTCTGGCTGGAGGAGGTGCTGAACTGACTCACGGAGCTCCGACCCTTTGCTTGGCTGGTAAAGCCGACTCTGTTCAGATACTGTTACCACAGTTTGTCTCATTTGTCTCTCTCACAGGAGAATGCAATCTAGGGATTCATCTCTTGCCATTCACTTCAACCTATGCTGGCCACTGTATCAAGGGGGCAACTGCACCCCAAGATGGTAGTTTCATTGACAAGACTAAATCTAAAATGTTGATCCACATCACTGGATCTTGGTTTGTTAATATTGTTTACCAACCAAGCTAAAATGTGCCAGTCAGTTTATGAACCTAATTAACATCAGATTTCGTGTTCAAATCTGAGTAATAAAGTCCACTACTGATCAACAAGTTTTGTTGTTTCAATGACCAATGTACAAGGCATTAATTGCCGCAACACTTTCTAACACTCCTTGATCAATATGCTGCATTTTATCTCTACATTAAAATACCAATAACAAGTGAGTGAATATTATTACAAATCCCTACTTCAACTTCAAGAAAAATTCCCATGTTAATGTTTTAACATATCTACAGTAACTCAGATTAAGCTTTGTCTGTCACCAAGTTTCTGCCCAATTTAAATAGCATTGTGACAAACATTATCCATCTACATTTGTGTAATGAAATGCACCACTGAAAAGGTCTAAAATATATATTATTTGATTTGCTGCACTTTTACACCTGCTCAAATCTAATTTGAAAATGAATGGTAAAGTTTTAACAGCCATATGCATTAGTTTGTGAATTTTTAGCACAAGATCAAAAGCTTGAAGAAATGTGCCAAAATGTGTTGGCATTTATTTGCATCTGAACATCTCTCTAAAAGCCTTTGGACAATGCCACTATGAGCTTAATTACTTCTGAAGGCCGAAGCCACTGGACACGCTGGTCTTCTTCTGATGCCTACTCACATTATGCTTAGGGACCTTTCTGAGGACATGGTGTTGATTCTTTCAGACAAAATCCCAGGAGTGAATATAGGCCAATTTTTAGTATGCTGCTTGATTCTAGAAGACACTTCCCAGAGGAATATAATTCCTTGCAGTATATTCTCTGGCTTGTAATAAAAAATATATATGTTTATACATATAAATATAATCACTACAACAACTAAACTAGCAATATTTTTTTATATGGTCAGTTTGTATTATTTATTTTACATTCTGAACACATTTTGCCTGTTTTCAAATGTAGTTTCTCGAAAAGCGTAAATCTAAAATGTATGGCTACAGCGGCGCAACTGCTTAACCTGCAGCACATCGGCTGCTGTTAGTTGCAGCATGCATTCCTGTAAATCTGCTTGGACTGACGTACTGTACATCTAAAGATGCAACCAGATTCTCCCTTACTCTGACAATCTATACATTTGCATTGCAGGCAGAGATAGTGGCTAAAATACTGGCTAAAATAAGGCACAGGCTTCAAAAACAAGTTTATAAAATTAATTTTGTAAACCTCCAAGCAGTGAAGTTATATAAAAAATCCTTTGCATGCACAAGTAAAGGGACGGGGCACAGAGTAGAGAATGGACTTGTGGGGTATTGGGGATGATTGAATGTCTCCTGCTTACTCCGGGGAGGTTATGGTCTGTGTGATGACATAGCGTGCTGGCTTCACTCTACCTGACCTGATTGTATTACAGAAGCTTCCTAATCAGATTTACTGCCAGAGTAAATTCAACCACAACAAGAAATTCCCTTTACTGACAAATGCCTTGTTTTATGGAAACATTACAGTATCAATTTGGCATTACTCTTAGGCAGAGAAAAAAAAACCTTCTACTATATGTAAGATGGAAACCACCATCACAGATCTAAATCTCAAACACTGAATTAGTTGGTGTAAGTATGCAAGTGCAATTGTATTTAGAATTACAACACTTTTTAATATTAAAAAAAATGTGTATAGGCGTTTGTTCTATATGGTCATTTTTGTATCTCGATATTCTATCATTCATTTCGTAATATATAAATGTGTTGTTGCCCTATCCTGCCCTCTAAATTGGAGTGGATTCACAAAGCCTTCCCAGGGACCGGCCTGACGGACTTCTGTGGCAGAATCATAGCTGTCCATTATAGCTGTCCAACTAAGCACGTTGCAGCTACTGGGAAACTCAGTGAATGTAGGGGCAGTTGTATGCAACATAATCCCATAATGGCTGCCAACAATCCAGGATTTCTGCATCTGTCTATTTGTATATTTTAGCACACAATTACTCAACTCACTCTTATTTTTGCTCCTGTGCTCAAGAAGAGAGATGTTGCAATTCACGCCTTCTGGTGGCCTTCATATGAATGAGTGCCCACCACCAATCTATGTCATTTGGACATATCTGGTAGCATTGGTTTACTTAAAATAAGTTTCTGTGCTTTATAAATCTTCTTAATTGTTTGACCAACTTCTTGTACTAGATGTTGTTTCCACTGAGGTCTTAGCAACTTCCTCAATGTGCAAAATATAGCTGAAGCTCTAATTACTGCTAAAAGATCTGACATCGGAAATATTATATGCTAAAAAAAATTGGTCCTTTTCTATTTCGACGCCGCATCCCATCAGAACACCGGGGTGTGCAACTGCGCCACAGCACCAACTGGTGGTGTAAAGTATTTACTGCAGGCAAAGAACTATTCCATCCTCCGATTTGACTCATAAGGTGTGCCGACAGAAGAGGCCTTGAGCTATGAGAGGCACGCCCGATGCCCTGGGGGGCCGAGTTCCCGCGCCGAACATAGCAATGGCCTCGCTGTCGACTAAACGCTGTTCGAGTTGTGCCACGTCGGAGGACGTAATAGTTCTTTGTCTGCAGTAATTATTACGGGATGTAGCTTTGAAATAGACTAGATCCAAACAATTATATGGGATTATAATTAGGTAATATACGGTACATTTGTTGACAAAAGCTAACATGCGGTGATAAATGAAATATGTTATTTGTGGGGTCAGTTACTCTTTACTGCTGAACATGGCACATGCTCATTTGTAAACATGATTGAAACATGCAGCAACGAACTAAGAAAGAAGGTGGTATATTAGGGGAACCACAGTTGCCCAAAATGGCAATCTTAGTGAATAAAGTGAAGGTTGATGGCCATTGGTCTAAGAATGTCATACGTACTGCCTTTACACACCGTATAAAACTGTCGTTTTTTTTGCATTGTGTGTCTATACTTGCTGGATGGAAAGACATAGACATAGAAATTAGACAAATAATCTCAAACACATTTTCAGTAGTATTTTTTCCTTACTTATTTCTTGCCAGTGTTTTGTTGATTGTAACTATCTTTTATGACATTTATTGTTGATTTGTTTGTGTACATTATCAATTCTAAACAATATCACACCTATCTTAATATCTGTGATTATGCAAAAATATGAATGTATGCGTTATCCCTGCCAATCTTAAGAAAGAACAAGTTGCAAAATAAAGTACTAATCTTGTTTCATTTATAAGTGTGATAAATCCTGATATGTCACATCCATCTGTGCAGTAACAGCTGAACATGTACATAATGTATAATTTCCTGTCTTACCATGCTTCTACATTTTTCTTAATGCATACATTCTTATTGTGAAGTGCCAATCCTTTTCTTTCCTTACATACTTTACTTCTTCATTACATTATGTGCAGACACACAATTTTGCTCATGTAATTTTCTTGTAATCAACTCATCTACACAGTGTGTCTGTATAAGTCTTTTCAGGTGCAGTCACAGCACTGATTACTGTCCAGTTAAGTACTAACACACCGATAATACAATATTCTGGGATTTCCACCAAAGGACTCAATAAAACACTGATATAGAGCTGGAGAAACAGCTGAGACACTAGAAGAGAAACAAGTAGGGAAAAAAAGTGAACAGCAAAGCAAGAGAGGAAATAGACAATCAAGGCATCTCCTCTGTTCCCTGTTTGCATCTCTCAAGAATTGCCAAAACAAGAAGAGATGGGCACCAAAAAATTAGAAGAGAAAAAGCAATGATACAAGGTTATAGAAAGATAGGCAAGGTTAGCGGGGAGAGAAGTTTGCAAGGTAAGCAGAGATTCCATTGGGATAATCTATTAGCATAAGGATGGGACTTGAAAGAAAAGAAACCGGAAAGGAACAGAGGAGAAAGAAAGGCAGCATAACGGATTGGAAATTGAAGAAGGAAATACCCATGGGAAACGAGGAAACTGAAAAAATATATATGAAATACAATTATTTTAATCTTTAATCGTAATAGTTGCAATGATAAGAGCAATTTTCTAATACATTTGAAACTGCACCATTTTAGGGAAGACAAGTAACTTTTCCACGATGTCCCTTTTCTGACCAGTTTTTGTCACAGCATAAAACTCATCAGACTGCTGACTCAAATTTTAAATATAGATAACTGGCTTATAGTGCTTATTGTTGATTAAACATCATTTACTGCAAAAAATAAAACTGTGATTAGGAAATTTAATAAAAAGAACCTTAGGTGTATTACATGTATGTACCATATATATATATATATATATATATATATATATATATATATATATATATATATATATATATATACCAACGTATTGTATGTATATATATATATATATATATATATATATATATATATATATATGCAATAAGTTGGTATATATATATATTGTATATATATATATATATATATACAGTGGAAGAAAAAGGTATTTGATCCCCTGCTGATTTCGACCGTTAGTCCACTGACAAAGAAATGACCAGTCTATAATTTTAATGGTAGGTGTATTTTAAAAGTGAGAGACAGAATAATAAAAAATAAAACAAGAAAAATGCATGTCAAAAATGTTATAAATTGATTTGCAGGTCAGTGAGAGAAATAAGTATTTGATCCCCTAGCAATCAGCAAGATTTCTGGCTCCCGGGTGTCTTTTATACAGGTAACAAGCTGAAATTAGGAGCACTCTTTTAAAAGGAGTACTCCTAATCTCAGCTCGTTACCTGTATAAAAGACACCTATCCACAGAAGCAATCAATCAGATTCCAAACTCTCCACCATGGCCAAGACCAAAGAGCTGTCCAATGATGTCAGGGACAAGATTGTAGATCTACACAAGGCTGGAATGGGCTACAAGACCATCGACAAGCAGCTTGGTGAGAAGGTGACAACAGTTGGTGCGATTATTTGCAAATGGAAGACACACAAATTAACTGCCAGTCTCCCTCGGTCTGATGCTCCATGCAAGATCTCACCTCGTGGAGTTTCAATGATCATGAGAACGGTGAGGAATCAGCCCAGAACTACACGGGCGGATCTTGTTAATGATCTTAAGGCAGCTGGGACCATAGTCACCAAGAAACCAATTGGTAACATACTATGCCGTGAAGGACTGAAATCCTGCAGCGCCCGCAAGGTCCCCCTCCTGAAGAAAGCACATGTACAGGCCCGTCTGAAGTTTGCCAATGAACATCTGAATGATTCAGAGGAGAACTGGGTGAAAGTATTGTGGTCAGATGAGACCAAAATCAAGCTATTTGGCATCAACTCAACTCTCTGTGTTTGGAGGAGGAGGAAGGCTTCCTATAACCCCAAGAACACCAAACATAGAGGTGGAAACGTTATGCTTTGGGTTGTTTTTCTGCTAAGGGGACCGGACAACTGTATCACATCAAAGGGACGATGGACGGGGCCATGTACCATCAAATCTTGGGTGAGAACCTCCTTCCCTCAGCCAGTTCATTGGAAATGGGTCGTGGATGGGTATTCCAGCATGACAATGACCGAAAACACACAGCCAAGGCAACAAAGGAATGGCTCAAGAAGAAGCACATTAAGGTCCTAGAGTGGCCTAGCCAGTCTCCAGACCTTAGTCCCATAGAAAATCTGTGGAGGGAGCTGAAGGTTCGAGTTGCCAAACTTTAGCCTCAAAACCTTAATGACTTGGAGAGGATCTGAAAAGAGGTGAAGGACAAAATCCCTCCTGAGATGTGTGCAAACCTGGTGGCCAACTAAAAGAAACGTCTGAGTACTAAGACGAAGGGGTCAAATACTTATTTCCCTCATTGACCTGCAAATCAATTTTTAACTTTTTTGACATGCGTTTTTCTTGTTTTTTTTTTTCTTATATTTTGTCTCTCACTGTTAAAATACAGCTACCATTAAAATTATGGACAGATCATTTCTTTGTCAGTGGAGAAACTTCCAAAATCAGCAGGGGATCAAATACTCCCCCCCCCCCCCCCCCACTGATATATATATATATATATATATATATATATATATATATATAAATATATATATAAAAATGTTTGGTGTTGTAGTGCAAAAATATATGCCCTAAAAAGTATATTAGCAATGTTGTGTGTAACTTTGTGCAAATAGTGTTTCTACTACTTCTAGCCGAGTCCTCACTGCTTATTGCTTCCTCCCAGGGTTGAGTCAAAATATTTCCTGGGTCAAAGCTTTCCTAGGAGAGACATATTGCTCCATACCCTCTAGTGGCCAAATCCGGTAATGCATATTCATATAATCTGGGGGAGGGGGTGGGGGATTTGGTGATTTGTCACCCCCATTCCCCCGGTTCCTAGTCTCCTGAAAGAGGCCCCAATAATTTTAATAAATTTTCTTTAATGGATATAACAGTTTCAAAAGATGATGGAAATCGCTTGCTACAGAGTAAACATAGGAATCTCATTATCATTTATGGCCCCTATTGGCTCATTTCCTGAAATATGCTCATCATTGCTCTTTGCTAACTTATATAAGAATAACCTTAAGTGCAGTGACACAGCTGCAGCATATAAACTTGTTGCAGGGATGCTGCTGACTTTGCTTACAGAGAAAACATTAAGAACTAAGATGCATCTTTTACTTTGCAAATCCTTGTACTTAGAAATTAATAACTGTTATGTCACCTCAACAGGGTGCAGACAATGTTATAAATATAGCAACAATAGCTCACTCTGCCATTTTTTGCAGATTATTAAAGAGCTTGAAGATCAGCACATACAGATGCAGAGGAATCATGCACATACAGGATTAACATGTCTGACCTTAAGCAAAATGACACAGAAAAATTCTGCAATCATGCAGTGGACACACATACATAAGACTCAACCAACGTATGATATTTAAGCAGCATATGTCATATATGTGTTGCATTTTTGTTATCCTAACCTAATTTGTGACATTTGGGTTACGGTTGGGTCCTCTTTACAAGGCCGGCCTTTAAGATGCAGTGTTACTTTATATGCTCCAATTTATCTGCTAGCTCACAGCTTTTGCATAGTCAGCAATGAGTCCAGATATTCCAAGTAGTTAGAGACCTAGGGCCTCATTCAATTGCGATTTGGCCAATTGAATAGGGCTCTAAATAAGCACATAGCATTTTTTTTTAAAGAAGTTTTTAGTTAGTGAAACCTTGCTTTTGGATAGATGCTTACTAACTAAAAACTTCTCTAAAAAATATGTTATGTGCTTATTTAGACCCCTATTCAATTGGCCAAGTTGCAATTGAATGAGGGCCCTAGAATTGTTCCTGCTGGAAGGGGTATCCATGGTGGCAATTCCATTGGGGTTGCTGCTGCTGTAACATTAGTCCTGATATCTTTCTAAGAATAGAGACACTTCCGTCTTAAAGATAAATGTTTTAGAAATATTCCCTACATCCACAATCACGCCATCCAACCTTTAGTCTAAAAACAAGACCCTGGAGTAAGGAGGGATTCCCTCACTCAGACATAGTGATTATATGCCCAAGTCTAAATAACATTAAGATATCCAAAGGGTTAATGATAGAGGCCCGGGTGTGAGTATGCATGTGTGTGCAGGCTCATAAAATAACATATAATAATATAAAACAACTACCATCTATTAGGATCTATTACATTCAGATAATGTCTGCTTCTCTGCAAAACTGAATATAAAATATGGTATAATCAAAGCATTGCATTGCACTCCATGAAAAGGATACCCCATCTCACAGGGCAATGGTTGCTATAGCAACAATACGGCAGAAGCCAAATAGTACTCTGCATCCATCTTTAAACTTGTGGTGATTTTGAAGTGATAAACCTCAGAGGAGCAAAAATGGATCCCTTTTTTTTCCCCAGCAGCTGCCAGTAAATGTTCTCAACAGCCAACAAATGTACTTAGAAACATTATGTCTCCAAGGTGGGCTCTAGTTAAAGAGCTACTGTAATTTAGAGAAGTATGTAACAAATTAACAATAATGTAAGTCATAAACTAGATAATGGTTTTGAGAACATTGTATGTTTAAAAGATTATGGTAAAGTATAAAGGCTTGTGATGCTGTTAGTCTTTCTGTCCGGAGCATAGGGGGCCATGTACAGCATGTTTGGGTGAGGGGAGAAGGTGTCAAATGTTGAAATCTATATCACGCTCCAACAAGGCAACAAACCCCATCGCCCCAAAATTAGAGAGGATTTGCACTGTTAAAAGGCTGAAGAGAGAGAGAAAAAAAACCCTAGACATGGGCCCCTATTTAATTGAGCAATTGTTAGTTACTGGAGCCCGTAATATAGCCCATAAACTAATTTGCGATTCGATTGGCGTATTTTTGCTACCCGCAAACAATCTGCAGGAAAATCCCTGTGGTTGTGAAAATCATAACTCAAGCTAAGCCTTTGATCTTTCAAGCCCGTAAATGTTACACTGCAAATTGCTATTCAATTGCTAGAATTCCTCAAGCCCGCAAATGTTTTTACACCCGTAAATGGCAAATGTAGAAGATAATCCTACAGGTACTAGATAGGACCCGCAGTTGGATTAAACACTTTATCATAGCACTGTAAATGCAAATAATAAATCAATACTGCACTTTAAAAGACGAGGGAAAGCGATGAAAGACATTATAATTAATTGCACAGCAGCCTCAAGCTCGTAAATCTGCAATACATTTTTTTCATTTTCATGTTCTATCAATCTCGGTAATCAAGGAGCTAATACATATCAGGCCACCCACATGGACTAGAACAGTATCGCCATTCATTTTTATTATTTTGTACATTGCCAGATTGCGAGTCCGATCGCATATTACACTTCAAAAAAGCTAATTGATTATCCTCATGATGACGGTCTCATCTACTAATGGCTGTTTTTACATTGGTAGTTACGGCCTTGCTTAAGTGATCATGGTCATGCTCTGAAATGCTACTTATGAGTGAGTGCATGGTTTACGGTTTAGGCTTTTGACCAGGTAGCTGCGGGCTTGTTCAACTGAATCGCTCTGTAACTGTTGCAAATTTCAAGCCGACATACGGCTGGTGTGAAGTCAACTGCGGGCTTGCAATTGAATGAGGCTCCAGGTGCTTTTATACTCATCCCTTACACAGCTGCGGTTATTATTAGTTTGCTACACACATGTGAGGTTTGTCTTAAACCGCAATGGTTCTTTAAAATGATTTAATGTAGGCTGGACAAAAATAGATTAAACTAAGGAACCAGGAAGATTTTATATTAGCTGGACAGACTGTTTCTTAGAACCTGGAAGGAAGCCCTTCATAGAGATACACTGTAGTTTGAAAAAATATTTAGGACCCAGAAGAACATATTTTTTCCACAGGAATCTCCATCCCAGTTCTTATGTATACAGGTAGTCCCCGGGTTACAGATGAGATACGTTCCTGAGAACACCTTTAGGTCAGATTTGTATGTAACTCGGATCCCTGATGAATAATAATGATAATAATAATAATAATAATACTACAATATGTGATAATAATAATACAGTGTAAAACTGTCATAATAATAATATCTCTGTACTGTAATAATAATTTACAGAAACTAAAGTGATCTTTCTTTTAATTCAAACAAACAGAACATAAAACAAACTCATACAAAAAGCCTTGGGAGCCCGTTCTTAAGTATGGGTCGTCTGTAACCCGGAGACCACCTGTATTGCCATTCATAGAGTAGCACAACTTTCATTTATGAAAATGTACAATTAGATAAATACAAATAAGTATGTAAAAGTAGTTGTGGAACTTGTCAGTCGTGACATTCACTGCTCTAAGAAAAAAAATCAGTCTGAATTCACGGCTGTAAACTGATTTGCTCAAAAGAACACAACTGATTTCTAACCTGAATGTAGCTGGGAATTACATTTCAAGGCAGTCTGATTTACTTCTTTTGCATATAATTATTTCAACTCGTCAAAGTGCACGCTTTGAGATAAAGACAACTTGTAACTTCTAACAAGAGGACCCAGTTGTTTTAATTGTGCCCTGATCATTAATAAAATAAAAATGTTAAAAAGCAATTTCTAATATTAAACTTAGCTTGAAAGTTTAGAGTATTAGCCTCGAGTGGTTATGTTGCTCTGTAAACTCATCAAGAGTGAAAGGAAGCATCTGTCTGAAAGTGGCTAAGAGACTTTAAAAACATTCTGATAAGACAGAGGCTAATCTGAGTGTAGATAACCATTTCAGCAAGAACTTGTTGGCAAGGGAGGCCACTTTAACACAGCAAATCTCCAGCCAATGATTGATACCAGTCCCTGAGAATTTAGCATTTCCTATCTGATACCATAGTTGATATTATAGTTGGGCGAGACAAGAAGAGCTGTATTTCATCTTTGAAAGTAAGTTTGATTATTCAAGGGCGAGTATGTATTTTTTCAAGCTCCTGTTAGGGAACTAAAGTGGTATTTTAACATGGAATTTGAATTTGCCTAAACATAACAATCATGTTGCCCATTTAACCTATGAATGTGCTAAACCGCCAAAACCTATTTAGTCATTTTTTTGTCTTAAAGGTATATCCAAGTGAGGTGGGTTATGAATGCATCTTGTAGAATGCATCATAACCCCCCTTCCAAAACATGTTTGCAAATAAAAAATGTGCTGGGGTTATGTAGACACCCCCAGAAATGGCATTGCGCATATTGGGTATCTCATTAAAAAAAATGTACCTGATATAAAAGAGCAGGCGCTTGCTGATTGGCTAAAGAAAAGGAAAGTGTCGGAAAGCATGTGACTTCCCACAGTAGGGAAGACTACAAATGGTAACTGAGCATCTCTGCACAATCCCCAGACCAAAATGATACAATGTATTACTTATGCTAATATTCCCTGGGAATTTCAGGGAGTGTCAACATTGAGAGAAAACTGTTTGCAAATGCAAGAAATTCAGCAAACTTCAGGCTAACGATTTAACTGTTTATTTTGGAATTTTTTCATGCAAACAATTTAAAGATATAAATTCTCCTCTATCAGATGCATTAATAACCCAGCTCACTTGCATATGTCTTTAAGGTTAGTAATAGCCCAGTGTCTAACATATGTTTGAATCCACTTTCATATCTGTTGATTTGTTAATTCATTTACTGTATTAGTAGTTTATGTTCTCAGCTTTATCAAAGTTTACATTCTTACCTGTTGATAGATAGTTTATTTCTGTATTAGAGATTGACACTGTTCTGATAATGCGTCGGACCAAGCAAACCTCCTGTGAGATTTGGTACAGAAAAAAAGTTAATGTAAAATATAAATTTGCAAAAATAGGCCAAAATCTCTGCAAATGGTGGTTTTAATTAAAATGTGGGTTTATTTTTATTTTCCACATTTATCCATGAATTTGGAGGGGAAAGAGAAGAGGATAATGGGCCCAAACAGCCAATTCCATCATAAGGCATCAGACCCATGCAGCCATTGCCCATAACAATCTGACCTGCCATTCTCCCTCCCAGTAAGTATTACACAGTCTTTCTCCCTTTTATCGGAGGCTGTAAATACAGCTAATTTTATACAAGAAGAATAGTAAGATCTGAAAAGTAAAGCCACTGAAACGCAGTCCTTTGTTCGCAGGCAATCACCAGCAGAAAGGTCTGGCTTACTCATACTGTGTGCAAGAATTCTGCTGTTTAACAAACAATATGTTCGTTAACAGCTTACCTATTTACAAGGTTCCTGCTATTTTATGATGCCCGTGTTAGAAGGATATGAGTTCTTCCTTTGCATTTTCTGCTCTCTGGCATTTAATTGAAAATTGGCACACTAACGACTTTGAGTTGTTCCTGCTATTTCACCACATGCAAAGCAGCAACATAACTAGGTCTTTGATAGGGTCCCTGCTATTTCATTGTAGAGATGGTACATGAATACCTAACTTCAGCAATTTTCCAGTACATTTGAGAGTAATGGTTTGTGGATAATATACAGCATTTCTATGGAACATATGATGTGATTGCAGGAATCCACAGTTCTAAATGTTTGAGCATGTTCTGTCACACCTTGTACTGTACACCCACTCACTGCTTGCTAAGTATGTCCCATCCATCACCCAAGTAAAGAAAATTAGATCAAGGGAAAGGATGGATTATCTCTAGGCTTGATGCGGACACAGCACAGCTGGGTGTTTGTTAGTGCAATGGCTTGGTAGATAACAGCGTACTAGGGAAATAAGCCTCTGTGACACATGTTATCTTATTTTATAGATATAAATCTAAAACAGTACATCACAGATATGTACTAAGGTCTCAATTGCTATATTAATACAGTAAAATCCTGATTATCCGGCACTCAACCAATCGGGACTCTGCGTCTATTCCCCGATTGACAAAAACTGTCACTTAATCTGCATTATCCAACACAACCGGCATCCATTTTTTTTTTTAATGTAAACTTTTTTTTCTGTAGTTTTTTTAGCTTTAAATTACTTAGAATAGATAGCAGTAACTGTTTAATGGTTTTTAGGGGGTTTAGGATAAATTAGGCTGCATAAAACAGTGACTCTCAAGCAACCGGCAACTACACTTATCCGGCAATAGGCAGTCCCTGTGGGTGCCGGATAACGGGGAGTTTACTGTAATACATTAATATATTACATTAAAAAAGGAATGTATATTTAGATCCTGATCAAAAATGTTAAATTTAAACTACAGAAGTTAATTTTTTCCTAGCTAGTTCTTGATATGTACTAGGTATTTCCAATCTGAAGACCAGCGTTCCCTAATTTACATATTTATTATTATACTATGTTAGTAATAGTCACAAAATTGCATACAGATAAAAAAAACACTGCAGGCAAAGCATGCAGGATATAAGATTTGTATCCATCTATAAACCAATATTCCGTACAGATTACATTAATGCAGTTTGCAGCATTATTGTATTTGAAATGACATATTCATCTTCAAAAGCAACTCATATTGTATATCATGGTAAACTTAACATTTTATTGCAAACTTTTTAGACGCATTTTATAAATCCCTTTAAAAAAAACTTCAGAAGTGCCTCATTGTACAAGGCCTAGAAATAAATGGTATCTGAAAATGATATCATAAAATATTTAGATACTTTTATGTATTTTTACATTTATATTACATTATTTTGTACTTCTGTTAATTGATGCACAAAATTTAACATAGTATCAGAATTATTAGTTCTAGGTAGGTATATTGTTTATCATTGCTCTTATGTGAAATGGTTTAAAATTAAGACTTTAAAAATGTCTTTAGGTGATATTCAGCAAATAAACTATAGTAAATCAAATCATGTTATATACTAATAGAGAAAATGGTATATATAGAACATCCCTAACTGTAAATGCTACACAGATGAACTTTAAAAGCAATGCTCAAATTAGTATATTTAACTAGTTTTGGAGATTGTCTAAGGACAAAGGAAAAGTAAAGATAAATGGAGGGGTAGAAATGCTCCTCTGCCAGGTGGTACGCAGGAACCTGTTGAACAGGAGGCATTGCTTTGCTATTTGAAAAAAAAATCAGTAGCTGTCAGCTTGTTTTTGTTGTAAATGAATGCATCACTGATATCCCAAAATGAACATAAGGAAGGTCAATAGCCACCTGCGGATGGGGCCCATGTAGGAAAAAATTGTCTATGACTCATCTGTCTACTTCCGAAGGCATCTCTGCAATTAAATCTCTCCTCAACTTAATCCTAAAAAAATGAATTGGCTTTCATTGCCATCTTTCCGTGTTAGTAAAAAGAAAAACAAGAATATTGGATGGCATAGTGTTAGATATCATTTCAATAGGCCCCTATGTGAATATTGGATTGTGGGATTTATCTTAGTATCTCTATGGTATGTATTGCACAGGTTTAGCTACCTCTGCGTAATAATCCATTTAAGAATAGCCTGCTATTTACATAGGGGATGAATTCCAAAATAAACTTATGCACATAGTTCCAATGAAGGCAAAATGTAGATTGGAGAATGTCATTGTTATTTACAAGGTTGATGTAGGGTTTGGACGAATATGAGTTAAGGAATCCATTCACTTGCCCCAAGCAGGGTTTATACACTTGATTTATTTGGATAGATATCAAACTAATAATATCTCATTGGGATGTCAACAAATGTGCCACCTTTCACAAGGTAGCAACTTTGTTTAACTTATCTACAATTTGTTTAAATGGATGGAGTTTTTTTATTTGTTGCTATATATTCTGAAAATGTAATCGTTTTTTAGTGGATTGACAAAACATTTTAAATAGATGAAGCGCAAATCATTATAAACCCAAATGTTTGGAGAGATAGTGCATGGTCTAAATAAAATGGGGCATGTTCTAAAAGACTACACTTATATGGAAATACTTGATGTCCTTTATGTTTAGAGCTTAATGGCTTAGTGGTCAGAAAAGAGAGGAATGATATGAGAGAACAAAACAATATATATATATATATATATATATATATATATATACATATATATATATATATATATATATATATATATATATATATAATTATTATTTAACAGAAAGGATAGTAGATACATGCAAGTACAACAGCATTGCCATAAAAAAGGTAGGTACAAGCAAAATAAAGGAATTCATGCATGCCTGGATAGGCATGAGGCTGTCCTGATAGTTTCTTAGGCTAAGCCATCAAGGTAGATTGAATGGGCACACTATATTGGCCTTTCATTATTATCTGTCATCAAGTATACGATTCTGTGAGAAAGGAAACTTGTGATTCCTGATATTTCATCTGGAAGGAGCTTTTTATTGTCCAATCAATAACTGCAACCATAAAATGTCATGTTGATCAATTAGCAAATTAGCATGGTAATTATATTTAAAATAAGAAAATCAGACAGTGTGGGTTGGTATGAGTTACTTATTGTGGTCCCAGGAAATAGCTCATAAGATGATTGTTTCAGATATGACTGTATGTCTCCCACATGTATGCAAGACTTGTTCATCAAATTAATTAAGTTGAAGGACTTGGCTAAGCATCATGGTCTACCGGAGAAGGCATTAATTGGCACGTAATAGCAAATCCATACTTGAACACGGAAAATGCTCCGAGTAATGACATCCTTCAAAGAACTAAGCAAGCTAAATGATTTTTGAAGCCCTTCTTGTATCTGGTTTCCCTAATATGTACGTTGTTTTAAAGTGCAGATTTCACGCCATTTAGCAAGCAAGAGCTTTTGACAGGAACATCGTGACAAGAATTTTGCAGCTTGAAGAGAACATGTACCCAGATATTCGTTTCACTTCTAATTGCAGTATTTATTTCTAAAAATCATAAGACCTATGAAATCCTTTACTGTCATCTAAATAATTATATAACATGCATCCATAAGAATCACATCACCCATGAATGACTTAGGCATCATAATATATATATATATATATATATATATATATATATTAGGAACTGGCCCGTAAAAAATGACGGGATTAAAATTGTAAGGCTGGCAATACTGTTTGCCACACAATGTGAGGCTTTTGGTCCTCTGAGTACCTTCGGCGCTCATTGCGAGCCTCTCCCCCCGTGTACTTCAAGTTTCCTGCTTTGCACTGATCCCCTTCGGTGCTCATTGCAAACCCCACGCTGAACGCCTTTGGTGCTCATTGCAAGCCTCTCCTGCTTGCAGGGCTCATCGTGAGCCTGGCGCTGATTGCTTTTGGCGCTCATTGCGAGCCTTTCCTCTCGTCTGCGCTCATTGCAATCCTCTCCTGCTTGCGGTTCTCATTGTCGCCTACTGTATGAGCTGCTCATTGCAGGGTTCATTAACCTTGCAAGTTTAGCGCTTGTGAATGCTATGTGTCTCTTTCCCTTCCCTGTGTCTTTCTCCTCTGTGTGTGTGCTCAATGTTTGCGTTGCGCTCGGTCAGTGCCATTGGTTTTATTTTCAAACTCCTGCGCGCCTGGCGTTGTTGGTGTAAGTGTTAGTGTGTTCGGTGTGGTGTATTTTTAAGTCCTGCGTGCCTGCCGTTGTTCGCGTGTGTTACTGTCTTCAGAGTCGTGTATTTTGTAAGTTTTGCAAGCCTGGCGTTGCTGAGCCTCGTTTTCATGCTGTTTCGTCTGTCATTTTTTTCCTCGCTTAGGGGATTTTCAAGTGACCAAAAATGCCAAATATGGGTGTATTTCGCTTGCAACCTCATTCCCAGGTTTCCTGTGTCTCCCCTGTGCTGTGTGTGAGTGTGTTATAATTTTTTGTACATGTTTCGTCTTGCTTTGTGAGGCTTGCATTTGTGATGTCCCGAGGCTTGCGGTTGTGACCTCGCTTTGCAAGGTCGCAACTGCGTTACCGACATCGCAAACATTCGAAACAGCGTTCTTGGTCCACAACTATATATGTGATATATATATATATATATATATATATACTTGCATATAGAAGGATTACTTCCAGATCTAGGCAGAAATATGTGACGACCCAAGTCCACAACCGACTGATAACAAAAATCAAACATTACAGAACACAAAAGAACTGTTTGGTGACTTAATCATCAAATTATTTTTAAGAATCCATCTCAAAATTTTAATCTGTCCCCAAAGTGCAACTGTAGCAATCTTTTCAAGGATAATTTTTCCTTTTTCTTTTTTTTGTCTTTAGTAAATAATGTCTTATTTGCTTCAGTATTGCTCTATATACTAATTCCTCACAAGGGACCTTAATTGCTTAGCAACATTTTTGATAACATAGTATCACAAAGGAGCATATTGAGGTCACAAATTATTTAGTTGAATAGATAGCCAATTTTCAGTTCACTTTTTTACTTCATAAAATGTGTATTTCACCAACAACAGTTCAGGTTGAACAGAGCAAATGACACGCAGGTCGCCATCAAATCATCCAACATTTAGCTGATTAATACTTTGCTTCTTGTATACCCGTTTAGTGAAACTTCCAATCCCCCTTTTCCTTTTTCTCTGCAACTATTCCAATAAAGCATAAAAAGTTTTGTTCATTCCCCAAATTTTCAAAACAATTATCACTTACTATATTTTGTTGTATACAAAAGTCTTCAAATATTATTTTTCATCTTGATAATGTTTCTTTCCAAATGTTATCCCTTGTTTGTCAAGTATGTACTAAACTAACAGCGTTAGCAACATTTTTTGGGGGGAAAATCTGAATTTTTGAAGATTCCATTTAAGAGTTCAGAAATATATTTTGTGTTTGTTAGATCAGTTTCTGAGAGCTAGAAGGTGTGTTTCTGTAGCTATCACTGGATGGAGGGGTAGGGAAGGAGAGAACAGAGAGAGCTCCAGAGGCTTTTTAGATAATTGGATACGAGTTAGTCACTATGCCCATCCCATAAAAGCCAAGAAAGAGGAAGTTTGCATTATTAAATGCAACCACAACTCTCCACACACAACTTCCATTATCGATTCTTCCAGGGTCAAGCAGAGGCTTTAACAAGTGTTTTTTTTTTCTAATTTAAAAATAGCTTTATGACTTTTTTCCTACTTACGTATGTTCTTAGTCAGGCTCAACATATGCCATTTCTCATTTCATCTGAATGCAGAAGAAAAGAAAAAACAAACAAATAAACAGCAAAATCACCTTTGGCAAGCCAACTGGTCAAGCTTTTGAGATACACCAACCACAGTCTACGTGCTTCAATCCTAATGACTGAGATTAACACAACCATTTTATGTTATTTTTCAAATCCTGACCTGTTGGTGATCTCGGAAGACAGGTTTGGAAACCATAGGCCCTGTTCTATTGCCCAATTCGTAAATGTATACAAACTTAAAAATACTCTTAATATTACCACATACTCTATTAGCTACTCAAAATCCAATTACGAGTTACCCGCCCACAATCACTACGGGCCAGCCAAACCTGAAAATCCAGCCTTAGAACTCCATTGGTTTTAGCACAGCTCGAATATTATGAGCTCTACATAATTAAAGTTACCCAAAAATCGATATTCTATTACACCTGTAGTGCTAGATCGCATATAAAGTCTGACCCGCAACTGGCAAACACTTATTATAGCTGTAGCAGCAATTAAACACACAATGCTGTACTTTAAAAGCATGGGAAAAGCATGGAAGGACACAACCCTTAAATATGCAAATAAAAAATATATTTTTGAAATGTTATCCCAGGACTCAAGGAGTGAAATACCAAAAACTACAGTTTAAAATTAACCTATTATTTTCTGATACCCAGGAGTCTTTTTTTAACAAAAACTGTACAACTGTGTAAACATTGTCAAAATGAAGGTGAGAGTGAATATACAATTCTTGGGATTTACTACTTGAAGGCAAGATTTCAAACGATAAGGCTGTCTTCGTAAGGCTTGAATAATGTTATTTCAAGTGAAACCTTCCACTTCCTTTCAGTAGTACCGAGGTCAATAAGTGAAGCGGTAAGGGGTACAGCAGTAATATTAAAATCGCTTCCACTGGCCCTTTTCAGATCTCTTTAAGCCAGGGGGTGGATCCCACCAAATTTGGCCTAATTTAGCTAAAATGGAATATATATTCTTTATTTTAATTGTTAAGAAAGTTGAAATTTACCATTAACAATACTTGTTCATGAACTTTTCATAAACAATTTAGACTCTAATGGAATATTACACAATAGGAATGACATTTGGTTGATTTAAGAAAAATATATAAAAGCATTACACATCAACTAAGACAAAAAGGTGCTAAAAGTAGGATTCATTACATTATCCTGACAATTTTCTCAAGCGTGTCAAGTGCAATCCAATAATGGTATTCTGCCATGCATGCAATCATATGATACTGCATGACAGACCTTTTAATATATGTAAATTAAGTGAAAATAGACAGGAGATCAGAGACTTGGGGCTTTAGTACATAACTAGTAATAGCTTGTTTCTTTTAATATCAAGTATCAAGAGACATACAAACATTGCAGGAGACTTATATTACTTTAACATCACTATACTGCTAGAAATTGTATTATTAATGTTAATAATTATAGAATATATAGAATATATATTAATTTTATTGTTAAGTAAATGGGCTACATCTAAGTGATACACTGATTATAGAAATATACAGATTAGCTTTAACGGTTTTCTTTACTTATAGAATCAGTCTCCTGTGCAAATTTTTCCCCCTTATCTACAGTCATGCCTTTTTAATTTCATAATTGCAAAAAGCTTTTGTGAGTTTAGTCTATATTGTACAGGTTTACAATAACATTACAAAAGATACTCAGTTGAACCATAATTGACAACATTTTACATGTAAAAAATGCTCTTTCAATAGCTTGGCTAATATAACAACAGAACTACAATGTGTTGATAATTTGATTCAACTTCTGCTAACAAGTGTACACAGCAAGACATACTACTTGGTACTGGAATATAAGATTTTGTCTTTTTAGAGATAATTTGAAGTGAAGCGTTCCTCTGGAGTATTTTCTTATGTGATCATTATGGAACAACAGCTTAAAGATATATATACGTTTCCTGGCTTTCAAATGTTTGGTAAGAAACAGGAAGTGATTATTGGAAAAATATGTGTTATATAGTTCAGTGCACTTACAAAGTTATAGGAAGGAAAGTAAAATCCAGCTTTGCACACCCACAGGAAGGTTACATATCCATGTACACTCAGGAGAGGCAGCCAGGTACTGAGTTTGACCTGTCCAAGGAAGTATTTGTTGCAGGATGGAATCACATGGTTGGGTGGGGTCTGAACTCACAGCTGAATCAGAGCACAAGGATATATATAGAGAGAGACTACATATCCCAGGCTGCTATGCAACACAGGAACCCCAGAGTATGATACAAATGTATCAACAAACCTCTGATTTCTCCTGATTGGCCAAAACAAATAATGAATTTTATGCAAATCTTAACAGGGATTTTCAGGCCTGTCAACTAACAAACGCTGCAGCTTGAGAACTGAAGGAATTTAGCAAACATCAAGGTGAGTTTAAATGTGTTTATTTTGGTATTTTTAATGCAAAAACATGTTTGCATACACTACTGATTATCCTCTATCAGATGCATTCATAATCCAGGAAACTTAGATATTCCTTTAATCAGTCTAACTGAAAGACACAAGACAAATACTCCTATTCTTGGGACACTACTGACTTAGGGCCTTATTAAATTCCAGCCTGGTAAGTCCAACGTGTTGCACGTAAGGGCTGCGTGCTTCAAATTTGGCCATTTTACGTCGCTATTAAATTAGAAGTGCTGCTAGCTACGAGCGAGAGACACTATTTCGTAAACTAGTTGTCGGCCGTCTGAGTTGCATACTCGAACGCAAACAATTAAGCAAGCTCGTAGTTACGGGTTCAGATGGAGCTAATAGAAAAAGAGATTATTACCATTACGTCACTGAAAAAGGGGAGGGTAGATTTCCAAGTCCTACGTGCTTCAATTACAATTTGCTATTGGACCCATATTGCAGATATAATGCAATATTAATAAAGCCGTAAATATGATATTCTATTACAAGCGAGTTACAGTATATGTCGTAACACATTGATTGGAGGGATCGATATAACACAAAATCTAATCATGAAATAAAGTATTTGCGGGCTTCAGAATTATGTGCTTTTAATTCTAAGACCTAACATCACTTTCCCTAATAATAAATGTACAGTAGAGTGTTGTTATTTGCATTACAAGTGCTACATATTGGACTTTAACCCCCTTGCGGGTGCTCTGAAGCACGTTGGGCATTGGGCTCCATTTGTGTGTTACGTGCTTGCTCGCGAGTGACAACGTAGCAATTTAATAGCTGAATTGCAAAGTAGCGGTTACGGGCTGGACAGATCAAAGGATTTACGGCCGCAAAGTCGCATGTTGCTCAGCATGTAGCCTATTCTCGGCCGTCCTGAGTCTTAACACGCAAGTCTGCTGCGAACAACATTACAGGGCTAATTTAATACCCGTAACATGTAAATTTGGCGTTACGGGCTACGTTACAACGTAGCCCCAATTTAATGAGGCTGTTGGAAGGCAGCATATAAATATATAGGATTCAATATTCCAGCTACTTTGTATGTTAATTATGGAAGTAAATATTGGTTTCTTAAATACAGTTTGGAGCAACTCATCAGCAATGCTCATCTCACTCTATACAAATACCTTGTTGATCATTTAAACTTATCTTCTCAAGATATTTTCTAACAGCTATTATATATTCCTTGAGTTTAGTGCAACCCTTTACCTTATTTTTGATCTATTTTTGATTAATATATTGATCATATAACTTATCCATACTCTTGGCCTAACCCTCAACACAACTTTAATATAATTAGTCATAAAATGCGGCAGTATTTATATGTGAGTGAAATTAAGAATTGGGAAAATAGACCAGCACATTGTAGCTGACATGAACATTGCATAAAGCAGATGATGTAGATCTAGAGAATTCGCTTTGTTATTATGGGTGCCCTGCAGTGTTTATATCTGCACCATTTTGTATTCTCTTACATTGGAAGTCTCCTGAGTGATCTAGTTGACACAGTTACTAAAAATAAGTATGTGGTGGGAGTAACACCATATAAGCACAGCCTATATGAGTGGATGATAAAATATCTATTTTCGGATTAATGGGCTCTGTGAGAAAAATAAATCCTTGTGTGTTGTGATAAAGTTATCTGCAACTACATACCATATGTCGGCCCAACATAAAACATCTTACTACTTATTCTATCACCTTATTTATATATATTGTAAAGAAACTACTATTGTAACCAAATACTTTTTTTCCTCCTCCATTTCTTTCTCATTGTTACGTGCTGTAGTGAATCTACAGCTGGCCTGGCAAGATTCTTCTTTAATTTATCTGAAAATCTGTTTTACAAGATTTGATTACAGTGGACATTATTAGATTACAAATTTCCAGTTCAATCTGACTACCCCTGCAATTATAATTGAATATTTATGTCTCACTTTTCCATTATATGTCCTGTTCCTTTTTTCCTCCAAGCTCATTCAGCACCCAGTATCATTATATGTTATATTTATGTAGGTTATACGAACTTATATGTGATATTTGGTTAACAACACAGCAATCCATAGATGCTACAAGAACATCATATAATCATGGGCGTAGGAACTGGGGGGATGGGGGACAAATCCCCCCCATATTTTTCTATTTTTGTATGTATGTATATATAAGCTATTTTATGGCCTGTGTATACGAGCTGTATCCCCCCCAGAATTATTCTGGCTACTACACCCCTGCATATAATGTCGCTAAATATTATTGTTTTCATTTACTATATATACTTTTGGATTCTTATAGAAATGAAGGACTTAGATGTTGTGTATATACTATTACAGCTATGTACATGCATACGCCTTATGATAATAATATGATAAATGTATAAAATTAAGGTACAGTAGCACAGTTATTCAAGTGGGAGTCATTATTTATTCATCTCCTGCTGATAATACGCAAACATCAAATAAAAGTTTATAGTCAATTGCGCTTTATACCACAGCGAATGTCTTTCTAAGGCCTAGATCTTACATTACTACAATTTCGAGAATACTTATAAAAATCTTTTTGTGTACACAATGGTTTACAGTAGTAATAGTGAAAGCAAGGGGTCTAAATGCATTTTACACAAAAAACAGGACATTAGTCAGAAGAGCTTACATTTTTTTACAATCTGCTTGTTGTTTAGTCATGCCCGACTCTCTGTGACCATATGGACCGCAGCAAGCCAAGCACAACTATCATTATGCGTCTGGTTGTGCTTATCCATAAGGCTGACTTGGCAAAGATACTGGAGTGGGTTGCCAGTTCCTTATCCAGTGGACCACAATTTATATGACCTCTCTGCTATGACCTGCCCATCTTGTGTGACCCTACATGGTATAGCTCACAGCTTCATTGAAGTGCACAAGTCCCTTCACCACAACAAGATAACGATAAAGAAGGGGTCCTATCTGCCTAATGTCCCCTTAATAGTGCATTGTTTGTTTGGTACATATATAACCAGGGTTCATTATCATTAAAGTAAAGTATCCAATGGAAATGTCGCAAATGTTTGAGATTCATCTGAATTTCAATGTCTCCTTTGCAAATAAATGTGGGATCACCTCAAAATCTGATACATCTCACTTTGTACACTGTTAGTATGGTAAAAAAAATATTACTAGGAATAATTATATTTACATGTCATGCTGTCCAAAACACAAGTATGTAAATTATATATGTTTTAAGCAATTATAAATCAATGTATTATTTGTGAGCAAAGACACATAAACAAGTATCATGTCTCTTGAATATCCCTCTATATGGATTATTTATTTTATAATCTCTACAAAATAATCCTCTTTACATTAGCAGCTTTGTCTGCTGGAACAATGCATTTCATTCATTTGCTGCCAGTAAGACCAGTGAAGTGCAGATACCACCAATATGATAATAAATTGCTTTTATGAAACATATTTTTTCTGTATAGATCATAATTAAAGGACGATGTCTGTAATATCTGAATAAACCCTAATTTACACTACCATTGTCATATGATGTCCAGTAATGAGAACATTTGTGCATAAGGATCATTGTTATTTGCAATCTTTTTGATATTTCAATCAGTTTCAGCGACCCTGTTTTATTTCTCGATATTACAATAGCATCTGTGACGCTGGGCACTTTTCATAAGTCATATCTGCTGGGCTGGAATGTACTTTCTGCTAGATTTCCAAGTGGAGCCATGGTAACCAATCAGATAACTGTGATATCTACTGCCAATATCCACTGGGAAGTCATAAACAACCAAGTATACAGCATTGAAAGCAACCTTCCACCGGCCTAGACCAAGGATATAGTGATATTAGTCACAAAGGCCCTCATTCAATTGCAATTTGGCCAATTGAATAGGGGTCTAAATAAGCACATAACATATTTTTTTTAAAGACGTTTTTAGTTAGTAAACATCTATCCAAAAGCAAGGTTTTCACTAACTAAAAACTTCTTTAAAAAAAATTTGCTATGTGCTTATTTAGACCCCTATTCAATTGGCCAAATCGCAATTGAATGAGGGCCAAAGAGACTTTACTTACACCTGGTACATCTTTTATAACCTAACCCTTCAGGTGGTAGTAGATGGTTCTATTCGTGTTACTTAGGAAACACTTCACAAAATACACAAAGTATCTAGGGTGTTTCAATAATAGGTATAGAGAATCACTATTATAAGATAAATCAGAAATGGAAAACACAATATATACTGCACATATCAGATATAATACATTTCCAGTATAACGTCAGAAAATCCATCAATTGCGCAATTTGTTTTTTTTTAGAGGGTACAACCAAAGCTTAATGCATAAAATGGACATAATATAATACAGTTTAGGAATAAGTGAACATAAATATTTGGAGAATTTAGTACTTACGCATATCTCCCAACTATCACTCTTTGGGCCTCATTCAATTGTGATTTAATAGGGCTCTATATAAGCACAGAGCATATTTTTTTACAGAAGTTTTTAGTTAGTGAATTTCTATCCAAAAGCAAGGTCTTCCCTAACTAAAAACTTCTGTAAAAAAATATGCTCTGTGCTTATATTCAATTGGCCAAATCACAATTGAATGAGGCCTTTTTGATATTATTTTAAAGAACAAATCCCTCTGTACTTTGCAGCACCCAAATTACCATTTTTGAAAGGATCATATGATTAGGGATAAATGCTTCTATTTGAGACCAATCTTCCCCCCGTTCATTTTCCAGTCTTTTACTTCCAGGTGAGTGTCCAAAAGTATCTGTTCTAGAGTATACAGGGGCGGTGTACCCATATAAATCATGTATATTTATAAAGTGATATACTCTTGGGCTGTCTCATGTCAATGTGATGAAAAGGACAGAGGAAAAACAGAAGTGGTCTTGGACAAACTGAAATGTTTTTTTTTGTTGTTAAAGATGTCAATTCTATAAAGAAAGCTTTGATAGTTTATTATTTAAAAATAATTATCAGTATATCATTAAAAGTGAATGCTATGAAGTATGGGTAAATGTCAGCTTACTGATTATACCATCATTAATCCTCATATCACTTTTTTCTATTGTCAGCAGGTGACCATTCACTTTTAGTAAGAAAGGCAGAGATCAGTAGGACTGCAGCCAGTGCTCATTAATATTAACAAATCTGCTTTCTAACAAAATTCTCCATCATTAAAATACACATGGGGAGAAAGTCAAAGTGGTGTCAGCAAGCACCAAACTTTAAAGGTTTGTTTTTTCATCCTCATTGACCTCTTTCAACTTAAACCACAGGGGGGAGAAAGGGATGGGAAAACCCTGTCTCCCAGCAAATCACTGATATCATTTAATAACCAAGATGCTGGTTACAATCTTTATTTAGATAGTCTACTGGCGTCACACAGCATGCCACAGAGAATAAGAAATGTAAGGAGAAGGACAGTAGCCCCAGCCAGGGCTAGTAGTAACTACTATACTAATGAGCAATAATAGCCACTGGGACGAATAAACACATTTTTATAAAGTTTCAGATAGTAGTGCAAACATATTTGCTGTCAAATATATGATTTGTGTTTATTTCTATATAGAATGTATTTAACATGTGCTGGATTATATGTGCAATAACAATACAGTGATTTATGCATCACCAGACATTTTCTACAGTCATCAAACACTCTCACCAAGACCAGTTGCTATTTTATATTCAAAACAACACATACAATGAATCTAACAAAGTCTCTAATAAAATGCAGTTGGTGGTTCAGCTTACCTTTCTCTTAATTATTTAAGATTTCTCTGCTCTGTCTTCCAATACCCAAGAAATAGCTTAGAAAGTGTCTCCAGGTGGCTGTGTTAGAGTGCTCCAGCACTCCCTGCCAAGCTAGTTACAGTTGCTGCCTTTGTGTTCTTGGAGGGAGCTGTCCAAAGCTCTCAGTGCTGAAAGCTCAGTGATCGTTGAGTTGTTTGGCTAAGGTGGAGCCCCAGTGAGCCTGAGAGGTGGAGACAAACACATATACAGCCAGGAATCTTCTTTATTACAAGGACTCTTCCATCTGTCTCATGGAGGCGGGGTGGTGCAAATGAATGAAGCCTTCAAAACCCACAAGCAAACTGTTGCTAATAACTCCCCTATCTCTCCCTGTGCTGTGCATTGGAAAAATCCTGTTTCAGTTCAGATCTGTGCTTTCTTATTTATCAGTACCATATTAATATATATATATGAATGCAACATCACTATTGATATAAAGATTGTTAATTATTTCAATTTGGAAAGGCTACATTGCTCTTCAAAAAATAAAAATACTGTAAAACTGGTCATGTGTGGCATTAGATCTATAAAGACTAGAACATCCAGATGTTTGGAAACAATTGCATTATATCACACTTTATTTTATTGTATCCTGTGTTTGTGTTTAAATAATAATTTTAAGCTTTAAATGCTCTTATGATACACAATAAGTGCATTATCTTATGTGAATTGTTTTATTTGTGTTATTAAATAATCTTTCATTTCACTATTTGGTGGTGTGCGCTCCCCCCCCCCTTTTCTCATTTAAGACAACTCAGAGTATCTCCCATAAACAACACAGAACAGTTGGACTCCCTTTTATCTAACTTCTTCAACATGTTATTAATAAATTACATGATGTCTTCTTTGCAATTAGTAGGAGGGACACACAGTGAAGACTTCCTCCCAATTAAACTAGTGACATTTAAATTATAATGAAATGCTGCCCAAGTGTCAGATAGCAGGAACTGGGCGTCCGCCCCTTTTTACTGAAGTCAGCACAGACAGAACAAAATGTTAATTAAATCTACAGTCGGATGATGCTGTTCTGGGCATATGTTGTGTGTTATAATGATGTTACAGGCTCTACTGGTTATAGGGACAGATCTGCTTTTCATTCAGATAAGCTGCAAGTGCCAGTCTGTATCACTCTATTTGCACTTGATTGCTGTGTCACCTGGTTGGCTATTGTTTCAAATGTTTTAAAAGAGGTAATTAAATTCAACAAGTTCAAGCTACTTATTGTTCCTTACTTTCACATTGGACAGCTAAAAGCATCTCTATTTGCTATGCCATACACTCAATGCTGTATCTACCTTTTTGGAGCCCCTAGGCAGTGAAGTGGAGAAGCCCCTGAGAGTGAGTATGCAAGGTATGCACAGACTTATTTTTTGCCTTTTCTGTGCGTGTACGTTGCTTTTCCTGTTGTAACTGTCTTGTTCTCGGTTGTTACCCCCTATAAGCAAATCTATGAACTGCAGCATTTAATTTTTGTTAAGCCAGGAACCATTGTTTTTAAAAAGTGATGCCCCTCACATGGGAGCACCCCTGGGCGGCTGCCTAGTTCACCTAATGGGTAATCCAGCCATGCATACACTACCTATAATCGTGAAAAAATATAGCCAAACAGTAAGATCACAGTACTCTATAGTAGGAACTAAAGTAAAGTTGTTGATGTTCAGTCCTTCAGTCATGTCTGACTCTTGGTCACCATATGGGCGCAGCACTCCAGGCACTTCTGCCTGTGTTTCTGGTTGTGCTTATCCTTATGATCTTCTTGTCAAAGATACTGAAGTGGTTTTCCAGTTCCTTCTCCAGTGGACCTAGATTTGTCTGAAATCTCTGCTATGCCCTGCACTTCTTGGGTGACCCTACATTATATAACTTACAGCTTCATTGAGGTACACATGCTCCTTCACCACAACATGGTAGCGATCCAGGGAAATTAAAGTTAGGATTAATATCAAAGTGAATTAATATTACTGTGACACAGAACATGGTCTGTATACAATGTACTACCAATCCTTTTTGTTGCACAATATATAAGTGCCTCTAGTATGAGAAACAGTAGTTCCAAAACAGATGGTTGTGTAACGTGTGTGTCCAATATTTGCACAAGAGGCCATATTAGAGGTTTCTTCTCACAAAAAGGGTTGTTGAAAACAATTATTAGCACCTACACTGATACCTTCAGAACCAATTAACTAGGTAAATAGAGGACCTACTCTGTCTATCTATCTATCTATCTATTTATCTATCTTCAGCTATGAAATACCTGCCATCTAAATGCAAGTTTAATTTTAAACAGTATGGCGGTCCTGCAGTATACTGAAATCCAGGATTGTGCTTGAAATACAAGGACCTATGATGCCTACTCTGGAGTAATGGGATAAAAAGAAAAATAGATAATGAGGAAACAGAGACAGAGCAGAGCTACACCAATTCCTTGGCATGGTATGATGATCCTCTGAATTGTTGTAAAATGTGGCTCTAATCTAGATACATACAGTGTTCAATACAGGTTAGTGGGAGTAACATCACATATAATAGTTGTGATTCTTGCGAATGTTGGTGACGTTTACGATGTTGGTCACGCACTTGCGGCCAAAGGCGATCATTGCAGGGCTCGCAATGAGCGCCGCAGGCACTCATCAAGAGGCTTGTGCGACTTAGGCTGCAATGAGCACCGTGTATAAAGTCCTGTGTATAAAGTACACAGGGGGAGAGGCTTGCAATGAGCGACGAAGGGGCTCATTGCGAGCCATGCGATGAGCGCCAAAGCCGCTAATTGTGGGGCTCGCGATGAGCGCCGAAGGTGATCATTGAAAAGCAGAAAAGTTAAAAAACCTCAATGAGTCGCAAAGCCGCTCCTTGAGGGGCTCTTAATGAGCACCAAATGTCTTGCATTGTGTGGCAAACAGCATTGCCAGGCTTACAAATGTTTTCCCGTCATTTTTGACGGGCAATTTCCTAGTACAAAAATAATGGCTGATCGAATTGTGCTCCCTAAGCTGCATGTTTTGCAAACCTATGTTATAAGTATGATTCCCACTCCTACTCCTTGGGTTTCCCTAATTGTTTAATATATAACTGCTTGGATCATTAATGTATCAGTCATTTTGACTGACCCACCAGTACTCTTCTGACTCTACTAAAGTAAACCCTGGGGCTCTCAGACTCCAACATAGATGACTCAGTCTGAGAATGAAAGTAAGTCTATGCATGTGAGACACTAAATTAAAGGTAGTTGTATGAATATGGGTAATAGTTATTTAGCACAGTAACAGGCTCCATTCTTAAAACATAATAGTACCAAAGCTTTTTTTCAATAGTATTATGGTCAGTCTGCTTTGCAGAAGTATGTACTGTATATAAAAGCTGTGTCTTTGAGTTTGTGTGGGAGTGTTGCGTTATCAACACAGTAGACGTAGGTCAGCAGTGCACTCAGAATAGAAGTGCTTTCCTTCTCATTTCAAGGCTAATGAGTCATCACCTACAGAAAGGAAAAAACACTGGGCGTATCAGCTCAGGGTGTGTGTGAGAGCCTCAGAAAGAGAGAAAATGCATCCAAGTGTCAAATAAGGCTGTAATATATTGTGTTATAGCACCACTGTGTCTAATCATATGACAATGTGAGTGTTATTATTAGATATTAGAGTAATCAGTGTGATATTCAGAGTTATTGTTACCATTTTTCCCATCACTATTAGACTGAAAGAACATTATCTGAATTGCTGAGAAACTATAATAAATCATATGGAATCTAGATGGGATATTGTGAGAATTTGTAAGAGTGAGAGAGTCAGAGTGATCTACTTAAGTGTCTGGGAGAGAGCAGGACAAGTATTAAGTGCAAACAATATTGCATGAGTACTCCATTCTCAGGGGTATCAGTCTGGCTCCAGTGAGCTATTATAGCCAGATGCCAACTTATTTGCCCATAAAGGGCTATATCTCACATCTTATCTATAGATACTTAAATGGACATGGAACACAATTCTTTTATTCACGCATTTAAAAGTGCATTACCAAAATTGTGTTTTGCATGGACAAAATTAAGTGAGACCAGTTTAAACTTCAATGAAACTAACAGGAGGTGCAGAAATCATTTGCATGTCTATAGATTTCATTGGGAGACAAATATACGGTAACTCATGAATCTACATTACTGCTCATAAAGCCACATTAAATTTGAAGCCCGTAAGTGCAACGTGAGACCCGCAACGGCTGCAGGCTTGAAATTCGGGTGTAATTATGATATTGAAGGCCATGCGAGTTCCATTATATGTATTAACACATTGATTGCTGGGATCGATATAACACGGGAAGAAAATGAAAATAAATGATTTTATATTGCACATTTGCAAGCTTGAGAATGTTGTACTATTAATTTAAATATCTAACATCACTTTCACTTTATAATAAACTAGTGACTTGCCCGTCAAAAAATGATGGTCAATAAACTTTTAAGCCATGGCAATGCTGTTTGCCACATAATGTGAAGGTTTTTGTACTGTGAGGACCTTCGGCGCTCATTGCAAGCCTCTCCTCTGGTGTACTTGTGCTCCTCTGAGCAGCCTCTGCGCTCATCACAAAGACAGATACATATGTCTATATTTTTGTAAATACTAACCAATTAATTAGTTACTTAATGAATTAATATACTTTACCTATTTGTAATTATTATATCCATCAATCAAAAGGCTGAAGCGCTAATATTCTTTTTTCATTTTCCCACAGCATATAATGTCCAGTGGGACTGTTGCTGGCCTCTGGAGATAGTTTTATGAGTGTCCCAACTGTGCATTAGAAGTAGGCTGCGTTCACGAGGGCAAAGCATTGGTTTATTTGTGTAAAGCGCTACTGTAGATGCGTAATGTTGTGATGTGCAAGTTCGGAGTGTAAAGTAGCGTAGTTTGCCTATGTGCTACGCGGTTCGCCAGTATTTGGCGTCCCTTGTAATAGTGTGTTTTGTACCTCGTACGTTCCTGTGTGAAAGTGGTACGCGGTTGGCGTTGTGTTGCGCGGCCCAAGTGCTGTGAGTTGTAGTGCCTTAACGGCTGGCCTCTCTATGCGAGGCTCACGGGCGAAGAGCACCTTCTTGTGCTTGTCGACCAAGTGCTGTGCGTGTTAGTGCATTAACGGCTCGTCTCGCTACGCTAGGCTCACAGGCGATGAGTGCCTTTGGTGCTCATCGCCTAAGTGCTGTGCTGCAAGTTTTAGTGCCTTAACGGCTCGCCTCGCTATGTGAGGCTCGCAGGCGGTGAACGCCTTTGGCGTTCATCGCCTAAGTCGTACGCACGACGCAAAGCGTAACGACGTCTCATAGTTTGACAATTATAATATGTGATACAGTAGTGTGTGTATATTTGCATTTACAGTGCTATGGATCAGACTTTTTCCCTCTTGAGGGTCTTCTCTAGCACCCGTAGTCTTTTGGGCTCCATTTGCGGGTTACGGGCTTGAACGCCACTAAATTTGTTGCAATTTAATAGCGTGATTGGAACGTAACAGTTACGGACTTGAAAAATCAAAAGGATATGCGGGCACGCAGGTCGAATTCCCACGTCCTGTAGGGTTTTTTTGCCCCTACCCCGCAAGTTTTCGGCAGGTTGCTTTACGGGGCCAATTTAATAGCTGTAAGTCTTGCGGGCTACATTACGGGCTGCGGTTTTCAACATTGAGGGAATTTAATTGGGCTAATAGGCTAGTAAGCACCCAGATCATGTATACATTTAAAAAAAATTCCTACTTCTATAGAGTCATTTAAAAAAAAGAAAAACACCATAAATTGGTATATTTTAAATGCCCTCTTTCAGGTGCAACAAAAAGGCTTTCAATGTCCCTCTAAAATATATTTTTCAGAAGTTCTTCTTGTAGAAGTTCAAATCTCTGCTTAGGTGTTAGAAAACATAATGAATGTTTCTCATTTATTACACATTCAAAATACAGGTGCTTGTAAACCTTGTAAATGTCTTTGAACTGCTGAAATCCTTGTGGAGCCCAACAATATTAAAATTAAGCAATGCAATGAAAAAAAGCTACATTTATGAAAGAATTAAGACTGTCTGCAAATTCACTCTTTCCAATATGCAACCACCTGACATGGGTCCCAGACCTAAGCGAATACAACTGGAATCCTACCAGAGCATTTTTGAAGTGTCCATTTTAATTATGAAATTAGGCATCTTAATAGTGAAAAGCTGAGATTGTAGCAAGATAATGTGTAATGCAGACACAATAAAACATATACGTACCTGCGCTCACTGATCAGAACTTTAAATCCAGTCATCTAAATATATATCTTTGCTCTGGTACTGCTCCTTATTGGAACGCCACTTCTGTAACTCAGTGGCATATGGTTTTCTGCGTCTTTTATTTAGTGCACATTAAAGACTGGCAAGATTTCATGCCTATACAAGCTCTTTCTCAAACCAAGGCCCCTATTCAATTGAGCAATTGTAAGTTACTGGAGCTTGTAATGTAGCCCGTAACCTAATTTTCTGTTCAATTGGCATATTTTTGCTACCCGCAAATGATTGCGGGTTATAGGCTGAAAATCCCAGCGGTTGTCAAAATCGTAACTCCAGCCCACCTAAGACTTTGATCTTTCAAGCCCATAAATGTTACAATCGCAAATTGCTATTCAGTTGCTACAATTCCTCAAGCATGCAAATGTTTTCACACCGTAAATGGCAAATGTAGAAGTACCAGATAGGACTCGCAAGGGGGTTAAACTCCTGTTTCTAGCACTATAAATGCAAATAAATAATTAATACTGCACTTTAAAAGACGGGGAATGGAGGAAAGAAATTATAATTAATTGCAAATCTGCAATCAAAAATATATTTTTTGTGTTTCATTTCTGTGATATATCCATCTTGGTAATCAAGGTGTTAATACATATCTGGCCACCCACGTGGACTATAACATTATTATTATTATTATTATTATCGTTTATTTGTAACGCGCCAACAGATTCCGTAGCGCTATACATAAGTTAAGTTACAGGCAATGACAAGTTCAAGATTCACACATTGCAATGAATGGAGGGCCCTGTCTTTGAGCTTGGAATCCGGTGTCCATAGCGCTTTCCCTAAAGCACTGCGCAGGATTGAAACTCGCAGACTTACAATCTAAAGGTAAAAGTTTGTATGTGGTACAGTAGGGAGAGAGTAGTGCTGAGCATGTTAGGGTGGAAGGTTATAGGCTTCTTTAAAGAGGTGCGTTTTTATTGATGTTTTGAAGGATTTAAGGCAGGAGGATAGTCTGGTGAAGCGAGGCAAGGAATTCCAGAGAATAGGGGCAGCGCGAGAAAAGTCCTGGAGGCGGGAGTGAGAAGAGGTGACAAGAGTGGTAGAAAGAAGAAGGTCATTAGCAGAACGAAGAGGGCGTGTGGGGGAGTATTTGGAGATGAGAGCAGAGATGTATGGTGGTGCATAATAATCTCTACATATAAAAAGATATCGCCAACTTTTTACATTTTTAAAATATACTGTACTATGATTCTAGCAACTAGTGTTTAAATCCTTATACTTAAAAAAATGGAGGTGTCCATCTGCTCTTGCACCTGCACACAGTGAGGTCCTTCCATGTCCCTCTGATGTAGGGTATCTGGGTGGCCTGCTTTCACTCTTTGTTTGGTGTTGTGCAGGCCCAATGTCCTGGTGCTTTGCTCCATGTGTCATCACAGGAATTCAGCCAATCCAGTAGTCCATGGACCACTGCACAGCACCTATTGTAGGACGTTGTTCCTTAGGTGTGGAAATCACATCTTTAGGCTGCTGTGGCTCTGTCTGCAAGTTGCCTGATTTTCAGTATTTCTGTCCCTGTCTAGTAGCAGCCTCAGACTCCTACATTGTCAGGCCAGGATTTCTTACCAGCTCTTCCCAAGCTGTTATTCCAGTCTACTATCTTTGTCAGTTTGTACACCTGGTCAAGTTTACTCCAGTATTCCATGCCTTATTGGGAAAAAAGGCTTAACCCCTTAACATCCTCATCAGTCACCAGCCACCCCTGACAATTACAACCGGACAATTAATCTCAGTGAAGTCTCTTCTGCACTGTTGCACCAAGGATCCCACCTTGTGATTATGAATTAGAAAAAAGGGATGCATGATAACAGACTGCTGGAAATGGACCAGAAGATTGAATACCTTCAGCAGCAATTTAACCAAGGGGATCGCATTTCCCAGCAGTCTGTAAAGCAAAATGCTTTGTTAGCAGCTTTTGAAAGTAAGATGGTCAGATAGTAGATTGCATTACTACTCTCTGTACACAGCTAGAATTTGCTAAAACTCCAGTATCTCCAACTTCACCTATGGTGTCCCCACTGGCTGCAGCTCAAGTGCCTTCACATGGTCCAAGTTGTGCTGCCAGAACAAGTCACCTGGTAGAGGGTTTCTTCAACAGTGCTCTCTGCATTGGACCATTCATCCAGAGCTGTTCCTCCTATCAAGTCTATGATCACTTTTGCGATGTCCTTTCTTGTTAATCAGGCACTAGATTGGGTTGCTTCATTGTAGAAGAAAGATTTGCAGAAGGTATGTGACTTAGATCAGTTACAATAATTCAGTAGAATCTTTGATGTCCCTTTCAGAACTGATAATTCCTCTAATAAAATGATACGCCTTCAGCAAAGTAACCAAGCTGTTCATCAGTACACAACTAAGTTCAAGACCTTAGCAGCTGAGCTAAGTTGGCATCAAGCTGTTCTCTCTGTAGTCTATTGCATGGGACTGTCTGAACACATTAAAGATTAATTAGCTCACTTTGATGTGCAAGCTACTTTCAATAAGCTGATTAGCCTAGTCAACCGCATTGACTCCCACCTTCAGAATATGTAGCCATGAGGTCTCTCTATGGCAAAATTACACATGTATGCGCCATCTACAAAAGTTGGCAGCTGCTACCCCTGATGTTGTGCCTACTGGAGAACCAATGGAACTCTATAATAATAATTGATCTAAGGCTGAATGCAGGCAAAGAGGATCTGATGGTCTATGCTTCTATTGTGCATATAAATGGCATCTATTGAAATCATACATCATGCCCAGAAAAATTGGGGAACACAGAGATCTGAGGGTTTATGAAGAGCATCCTTCGGATTAATTTCCACCAACTTCTTGTTTCCAAAAGTGACTTTTGTACTATTCATATTAAGATGCAAAATTCAGGTAATTGAAACCCTGTATTTTTGTGATTCAGGTTCAGATTCATTTTTTTTAAGGCAGTAATGCTCAAGATGAAGAGCCACTTGTTTTCCTAATTGGCTTATCACCCGCAGAAGGATTAGGCAGAACTTGCACCCTTGTCTGACTTCTGCCACAATAATGACAAAAATTACTCCATTCTATGAGGCTCTTGGATACTATCCTTCCACCATCCTGACCACACAAATGCCCATGGCGAATCCTGCTGCTGATGGAAGAGTACAGAATGTTCAACAGCTTTGGAGCAAGGTTCAGTAACTATTGCAGGAGTCAGTTTACACCCTGAAAGAAGTATGCACTGAAGAGAGTACTCTGAACTTGGGGAGGGTGACCTGGTGTGGTTGGCCACAAAGCACCTGCGGTTATATCAACCATCCTCAAAGCTGGGACTGAGGTTCATTCGCCCACTCCAGTTAGAATCCAGAATTGGTCCTGTGGCTTATAGAGTGACGCTTTCTCCTCCACTGGCACCCATCTGGTGCTCCACTCCAGCCTCCACTCTATTTGCCCATGTGATGGGCAGTCAAGGAGTTTGAGATAGACAACATCCTTGATTATTGGACCTTCAAGGCAAGCCTCCAGTACTTTGTTGACTGGTCGGGTTTTGGACCTGAGGCATGCACATGGTTATGTGCTCCAAGGTGCAGGCTGCTGAACTGGTCCGATGGTTCCATCAATTGCACCCAAGCAGTCGGGGCTTCTGGAGTCTGACCGTTGCGGCGGGTCGTAATGTCAGGAGGAGTGTCTGCTCTGTTGGGCCTCTGGGCAGGCCTGGGAGGGCATGCATGGATGGATCTGTGAATCGAAGCCCTCTCGTGACACACATACTTGCGTAGGGCTAGTCTAGGAGGTATGCGTCTACTCCAGCACCTGCCCACATTGAGTGGCTTCCATGATTCTGTCACATAGGGGGTTCTGGAAGGCCTGCTTCTACTCTATGTTTGGTGCTATAAAGGAATCACTTCCTGGTGCTTACAACTCCACTCTTTATCAACTATAGGGCCTTTATATTGTTGCACATGTTGAAGACATTATGCTTTAGGCGTGGACGCTTCAATATCTTAAATCTACTCTTTAAGGCCTATGATGGCTCTGACTATTAGTCGTCTTACTCAATGTTTTTCCCTATTTAGCTGCAGATTTTAGACAAGCCTCAGACTCCTGTATTGGCAAACAAAATGTTGCATTAGGTCTTCCCCAGCCGACATACCAGTCTACTATCTTCTGTTTGTATGCCTGTCAGCTTGCCTTAAGTTTTCTAAGCCTTATTCTGAAAAGAAGGCACCGGCAACCCCTGACACCTTTATTATTCAGAGTTGAAAAAAACATTTCCTTTAATTTAAAAGTCAAAGAGTCAAAACCTCCCTCAATATTAGAAACATTATTGAATCATTGAATCTTTATTATTTATCTTTGCCGTTATTTATTTATAACGCATTCGTATCATTTTAAAGTTTCATTTTATTTTAGTAAACATAAAGCTTTCTTGGAAATATACATAAATAAATACCTAGTATGATTAATGTTGCTTACAATGTGGATGAAATATTTTATAGGTCCTAGTTCTGATTTATAAATGCATATCCCTTAACTCCTTTCTTGTAATATAATCTGTAGTTAGAGATTACATTTTTGTAATCATGGCATTAAAATACTGAAATAGAAGGATCAGCATTAGATAATAAAGAAGTCAGGGAGGACTGGATCACACACAAAAACAGATATCACCTAGGTAACGAAAAACAATCTGATCAGCAGGATAAAAGGATGAAAACTAAGAATAAGAAATCTCATATAAATAAAACAAAATATGAATGAACTTTGCATTTAATGTTCTAGACAATATCAGTATTTTGGGATGAAGGGCTTTTGTTTAGTTGTAATTAAAAATAGGTGTTAGAAAAAAAAATAGGTGTCATATAGATGTATATTTCCATACTAGTTTGAAAAGGAGTAGTTTATTGGGTGGAAATGAATTGGCCAAAAGGCATCTCTGTTTCGAGGATGGCCTCTGGTTTGTAGATACAAACTGAGGATTTCAGTTTTGTTTACTTATTGTCAAAACCTGACCAAATGTTTAGGATCCATTTTTTATGTACGTTATGTACCCCCTTGGCAAAAAAAAATGAATCGGGCCCAAGATAACACAGAGGTCATGTATGAACTCTTCTCTGGGAACTATAAGCCAAGGGTTAAGAGGTTATATTTTTTAATAAGTAACCACAGCTAGACCTGTATAAAGTATACTACATAATTGTCACGACCCAGAGACGAGGGGCTCAGTACACCCCTAATTCTTCTACTGGAGCTAATAGGAGCAATCTGCAGGTTGTAATTTTATATTCATTTCAGCACCCAACAATTCAGGTCAGGACATCAGTCACTGAGAAACAGGTAAAATCAGTCTAGCAACAACCTTACTTAATGCAGAGCGGACTGGCTTTATTTTTCACAGGTATCGTTTTAAAAAATACCAAGGACCAACACCCATTAGCTTCTCCCTCTCCCTCCTGGAACAACAAAACTCCAAATTTGGTTTATTACTTTATGACCCTCTGACATTCCATGAGGGTAAACCCTTTCCAGTCTAGGCCATGAAAACTTTATAATGGAGAAAATTACACTGCACTCTCTAATAGTGTCGTATCTTCACACATTCTGAGCACACATACATTTTTTAAACATGACACATAACTGAAAGACAAGTTGTCAAAGTCCTTACAGCCAGTCTCATGTCCATTTTAATAGCCTTAGATGTGATAGAGTCCCAAATAACAAAGTTACCTGTGGGGTTCAGGGGGTCCCAAAATCAGTCATGATAATAATATATTCTTGGAATATTATTTGTAAAGATAACTATTTATTAAATGTGTAGAAGAGAGATCAGGATATGCATTTTTCAACTCTCACTTTCTTAGTCATTTTGATTAGATATTAAGCCCGTGTACCCAGACAAAAGTTCTGGGAGGTCCCACATCTCACTCTTCTTGATATTTTTCTCAGTATCTTTCCATATCTCTCCCTTTTCACTGTCCTTCCCATATTCCCAATGCCTTGTTTCCAGGGTTCCCTTTATTCCTATCTCATTCAATATGTCTTCAATTCCTTCTTTACTGTACCCTGGATAAGATTTCTGCAAAGGATAATAGAGCCCAACTCAAGGAGCCGCCAGTAATGACTGCAAGTAAAATCCACTCTGCAGGTAAATTCCACTGGCAATGTTGATCACTCCTGGTGCAATACTGTATTTATTAAAAACAGAATATAATGGATATAATTTTGGAAGGTGCTTAGTGAAGTAAGGCTGGATTAGAATAAACAATTTTAACAAGAGTATATGGAATGAAATACAGTCTTAAACATCAGTTTGATAAGCTGATACAGAGACTGTTCAAGTGCCTGCAGTTTTTCTATTGTGAGATAATTATAGTTATAATATACCTGGGCCAAGCCAATGTTGAGCTCTTACGAGCAGCATGTGTAGGTTTCACAGTCCAGCATGTAGAATCTAAGCATATGCCGTGTTTGTAGTTGTATAATAATTTGTGGATTAATTAATGGAAATATAATTGTTATTAAAGAACGGTAAATAAGGAAAGCTAAGCCCCATTGGAAGACATTTACCTTTTTATGCTGTCACTTCCTCCAGTGACAGTTTAGTTTAGTTAGGTATTAATGAAGGGAGAAGGTGCAGTGATAAGTTAGACAGCATTGGTTTTAAACCTGGATAAGTTATAACCTCTCTGACAAAAAAAAACACATACATTTATGGTGCATACTCCAGACATATTAATAAATAATTGAAATGATATTGCCAAACTATTATTAAAATAAAATAATCTTTATTATTATCTCTGAAACTATCATGATGCATTTAAAAAAAATCCAAAATGTCTTAAGATATTATTATACAGGCAGTAATGCTCTCTTTGTTATACTCTATCAGTTATCTATTATTGTGAGGTATTGAAAAAAGTGCTACATATTAATAAATTATAAGTGAATCATAATTGCCCTCAATAAAAAGTAAGGATTCTGTGATAGAATACCTACTTAAATTAGTGTCAAATTATCCATTTGTAGTAGTGTCCAGGCTCTATTAATCACTACATTGCCAATATCTATTGATGCTTCAAATTTCCAGCATTATTAAAAATGTACCGCTTATAAATCTCTTTAGAATTCTATATTGGAGAAAAGGTGATTATCCAAACACTTAACCCAAATAGTTCTTCAATTTACAGGGTCGAGTTACATGTCTTGGGGAATATATAGGGTGACGTGTAGGCATTCTGTAAACTTAAACAAAAAAAATAAGTCAGATGCGCTCATCAGAGAACGAACCAACCTTAATAGGTTACTTCTATGGCCATGATAAGCCACTCTGAGAGAGCTTATCATGGTCATAGAACTAATCTATTAAGGTTGGTTTGTTCTCTGATGAGCACCTCTGACTTACCTGTTTTTGTTTATGCAAATTACTCTTAGGGTTTAGTCTCCCTAAGGGTAATAGGGGACTCCAGACGTGGACCCCTTACTCACTGTGCCTTAGGGAGTTCAGCCGCACTTCACTGACAAGGCCCATAAAGGCCGAAACGCGTCTGGGGTTTGCTGTTTCTCCTGTTCAGGGTAGAATTGCCTGGTATTTCGGGGCTGGGTCACTCTTCTGAGTGGGAATAGACTGATATACTACAGGATATTTCTCCCTGTGAAGGGCACAAGTGAGCTAAAAGAGGTTGCTCTCAGAGTGGCTTATCATGGTCATAGAACTAATCTATTAAGGTTGGTTTGTTCTCTGATGAGCACCTCTGACTTGCCTGTTTTTATTCTGTAAACCTATCAACTATGGCTGTCATAGATAAAAAAGTGCAATTTATCCGACATTGAAAAAGGGATGATCATTGGCTTTCGGGCCAAGGGGGGCAGTATTTCTGAAACAGCGCAGCTTGTGAACTCTTTACTTGCTGCTGTGGTTAAAATGTACTGTGACAAGACAAACGGCACCACTGAGAATAAATGGTGTCAAAACTGGTGAGCACCAAGGGTCCATTATCAGAAATGGCTTAAATTTGAATGACAGTACCAAAATTGAACCTCTTCTGATTGACAAAGGGTTGCCTTCTCTGATGAGTCACGTTTTCTGCTTCATCGACTGGAAGGATGTTGGCATATCAGGTGCAAAACCTCGGGGAACAAACACTCTGCAACCATTGTTGGAAGAAAACAAGCTAGTTGCTGCAACGTTATGGTCTGGGGAATGTTTTCTTGGCATTGTCTGGGTCCAATCATACCTCATGGAAGGCACTCTCAACTGATTGGGTTATTTATCCATCCTTGCACATCAAGTACACCCATACATGTTGACAGTCTTCGCTAAAGCAGATGGAATCTTCCAGCAGGAAAATGCAACATGTCATATGGCCAGAATTCTCCGGGAGTGGTCGGAAGAGCACAACGAAGACTTACAAGTACTTCCCTTGCTCCATGACTTGAACTGCATCTGTGCACCTGTTGGACTAGCTCAATCTCCATGTTTGTCGTATGGATCCTTTAATACGCACTCTTTATCAGCTGTCGGTTGCCCTCCAGTCTTCCAGATACCCTTGGTAACCTTCCAGCATCTTATTAACTCACTACCATGCCGTCTAGCTGCTGTCCATGGATATTAGTTGGTGGATATAATAATGTGACTAGACTTTGTATTAGTTCATTTCGCCCATCTAAATAGTCTAATATGCTTAAGGCTCCCCTTTCTCTGCTGACATTTGAGATTGGAACTATGGCTGTGATAGCAAAAGAAAATCAGAGGCGCTCAGTCTGAGAGCAGGAGACACCTAAGTAGCTTTGTCCTATAGGCCTGGTCACTCACTCAGAGAGCAGCCTCTTTTAGGTCACGTGTACCCATCACAGGGAGAAATATGCTGCAGTATATCATTCTGGTCTCACTCAAAAGAGTGATCCAGCCCCGAAACACCAGGCAATTCTACCCAGAACAGGAGAAATTGCAAACTGACTGTGATACCCCCTCAAGCTGCTATACAACTGTGTGGTCTGACTCCTTGCCATGGTATGCTGCCTGTGTACTACACTTCCGGGATGCGGCCTGTCAAGGACCCAATGCACATTTCTCTCATGCATGTATAATCTGTCAAAAGTCTGAATATTGTTCACTAGGATGTACAAGCTACAATAAATTTGAGTTCATAAAACCATAAAGGATGCAATGAAAAAAAAATAATAATAATGGGAGAGGATTGACAGTTCACAGAGCAGTTTGATAAATAAGTTCCATGGAAAATGTTACCTATCCAATCTTAATACGCCTTCATACTCCTTATCCCCGCTTAACCCCACTTTTACCATGAATGATAAAAAATTGTCTTCATGAGTGCTTTTTTGTTTACATGATTGTAAATTGACTCTTTTTTTAAGACAGCACGATCAGTTTTCTAAGATTGTGTCTGCACTTGTGTTTGCAGGTTCTCGAACATATAAACATGTCACTGTTGATACAATATGAATTTACCTGATAAAGGGCTATTGTGCTGATATATAATGTTATTGATAGCACATTACAGGCACAAATAAAGAAGGACTAGGATCATCTTTCAGGAGCTTTTATGAATATAAGCAATAAAGCCATAAATACTCCAGGAAAATACATATAGTGTGCCCACTGTATTTGTCTAAACGTTTGCCATAAATAAAACCTCAGCCTTATGTATATCCCAGGCATACTGGAAGACTAACTAAACTGTTGACAAGTACTAAGTTCAAGGAACATTCCTATTTTCTCATTCTTGTAAACACTGATGCTGTTTTTTTACAATATTGATCACTTCTCATGCAAACAAAATTTAGTTTTTTGAGAATGCTCTTTTGTTTCTTCTTCTTTTGGGTGTCAGTATCATTTCTTTTAATACAACCCAACAGGAACTCAGCGGAACTCCTCCACTTATTGTGTTATGAACCTACCCGACGTCCTTTAAGATTTCGTTTTTTAACATGCTTTTCACCAATCTATTGGCCACTTCTTCTATCACAGTGCATTTGTTGGATTTGGTGTATAGATATCTTTTAATATTTTACCTTATCAATATCTGCATTTATTTTCTACTACTGTGTTGCTGCATAAACTACCTCTGCCTTGATTTTCTACTGCTACCTACAGCCTCATTAAATTACTCCTCGTTGTTCCCTCAGCCCTCAGTAAAGGCGTCGGAGAGCTGTTAGCGAGGGCCGATTCATCAAAATGTTCCTTGCAGCTGACTTAGGGAAATTACAGCCGAAAATGGCTGAAAATAGCTCCGAGGAGAGCTACGTACAACCGGCACACCTTAATCTATGGGGTGAACCTCGTCCCTTGCTAATATGCCAACGAGCACAAAAAAGTGCCCGCTAGCGATACAAATGCCTATACGTGCTGCCTTGCAGCAGCCCGACCCGCTGTTCTAATGCTTCCCCCTGCACCCTAAACACACCCCGATTCTGCAGGGGTCTCTATAGGGACTCCCGCAGCCTCCTCACATTAACCCTTGCAGCAGGGGTCCCCGATCAGCATCGATTGAGATCCCCTGCTGCATTTAAATATTCAAATTTCCCGCTGCGGGTCCTTAAAGGGCCCGCGGCACACTATTAGCCAATCCCAGCCGCAGGGGTATTGTAAGTACCCTGGTGGCACCTAACATGAATCCGCCTCTATGCTGGAGGTCCCCATCGGGACCCCCGAAGTGCCCCCACATTAACCCCTTACAGCAGGTGTCCCCGATCGGCATCGATCATGACACCTGCTGCATGTACCATTTTAAATTTAAAATTAAACCCTGCTGAGGGGGTACTATAAGTACCCCCCAGGCACCTAAAGTTAACCTTTATCACTCATGGGGCACTATACAGAGCCCCATGAGCCCTTAATTGACCTTGTCACTCATGGGGCTGTATACAGAGCCGCATGAGCCCTTAATTAACCATGTCACTCATGGGGCTCTATACTGACTACAAAATATTACCCCCTATCTATAACACATTACCCCCTATCTATTAAACATTACCCCTATCTACATAACATTACCTCCTATCTATTAAACATTAACACTATCTACATACGATTACCCCCTATCTATTAAACATTACCCCTATCTACATAACATTACCCCCTATCTATTAAACATTACCCCTATCTACATAACATAACCCCCTATCTATAATACATTAAACCCTAAATCTAAGCTAAAGTAGAATAAATAAGACCACTTACCTTTGTAGATGTCCCTTCAGATCGCACCCCTAGGAATAAAAGAAACATCAAATTAGTACAGAATTAAACACTACATAAAATAAATAAAAATTCTAAATACAGTATGAAACTTACCTTTCCATCATGTCCCAGTGATTGGCTGTTGTTACTGCAGCCTATCACAAGGCGCAAATGCCTTTAGCCAAACACCCCGTGTCTCACACCTTGGCGCCTTCTGGTTGAAATTTGGTTGACAGCCATTTCAGCCAATCAGAAGGCACCATTCAGTTTTTTTTTTACCAGAAGAAGGCCTAGAAGCCTCATTAGCGTCGGGGAGCTCCTCAAAGGAGGAGCTCCATTACTTTTTTAAAAAATTTTGTTTAGAGCTCGGATTTTTCAAGGGCCCAGCCCTGGCAGAAGAGAAGGAGGACGGGGAAATCTCGGACTGGTAAGTTTTACATTTAGAATGTTTATTGTTTATTTTTATTGTGTTTATTTGTGTATGTGTGACTAATGTGATGCTTCTTTTTTCCAGGGGCTGAACCGGAGTAGACAAGAAGATGGACGGGGACATGTTGGAAAGGTTATGTTTATTTATTCTATATAGTGTCTAATTTTGTACTAATTTGATGTTTCTTTTATCCTAGTGGTGCGATCTGAAGGGACATCTGCAAAGGTATTTTAGCTATAGATTTAGGGTTTAATCTATCATAGTTAGGGCGAAATGTATTATTAATACGGGTTTATGTTATATAGATAGGGGTAATGTTTAATAGATAGGGGGTAATGTTATGTAGATAGGGGGTTACGTGTTATAGATAGGGGGTAATTTTTTATAGATGGGGTAATGTATTATAGATAGGGGGTAATATTTTATAGTCAGGGGGATAATAGTATATATATATATATTATGTATATATTGCTGGATTGTAATGTTATCTGTATATGTGTATGTATTTTCTTTACAGGTGTGTAATTCTTTTTTATTTTTTGTAGTGGGGATTTGTAATGTTCTTTTATTATTTTTTGTAATAGGGGTTGTAATGTTTTTTTATTTTTGGTAACTTAGCTTTTTTATTTTGTGTAATTAGTGGGATGGGTGTTAATAGGGGGTAGGTAGTGTAGGTGTTAGTAGGTTGGGGTAGATGGGGGTTAGATGAATATGGTATTGGGCTTTTTGTATTCCCAATTTTGGCTTTAGCGCTTAGTTTACTCAGATAATGTTAGTCCAAGATAATTATCTCTCAGTTTCTGTAGATAATATGTTGATGTGGATAATATGTGGATGTTAGTATATTTCCACATTATTTCTACGGGATCTTGGATGGGTCTTGTTGTTATATTCCTAGGGCTCTGTAGTTCTCACACTTGGAGGATGCCTCTTCTCCTGGTACATGGTAGATGGGTGTTAGTTCAGATTTAGTGGTTTATTGAGGGGGATAGTGTAGTGTAGTGTTTGTACTTTGTGTCATGAGGGTCCTGGAGGACCCTCATGGCACTTATGGGGTTAATATTAGAGTTCTAATTGGCCCATGAGGGTCTTCATGAGGGTCTGTATGGACCCCCATAAGTGAAGGGGTTAGATGGAGGCTTATGGGGGTCTTTATGGATCCCCATAAGTGATGGGCTTAAATAGGCCCAGTTAGGGTTATTAGGTCCAGTTAGGGTTAAATAGGCACTTATGGTGTTATTATAGGGGTTAATTAGTGTCTGGGTGTATGGGTCTATATAGACTCATATTGGCCTAATGGGGTTAATTAGTGTCCCATAAGGGTCTGTATAGATCCTTATGAGATTGATAGGGTTAATAAGGGCTCATGGAGCTCTGTATAGAGCCCCATGAGTGACAAGGTTAATAAAGGGCTCATGGGGCTCTGTATAGTGCTGGAATGGGACATGTTATATCAAACAACCACCAGATCTTCTACTGTGGTCAAGAATCTTGCAGAAGAACTAAAGTAGTCCTTGTAGTCAAAGGGTCCCCCAAGCAGTGCTCAGTTACAACCCCATAAATAACAGAATTAGTTCAATTCAAATGTAAGGCAATCCATTTAACATCTCAGTGATTCAAGTCTAAGCTCCAACTATGGATTCTGACGATGCTCATAGATATAACAAGAAAAGATGTAACTTTCCTCACAGGAGATTGGAATGCTAAAGAAGGGAACAAAAAGGTATCAGGAATAACGTGCAAATTTGACCTTAGAGTACAAAATGAAGCAGATCAAAGATTAGTAGAATTTTGTCAAGATCATTCTCTGGTCATAGCAAACACCCTCTTCCAACACCCCAAAGGACTCTACATATTTACATCATCATATGGACAATAAAGGATTCAGATTGACTATATGCTTTGTAGCCAAAGATTGACGAGCTATGTACGGTCAGCAAAACAAGAGCTGTAGCTGACTGTGGCTCAGATCATGAGCTTCTTATTGCAAAATTCAGAATTAAACTGAAGAAAAGAGGAAAAAACATCAGACCAAACCAATAAAAAATAAATAATATTTCTAATGAATATGCAAAGGAAGTAAAGAATAGATTTAAGGGACTGGACTTGGTAGACAGAATGCCTGAAGAACTTTGGTAAGACATTTGTAACATTATCCAGGAAACAGCAACAAAGAATATCCCCAAAAGAAAGAAAACTAAGCGCTATATGCAAATCTCTGCAAAATCAATTACGAGTGCTGTAGTAGCACAGTAAATCCTACATAGCTATTTTAATCCCCCATCCCTAAAACATTGGGTGAGAACTGCTACAAGTGAACTGCAGGAAAAGCAAGACAAAAATCTTGATTTTTGCGCTGACAATAAATTACGAGGTACTCCCTTACACTTTGACACCCTAACTCTATGGTAATAAGACTTTACGGATCTATCGCCAATCACGGCATATACTGTCACTTTAAATCCTTTTGTTGCCAACGGTTTAGACATTAATGGCTGTGGATTGAGTTATACAGACTGTACAATTACTTCTTTACATTATAGAAGATAAAATATAATAAAATATGTTTATATATATATATATATATATATATATATATATATATATATATATATGTTTGTGTATATACTCTGTCCCTTCCAGATTGTTTTGGTTCCTACACCCCTGGCTTATACCATTGAGTATATAGAGTTCCTTGGCTTTTTCAGTATGACACTAATTTAAGTATATTGTATTTCATGTGTTTTTATGATATGTTTCATTATTTACTGGTAAAACACTGGTTTGATTATTTCTTACTTTGTATTACAATCTTACAAAAAAAATCTTTTATACGTTTTTTTTAATACATGGCCAGTTAATTAGGCCATTGTATGAGTCTCTGTCTCAAGTAGATTCAGCACCCTGCTAGTAGGGTATATGCTCAACTGATTACATTGTGTGTATGTAGTCATTAACTGACCTCTCTTTCTGTCCGATTTCTGCCCGGTCATTTGCTGTGGCACTCCAGATAAAAAAAGCACTCTGCCTGTCCCATTCCTGATACTTCAACACTGATTACAACAATGAACTACTTACCACTGAAAGTTCTATGGAATAAGCTTATATTTTTGGATACCCTACTCACATACCGTGTGCTCACATGTATGGCTCCATTACTCCACATGTTATTTGGGGCTAATGCTTTGTGAAGGTGTTTTTTGTCCCCCAAGCAATCATTATACTATTTTGTTCTAATTTAAGGATCTTTAGTGCTGATAAAACTGTATAAAATGTTCAAGGTGTTTCCTGTATATATATTTTAGCTGTTATATATAGAGCAAATAGATCTTAATAATCTTAAGTAAAATTATATTTCCATTCAGATCTTGCCATTTAACACGATCCTTTAAAGGGGGCATGCCGACCTTTGCGCACTGCAAAACAGTGCACCGTCATCAGGGCACCGAGAACTGCGCTCTGCGCTCGAGCCTGCATCCCATCTGCCACAGTGGCCCCCATCTCATATTTACTGGAACTGCTTGGCAAGGTAAGGGTCTGACAGTGTGCCATATGGGCCAGGTATTGTGTGTATGTGTCACTAGGAGCATGATGCATTGCATGTTTATCATGTATGTAGTAATAAACATGCTCGTAGTGACACATGCACACAATGACATTACATACAATATGCTCCTAGTGACACATGCCAGTCCCACATGGCACACTGTCAGCCCCTTACCTTAGCCTTGGCAGCCTCCAGCAAGCAGGTCCAGTAAATATGAGATGGGGCAGATGGGATTCAGGCTGGAGCACAGAGCTTCATCAGAGCGCAGTTCTTGGTGCCCTGATGACGCCGCTGGTCTCCGGCACGCAAAAGATGTGCCACCTTTAAAGGGCCATTAAGTGCTCTTCATGGTGTGAAAGAGCACAACATTCTATGTTAAAATGATCTATTGCTTTCTCTTTAATACACTAATAACAGCTAAAAATCTGCAGTATAATGTCTGTTTACAAACATAGTCCTGACTGTTCCATGATTAATAATATCTACCTGTGAACACAAGATTTATGTTTTTTCTCTGCATTCAGGAATGTAATCAGCCAACAGTTAACCCACAAGTAACATATTTAGGCGTTTCCAGCAGACTTCACTGCACAGATGAATTTGTGAAGGGTTAACCCTCTTTCTGCTCTCTGCACGCAGCTCTTGATGTCAGTCTGCCTGGGGGACTTGCCAGAGTCTCATGTAACACTTCATTTATGTTTTTTTCTGTGAAAAGGCACCTATTTCATAAATTCTAGAGGTTTTTCAACATATTTTTACGAGTATTTTACAGTGGTGTGCTCCAAGTTGTGCTGTATTAAACTGTACACAGATTTCTGAGATGTATGTTTATTTTATGTTGTCAATTCACCTATACTGTATACCCATGTCAATAAATTATCCACATTACACTTTGTCTAAGCCCCACATAATCAGATCACCATTCTTCAGTTTCTTTTTTCATGTTCTAAATGTACAGCATAAATGGATCTCTCACATTCCTAATTTCAGGATCCTTTCAGTTCTCCCAGATTTACCCTTTTCTCAGCCCATTTTTTCATGTTTGTGTATAATTAAATAAAAATGAATTGGAGCACTCACTCAATTTGCTATATGTGTTTATAACAAATATGTGAGAACTACCTATAGACACTTGAAATTTCTGTCTAATACAGGCAGTTTACGGAGAAATCACAGTACAAAAGGTTCTTCTATACTGGTGACTTTTAGGTAGGGTTGGAAAATGTGTATCAAACTCTAAATTCATCATCATGATTCTTCTTCTTATTAACTTTTCTATGTAACGCACCAACATATTCTGTATCGCTGTACGGGGGATAATAGGGAAAAATACAATATTAACAATTGCTAAAAACGGAGGGCCATGTTTTGAGCTTAAAATCTTTGTAGAAAATGCTTTTTCTAAAGCACCCTAAAAGATTCTCTAAACTTGTGCGCCCAGCATTTATCAGACAGGAATATTCTTTGTCACATGAATAAAACCTATATGTTGCCACCTTTACGTTTGTGTTTCTTGATTTAGTTTTTTTAGGAGCATCACATAATTTCAATCTTATATTTGTAAATTGTATTATAGTGTCACCTAGTGGTTACCATATATGTTTTAGCTGCTATATATAGAGCAAATAGAGCTTAATAATCTTAAGTAAAATTATATTTCCATGTAGATCTTGCCATTTAACATGCTCCTTTAAAGGGGGCACCCCGACCTTCGCTCACTGCCGAACAGTGCGCCATCACCAGGGCGCCAAGAAATTCGCCCTGATGACGCTCTGCGCTCCAGCCTGCATCCCCTCTGCCACAGTGGCCCCCATCTCATTATTACTGGACCTGTTTGGCACAGTTCTATAACAAACAGTACTGCGAGGAAATAATGGAAAAGCAAATCTTTAGGTTCTTGAACAAAGAATTCAAAAAGTTACTGTTATCTATAATGACTCTTGGCTGTATCATTTATTATGAGCAGTTGTGATGTTTTCTGGCTGTGTAAATCAATGACAAAATTTAAACATATTTGTAAATGGGAAATTTGGGTATTGAGAAAACTCTGGTATGGACACATTTCACCTGAACCATTGACCTTATGTTCAACATAGCCCGTTTTCCCCAAGAATGAATGATTCCCCATCACTCGTCTGTCTCCACTCCAATCCATAATGAACGCATCCTCTAGACTCATCTACCACACTCAGCGCTCAGTGTCTGCAACCCCTCTCTATCAATCACTCTGTCAATGCCTCCAGAATACAATTTTAAATATTGACCCTAACTGCTCTCATCTCAAAATACTTCTGCACTCACCCTCCCTCTTCGTTCTTCTAACCACCTTCTTCTCTCCACCTCCTTTCACTCCCTCCTTCGGGACTTTTCTTGGGCTGCCCCTAATATCTGGAACTCCTTGCCTCGCTCTACTAGACTATCCTCCTGCTTCAAAACCTTACTCAAAACATATGTCTTCAAAAGAAACTTATCACATTCAGCCTTAACATGCTCAACACATCTTTCACCCTCTTGTACCAAACCCAACCCCAAACCCATTAGATTGTAAATTTGCAAGTTTTTAATCTTGTAGGGTGCTTTAGGGAGAGAGCTTTATGGAAGCTAGATTTAAAACTCAAAGACAGGGCCCTCCACTCTTTGCAATGTGTCAATTATATTTTGCCTTGAACTTAACCCTTCTACAGCGCTACAGAATATGTTGGTGCAATACAAACAAAGATAATAATAATCATTTTACTGAATTAGCTTGTATCACCTCTACCTATAGATATGCCATGTACCTACCATCTATTAAAGCAGCAATTTTCCCATGACCCCTTTTTAAAGGCATGTCAAACTGGTAGCTAAAATTCACAGAAGCTATAAAGGCTCACAATGCCTATTTTCTAAGAAAAATGAATAAAAAGAGCCTCAAGTCTACAGAAATCAGGAATCACAGCTCATTTATAGCCTTGGTGAACCTTGTGGAATCAAGCCCATTGTGTGTATAATAATGACGCACAAATACTGTATGACACTGTAAAGATGAAGTGCAAACGGATCATTTAGGAGTAGATTTAATAAATTAAAAAAAACAATATTTTTTCTTAATGACATTTACAACATGAATTTGTCAGAAAATATCAAAATATTGCAGTATACATGTCGCAAGGTAGATCCAAGACATTTAAAAACCTCATATAAAAATTACATTATGTACATTCCATTCAAATAAATTATTTTCAATGATTATTTTATGTAAATTGATAGCAAACAGATTTATATATATTCTTCTGCAAGTAAAATATAACTTTCATTTATACATATATTTTTATATAAATATCTTTCAAACCATATATATGAAAATACAGTATGTATCAATTGTTCCTAGAAAAATATTGTAAGTGCAGACATAGAAGCTTTAGAAATGAATAAATCAGGACACTGTTGCTACAATATTTCCACTGAATATAGCAAAAGATAGAAAACATTTGTAATACTTGGACCTCAATGTAAATAATAACTATTTTCAGACCTAAGAACTATAAACAATACAGTATATTTTAGATACTGGCACATAGAAAACATATGTCTTCATTATGAATCTCAATTATTTTGTGAAGTGAATAGACTCCCCCCTCTTCTATTGGATCTTCAGTTTGCTTGTATCAAAAACTCTATTTACTTGGTGGTAATGTTGATGGGTCCTCACAGTGTATTAAAAAGGATGACTGAAGAACTACACTTGATAATGTTCAAGATATTTCAGAAAGTAAATAAAATAGAAATACTGCCTTTAATGTATTAACTAATGTATGCAAATTGTATTTATTGCCAAATTTAAGCTGCTTTATTGAACTAATTCACCATCAGAGAAGGGGTTTAAAGACTGATTTCCATTAGTCCAAATGACAGCCCACCCGCTTAGGACTGCCACACTTAAATGGAGACAGTTGAATGTGTCTCTGCATTAAAGCTACATCCCACTTGTAGAGGCAGATACAAATGAATGGCAGTATCCACTAATAAATAATTGCATATAATAGTTAATACATTAAAGTTTGTATTCAATTAGGAAATATAAAAATACAGGGGTCCTTTTAATGACAACTTGTGACCTTCGGGAAAATGTGATATCACTTGTGAGAGTAATCTAAGGCTGTCAATGTTTGAGCCTACAATCCAGGCAGGATTAAAAATGGTATGGAGAAAGTGTCTATTCTGTAACAAAACATTTTGGCTTTACAATGAAGCTCTGTTCTGTAAAAGTAAAACTTTCTTGAAGGAGACGCATTTACTGTATGTGCTCTAAGACCTTCATTTCAGAGGCATCTGTCCCCCTTGTGGTCATTGAGGACGTTTTTCACAAAAAGATGCCGGATCAGCAGCTCAGAAGCAAATAGTGTATGGTCCTTATATAATTTCCATAAATTATGTTTGGGAGGTACTAGGAGGATAGTAAAGAAACATTGTATGTACACTAGAAAATAAAAATGGCTGCATATACAAATAATACCTGTGTTCTAGACTTTCTTTAACGTACAGTAATTCTCTTCCAGTTATATCAATAAAACATATAATTGCCCTGAAACTGCCTATTACTATAGCCAGAATTTTTATTGTACCATAATATAAACAGTCTGCACATTATGGTGAATTGAATTTATCTTCATTCTCTGTATAATAATGATCTTTGTGTTAATTGTCCCTAAATAAGTAAAATACATGATCCTGCTTTATTTCAGCTTGTATTAGTATAAAAGATTAACTTCATGGGCACGTCTTACAAACACATACAGGTGACACCGAAAATTCCAAGAAAGTTCTGGAATATCACTGCTTCTAATCCAGTCATACTGATAAAGAAAGTGGCAGTGACAATTTAATTGTCAAGTATCAGTGATTGACATTTGTTTAAATAAGAAAAGTGACTATGTAAAAGGAAAACAAATTAGGAACATTGGAAAAAAATTCTGTCTAGATTAAGGCTAAGGGTATTATAAATTATGGATGTAGTTTTAATCTTGACTTTGGTCCTATTTCCAGATCTATATAACTTTAAGGAACTCTATGGTGCTTTGTTTCTTCATTGAATAAGCAAAAGTATTCTAAAATATAGAGCAACAAGTGTAGAAAAATGATTTAAAGATGTTCTAAACAAAAAATTGCCTAAAAAGAGTCCCTTTAAGTCTAAATGTTTTCCATTCCACTAGCTCTTTTTTCAGTGTTAGGAACTTCCCAGCCAATTACAATCTTGGAGAAAATTGATATGGCCTCCAATTAGCTGAGAATGGGATTCTGTAAAAACGATCTGGCGGGGTGGAAGAAATAAAATAATAAAAATTAAAATAAATAAATAATTGAAGCGTGGAAGAAATAATTGAACTTGGTTTCATGGCTGGACAAAGTGAGCTTACATATTAAAAGTATTTTGTTAATTTAAGTATACAAATTGCTCTTATTTTTGGATGCTTTTCCTTATTCCACAAAGAGAAAACGCCTTAAATACAGGCCATTCAAAATCTAAAAGTAAGGACATCTACTAAACAATAATTACTCCTGTCTATAGGATGGTCTTGATATTTCAATTTGTTCTAGAACACAAATTAATTTGCAAAGAGCTGTTCTGTGCCCCTTTTTATATGCTTAAGGGGTAAAACAAATTCATCATATGTCTCAATAGAAAATCCACTTATTAATAGAGTCTCAGAGACCCTTGCGCTAACATGAATCAAGTATTGGAAATGGCAACACTGAAATGTATAAGCTGACCTTGTAGTACTTGAATATCTCAATAAGCTGTCACTGACATTGTCACAATCGTCAAGAAATATATGCAAAAAGGTATATGCAAGTGAGCTGGGTTATGAATGCATCTGATAGAGGAGAATTAGTAGTGTATGAAAACATATGTTATATAGAAAAGTTTAGTTTACTTACAAAGTTATATGCACCAAAGTCAAATCCAGCTGTTCACACCCACAGGACGCTTACATAAGCCGGGTACACACAGGAAATACAGCAGTGTACCCACAGGAAATACAGCAAGATACAAATTTTGACCTTTCTGGTACAGCGCACAGGAAGTAACTGTTGCAGTTCTTGTACTGAGCAGATGCCAGAAGCCACTGAGGTGAATAATGATACAATGGATTAGCCTGATGCTGAATTTGAATGTTATGCTTACTGAAGTGGGGTTTTCTAGGGGTGTACATGATAATATGCAAATGCCAAAAAACATAGACATTTCGCTAACTTCAAGGTAAGCTGATTAATGTTTATTTTGGAATGTTTTCATGCAAAAAAATTGTTTTCATACACTACTAATTCTCCTCTATCAAATGCATTCACAATCCAGCTCACTTACATATCCCTTTAAGACTTTTAATTGTCTTCCCAGTAAATGTTTTCATTCTGAGTTGGATTTTAAACCATCTTTTTGGAAAACACAGAAAAACAATTTACTAGAGCTGGCTCTGAAATCATCTTTCTGAATAGCACAATTCAAATGCAAATCCAGACTAAGTCATTCAGACATATAACATTAAACCAAAATCAGATTTTGACATATCAAACGTGTCAGCTAGGAGCTAAAGAAAATCAAATAATATGTTTATTTCAAACTTCAAGTCCAATGAAAAATGGTCAAGTGTGGACAAAGAGCTGCCAACCTCTAGAGAATTATAATGGCGAGCCAGAAAATCAGATTTCTAAAAAAACAAAAACAAATCAAAGACATACTGAACAGTTACACAACAAAGAGATAATTTACATGATCTGCAATCAGTGCTAATGAGACTTCCTTTATATCTGACTTATACACAATTAAGATGAGTCATGTCATACTGTTAGAATATTGGCTTTTGGGTGCTTTGCACTATGAATAATACATACAACCTTAAGAGAGTGGTGTGCAAACGTCTTCAAGTCACATACCTTCCATTATTCAAATCACCAGAACAGTATACTTGAAAGACGGAGAGATATTCCCTTAATATTACAGCTATTGACCAAAATGTCCGCTCTTATAAAAATGTACATTTGCACAATATGTGCTCACATATATATCCATTGCTGAGCAAATATTTTCTTGCCATTTTTGTCACCATTGTCTGTGACGATTTCTTTTCTGTACTGTCATTGATTATTGTATCTTAAAAGAGAACTAAAATAACCAGAGATAGAAAATAGGGACATCTGTTTTTGATACCATAAAATCAGAAATGTTCCTCCAAAACAACAGTCATTGATGGGTTTGAAGTCACATTATCCAATCTATTGGCCGTTTTTGACATGGAAGTCATTTAACATTAATTTAAAAAGGCTAAATTATTCTAAGAACTACTTAATTATCCTTCATTATTATATCAAATATTGTACACTGCTCCCACAAAGCTCACAATTTTTGGAAGCTCAATCTGTAAAATATTGTATATGAATCACAAAAAAAGCAGATTAGACAATATATAAAAGTGCAAAAAATAGAACTAGAATAGAAGCTATTTTTCTCAGGACCATTCCATTCATATATATAAAAAATTAAAGAGTTGCATATACATTCAGATTTTTAAAACAGGTTTTAAACCTATACACAAAGTAATTTAACACTGCTTCCCATATACAGCTGGCTCCATCCTGAATGTTCCTCTCCTGGATGCTGTTCACAATAGTTTTATCATCTCTATAATAATCTCTATGTACTTCATTTTTAGATGGACATGTTTGTTTGTTTTTTAATCATGGATGTGGGAGATCCATATGGATCTGGCCATGTCCCTAAGTTATGCAGTGATAGCATGATATGCAGTATTTTGATTAGGACTGATTTGCAATCTTGTGGTTAAAACCAGAGAAGAAGAATATTGGGTATAGATCCGTTCATTCCCAATACAAAGACTTGCTTTCAATCATTAGTAGTCAAAAGGCATAAAGAACAATTATGGCACAGAGTGAAGGCACATAGGAAGTGATTAGGCTTTTTCAAGTCTTTGTTGTTCTTGTAAGATTCAGTGCTTCATGGTCTCAGTGTCTTCTAGTTAAACATTCTGTCTTTGGAATTCTCGGACAGCACTGGCATTTTCGTAGATGAGGTCAGTCATCTGATTTTCATAGATGTTTTCCTCAGGAGGTTGTTCAATCAAGTCCAACATACACTTGTTCAGGAAGACATACTGAGACTGGAAATGAAAGAATTGAGTTACGGCATAATTAAGGTTAAACATAAACTGGGGAGCAATAATGATTACTTTTAAAAAAAAACATGGGCTGTCACAAGTCTATACTTATATCTGTAAATTCAGAGAATAACATTATTTGACACAATGGTTGGGTTATCTGGTTGTGTCAGCATGACATGCTTCTGTAACATCAGAAATAAAACCTGTGAAAATCAATAAATTATCTAAAGCCCTTGGTCTGGGATATGTAGACGTTACCGGTCTTCTTACCTCTGTCTGTACCATGAGAGTCCGATTCATTCTCATCTTCTGTACAAAGTTATAAACTCCAATACGATGCTCCTTCTCCATCTGCTGCATCAGATAGTCCAAAGCAATAAGTGTTCCAGTACGGCCCACCCCAGCACTTCAACAGCCAATGGAAGACACATGAAATTGAAGATAGAATAACAGAAGACGGTACATGAGAAAGAAGAGAATATGACAATTAAGTGAGAGAAAACAGTATAACTCATTGGAGAGAACCAACCCAAATCCTTCCTTCAAATTAAAATTTTGGGAATATCCTTCAATATAGTATATACGTAGTTCAATGAAGGTGAAATAGTGGTAAAAAATACCTAAATAGTGTATAAAAATATACTTGTCAAAAACCCAGGAAAAAAAAACACTTTTTGTTTAGGTATCTTATATCCCATTGAAATTGCATCAATAAAGGTTTAGTGAGTCGATAAAAATTGGAAAGTACGAAACAGCCACTGGATAAATAAAATATAGCTTTTATTTTATATATTAAAACATATAATTAACAAACGATTACAATTTATATACTAAACATCTTCTCCTTGGGTGGAAGATTTATAGAAAGATGCTCAAGCATAGAATATCAACTTAATCATATGATAGTTAGTAATTAAATCAATAAACGTGACAATATATTTAAATCCATATGTTAAATATCTCTTTCATTAAATCCGTACAAAAAATGCACAAAGTATCTATACACAAATACGGGTAACAGTATTCTTATATAGGAGATCAGAAATGGGAATATAGGGGCTTTACAATGTAGCTCTGCAATTAATCATTTGTGGCAGAGGTTAGGGACCCGCCACTTACCCCCTAAGTTGAACAAAATATACAGTATTTAGCAATAGTAATCTACTCTAACTACACTATAGATGAATTACCTGTTACCTGTGATGAGACTGTAATTACTTATATTTTAATCAACGTTTATTCATTATATGTTCTAATATATAAAATAAAAGCTATATTTATCCAGTGGCTGTTTCGTACTTTCCAATTTTATGAACTCACTAAACCTTTATTGATGCCATTTCAATGGGATGTAAGATACCTAAACAAAAATGTTAGGCTCTAAGGAGAAATCAAAAATTCCTTCTGGACTCCTTCTACGTGGCTGTAGCAAAAGGTCCCAATTCAGGACTATATTCACAGTATTACACACCTTTTTTCACACTGATTCTTTAACATTACAACTGATGGCACTGTCCGTCTAATATATATCCACTCCAATATTTATATATTCATTTGTTGGCATTGCTTACCTGCAGTGGACAACAGTAGGCCCGTTGCTCTTTCTCTGGTCCATGTGGTCTCGGACTAGATTGCGGAACTTGATGATGGTTGTGGTATTTTCCGGGACGCCATGATCAGGCCAAACGGTGAAATGAAAATGGCGTACATATTTTATATCTAGTTGCTTGGCCTGGGTAAAAATGAGTAAGAATTATTTTCCAACACTTGGGTCTCTATACAAAAGGTTACAGTAGTTACATTAAACTTATAGCACTATAGAATTGGCTACAACTGCTATATACCCCTGCTCATTACTAATAACGGACAAGAGGATAGCTTTAAGGAGAACGAGAAGCAGATCTAAACATAGATACTTATGGTTAAAAGATGCATCATTAAAACCAATAAACCTGGAATTGCACTTTATCGTTATTTTCAATGCTCTGTATGTAATGATCATTTTGGATGACCTCAGTGACCCTTTAAAAAAAGTCACATGAAATCACTGCTGAGAAGACATAATTAATTTAAATTTGCATCTGAAAACTGACTTAAGGGTTTCAAAAAGAGACCTGTTTTTATCAGTACTTAGCCACATTCGGCTCTGCAGCCATAGGTTTCTGACCCCTGATGCTACACTATCAATGTAATATAACAATGACATATAGACTATATTACCTATATTTTGCTTTATTTACCAAGTAATATATATGTGAATATCTTTAACTTTCTATAAGGAACATAATGAAATTAAAATATTCCATATTTAAGAGGATACTTGTGTATTCTATTAGTTATGTCAAAAGTCAACCCTAGTACAGCCTTGTCCAGTCATTTGAAGTCTGGCTATTTTTGTGTAGTATTTGTAACATATTACCAGTTCACTGTGAAGTTCATTTAGTAATCAAGTTTGCTGCACTAAAATGCTAAAAGTTGGTAGTGACTATGCTGGGAAGACCCATAAATTCCCTTGTCTTATTCCTTAAGGGGAATTAGAATCCACAGCAATTATGGCAGAACATGCCTGTATAATTCCTTTCATTGTTCTTTCTTTTGTATGTGTATAATTATATTTACATATTGCCAATTTTATCTTGATTGGAGAAAAAGAAAACCAAAAAGTTGTCATACATATATCTTTATCATCTGATTCACATGTTATACTATAAAATGGAGAACTTGCAAAATTCCCTGCTGTAAAATGGCCATAATTACAGATATAAATTGTTTTTTCCAACGTGATAACAATAAAATACATTTGAACAAAATATTCAATAGCATGTCTTCCATACTTGAATTATATCTGTGATGATACACGCTTTGCAAGTGAGCGGACACTTACGTGTTTGAGGGTAAAGTCTCGTATTGTCCAGTCAGGCAGGATGGTTTCAGAGGTGACCGTCACTGTAATGTCTTCATAAGTACAGGGGGTGTAATCCAGGGGCCAATAATGCTCACATTTTACCTGACAAAATATAAAAACATATTGAAAGTGTCATTTTCAGGACTTGGACTGCAGCACTCTGGATTTTGTACTCCCATAGTTTCCATCAGGAGTATTTTTTTTTCAGATACAAATGCCCCTTGTTATTATCTCTATTGCATAGTGTGCGGTGTGAGCACTTTAAGGGCGTAATACTATATTCATGTACTGTAATATAATACAGTGTTGCTGCACTGCAATAAGGTATTCCTTTACTAGAATACAATATTCATGTACTGTAATATTGTCTTTTACTGTACTGTGATACGGTATTCATACATTCTACTGTAATACTATATTACTACTCTCCATTGTACGATAGTATGGTATGATTGTACTGTACTGTAATACTGCATTCCTGTACTGTTTTCTTTTTTATAAAGAAGCAGATTGTGGCAAACAACAATCTCTGTTTTTGGCAAATAGGTAGGGAAGAAGTGGAGGCAGTGACAGATTGTTTTTTCTTGAGTTCCAAGATCTCTTCAGATGGTGACTATAGACATGAAATTATATTTGCTTCTGGTGAGGAAAGTTATTGTAAGTCTGTACAAACTATTACAATGTAAAGATGTTATACTATTAACAAACATTTGCATAGTAAGAACTATGCTACTCCCATTAATAACATATGTATATTAGAGCTGGACAATAAAGAAGCTGGAGGGCCATAGAAATGGAGAAAACGGTGTAGAGTCCCTTGGACAAATCAAGCCAAATGTTCACTGGGAAGTCTGATCGTGAGGCAGGAGCTCACATTTTTTGATCGTATCACGAGAAGACCGAATTCCTTAGAGATTCTGGTGATGGTTACGATTAAAGGCATACAAAGAAGGGGATGACAGAAGTGGGGCTGGATAGATAATGTCATTAAAGCAATGAACATAATATTGAGGGGCTGACAGATTAACTTTTATTTGTAACGCGTCAACATATTCCGTAGCGCAATGCCCCTGGTATGCTGCATTCTATAGGGTCTCGAAGAGTCAGAAATGACTGAAAAATGAATACTGTATTGTAATGTAATACTGTATTCCTACATCACATTGTACTGTGATATTCTGTTACTGTACTGGTATGTGTAATCCTGTATGGAAATAATGTAGTCCTATAGTAACAAAACATACCCTGCCATTCTCCATGCAGTTGGTTAGCATCACAATGGTGTTGACATGGTGCTCCCAGACCATCCTCCAGAAGTCTGCAGTGGTGTTTGGTAAAGGACCCTGGGAGGCTACAAATTCCTTGCTAGAATTGAATCCCTACAAGAAAGGATCAGATTAATTTAATAAACAACTGAATATCAAAGAAGCAAAACCAAACACAACTGGAGAAGAGTAATCAAAGAGCCCCTTGTCTTGTATCACAAATGGTATTATGGTTGCAAGATACCATCATTTCATGATTTCAACTTTTTAAAATCTGAACGCAACAATTTTGTAAATTCTAATGATATTTTTAAGCATAGTGTATTTTTTATAATTAGGTACATTGTGATTAATTTGCCAAATCCTGATAAGCATCAGTGTTAAACTTAAAGGGTAACTATAATGACCCAGCTTTCCTAAACTTTAAGTAGTAATTTAGAATACTGGCTCCTCTCTTTTTTACATCCAAGATAATGAAATCTGCCAGCCTATGCAAGCAATAGGGCAACACAACTGAAATGTACAGTAATGCCATTGATATGCAGTGGAACCTTTAAGTGATGTAGTGTTGCTGTTCATTTATGTCTATACTAATGTAATGATGGTTCATTAAATCTGTGTATTAAAATAATAATTATATGGAAAGTAAGGAATCTATGAATAATATACCAAAAATTACCCCATCCTACTCTTGTGCAGTGTCCCATGTTATGGTTGCTTAGTACAGTAAACTCCCCGTTATCCGGCACACACATGGACTCCCTATTGCCAGTTAAGTGTAGTTGCAGGTTAATCGGGAGTCCCGAATTTAAGGATCTAAACAACCCTTAAACACCCTAAAACCCCTCAAAATGCCCTTAAAAAGGCATTAGCACCTAAACTGGGCCATTTAGGCACAGAAAAAATCATTAGAAAAAGGTTATCATTTATTTTTTTGCAGTCTCGAACTCTGTGCCGGTTATGGCGGTTTAGTGGGAGTAAATTTAAAATGGGGAATTGATGCCAGTGCCGGTTGCTTGAGAGTGCCGGTTGGTTAGGTGCCGGATAACCGGGAGTTTACTGTATATCTTTGAAACGATTTTGAGACACATTTTAATATTTGAATCACATGAATTTGTAGGAGGAACAAGCCTTTACATTTTTTTTTTTTTTATTGTGTCTTAAAACTTGCTGTTTTTGTACTAAAAGAGGAAGTCAAGAAAAACTGTGCACCACCAGGTGAAAAAAAGTTTGAAAATCATGTGGGAATAATGTTTAAATTTATCAACAACTGACTTAGGTATTGTCAATTTTAGTTATTGTATGTATACCATTGTCACACTGATTATATTGTTAGCTTTATTGCTTTCTAAAAGTTATCTTGCAGTGGTAAGAATAAGTTTGATATCAAAACATGCCATATTAAAGGCAGTTACTTAATACAATATGCTATAGCTCTGTATGATTAGCAATGTGTGAAAAGAACAACATAACTAACATAGGGAAGGCTACACTTCCTGAGAGCTGGTTCCAGTTAGTTCCACCAGCCAGTACAGCTTGTTATGTATATAGCTCATTCAGGAGAGAATACAAGCAGTATATAACCCAAACTACAAATGCATATCCCTCATTCAATTTAGCAGCAATTTCAAACAAGGCAACACTTTTCCAACATGACTATTGTATTATTAGGGATTCTTAAGAGTAATAGGCTGGCCAAGTTTTAAAGGAATAAAGACCATGGTGTTAAGTCTAGAAACAAAATGTAAACACAAATTATATAAATCAGCAAAAACGGAAACGTAGAAAAGTCATCAAATGGCACAGTCGGTGGCATGAATGTACTTACAGGCATGTAGTTGGCATTAATATAATCACTGGTGGAATCCCCATCTATGCAACACAATTTAACTCTGGTGTGGTCATCTTTAAAAAAAAAAAAAAAAGTAATATGAATTATGTGAGTAGTTTGTCCGGTGGGTTAATCAGGTTATAGGTGTGAATTCAATTTTATGTCAATGGCAGAAAACGGCTTACAAAAGCAACCCACTACCTCCTTGAACCCGCAAACTTTCTAATGTAATACAAAATAATGTAGCAAAGGTTTTGAATTTCTCTATAGTCAGCACAGCCCTTTGAGTCTTTTTGAGTTTTACTGATGGCAGAGTGACAGCCTGTCACTAGATGGTATATTAAGACAAACTCTCCCAAAAAACAGCACATATACAATTCCACTTAAATAATTAACCATCTAGAAGTAGCCTAGAAAAGCGTTAACACTGACATAAATCATTCTTTTTATAGTGTAATGCAACAGCATGCTGGGTAGAGTTCACTCACATGGTAGGACATTGGTAAATCTGTTCTTTGGTCTGTTATCTGGGATATCGGCTGCTGTTTTCGCCTGGTTTGTACCCACAGAACTGAGTTGCTGTGGGATAAACAGTAGGATTTGATATCAATGAAATGAAAGATGACGAAAAAAAACAATAATATTACGTTTGTCATGATTGTAATGAATTTTAATTCTCACATTTAATGGAGTTGTATTCTAAAGATAATTAAATATTAACCTAACAGAGTTCAAGGGCTTAGTTGGTTTACAGTATTATAAAACTACTCATGGTATGAGATTTTGGAAATATGATAGAAACATGGAAAGTTGTTGCGTTGAATTAATTGGTTTCCAAACTATTTTAATTTTGGGGAATATTTTCACATTGTTACAATCCTAAAATCAGTTTTCCGTCATAAATGCTAACTAAGGTTACTTCCATAATATGTAGTAATTAAATAAACAATATTATGATCTGGAGGAAAACCTTCTTTGCAGCGCCTTACATTTTTCCATTTCCTGGCTTCCTTCCTTCTCACTTGCCTCATCATATTTCTCAATCCTGACGGGTCTCTTTGCTTTGTAACATTATATTTTATCTATAATTTTACAGATTATTGCAAAATTGCTACTCCCTGGTTGGCCAGAATAACATTAGCATTTATCTTATGATTTTACATATAGATATAACACTAGCAGTTATAGACGTGAATAATAATATTACATTTTATGCTAATGCTCAGATTTTGCAATATATTGTAAAATATATTAATTTTAAAAAAATCATAAAGTTTGAACAGAACGTACCTGATACTCTTCAGCAAATCCAAAATCACTATCAGCATGCTGCCTATTGTAGTAACTTGGAAAGTTTTCCTTTGGTATTGGTGTTGGGAATCTACAGAAGAATCAACAAAGAATGATGATTACAGGAGGACATATTCTAAAGAGCCAAGAATAACTATCTATCTGTTGTTTGATAGGTGGAACACTATCTACATGTGTATAAAAGGTAAGATATATACACAACCCCACCAACAAAATCACTCCTTCCTTAAGGTAAAGATAAGGTGTAAAGACAATTAGATATCAGAATTGTTAATGTCAAGCTCCATCATTAACTATAAGTTATATTTTGTTTGATAAGATACAAATGGAGAGTTTATCTGTCAGTATAACATATTGACTGCCTATGTAATATTCTGTACGCTCTCATGTTTATTACAATATATCAGATAATAATTCTGAGTTTGAAAGTCCTAAACCTTCTAGGCCATAGTGGGCCATAGTGGTTCTATACACCCACCTGATCCTGTTATACCGTAATCATTACCAGTTTACAACACAATATACAACAGCCTCATATATATGATTAAATATAAAAATCGAGACATTGGCTACATAACAAGGTGAGGGTAGCCCTTCAATACACACAAAGGATTTTATTCAAACATTTACAGTTTCTCTTTTATTATAATTCCCAAAACACATTACTTTTTAATGGGGATAGATGATGTTGACGATGATCCTTTTGACCTAAAGAAAAAGAAAACTTTTTAACATTTTATTGAAAACAAATATGTGGCAAAATTGTCATTAGTTTGTTATTTATGCTCAAAATAAAAGATAATAATAATAATCATGCATGTTTCATTTAATAGAAATTGTTAATAGAAAAAAATATAACACCAAGAAATTGTCACCATTTAATTCTGTTTTAGTTTTTGTAAGATGTTATTGATATGATTGTCAAAAATAAAGTAAAGTAAAGGAACTGATAAGAGACTATTTTATGCCCCTTTAACTAGTTTAATGTACATAAGGATCATATACTCACCTCCTCATTTTTAGAACAAAGAAAGCAATCACTCCCAAGAGCAGCAAAAATAACAAAACACCAAATATACTTCCAACAATAACGCCTATGGATAAAAAGATAAAAGATTAAACCAGGAATTATGGTACTACGAAACAGAGAAAAAATATATAAAAATAAATCTTGCTAATCTCACCTGTGTTGTCGGTGTTGCACTGTATTGCAATGGAGGTTGTATTTTTATTATTTGTCAAAGTCTCCACACTAATCTTGTATGGAGATGCCGGTTGAAGACCAGGTACAGTAACATCTTTTTTACATTCCACATTGCTCACTTTATCACGGCCACTGACCAATATGTTGAAACTAGTGTGAAAGCCACCAGGACAGCCAAAATTCACTGTCAATGCGTAGCCTCCATTGACTTTTTTGCATGACAAGGCGGTGACAGTATTTGGGTCTGAGAGAAGAAAAAAACATTATTCACAAAACTGTTTTTTTTTTTAATTGTAAAATTCTAAAATGCATTGGAGAATATGGAGGCCTGCAACAATATAGGTCAAATGTAAGCTCCCAAAGCAACATTGATTTTTTTTCTTATTTTATCGTACACCAGACCCTGTGTATTGAGTTATTTTGAGGAGACAGCAAATTTGCACTGATATACAGGCTGTACACTTACTACTTTACATTGCAGCAGAGGGTCATTTCTTCAGTTTTGTCACATGAAAAGATATAATAAAATATTTACAAAAATGTGAGGGGTGTACTCACTTTTGTGAGATACTGTATATTTGAACTACAGTGTTGCAGACTCAGATGCGCTTCTTTATTATGGTTCAAATGTAACAGTGGCCCTTTAACTTCAAATACGTTAGCAATAGTGATGTCGCGAACATAAAATTTTCGGTTTGAGAACCGCGAACGCGAACCGCCGTAAATGTTCGCGAACCGGCGAACCGCCATAGACTTCAATGGGCAGGCGGATTTTATAACCCACAGGGACTCTTTCTGGCCACAATAGTGATGGAAAAGTTGTTTTAAGGGGACTAACACCTGGACTGTGGCATGCCGGAGGGGGATCCATGGCAAAACTCCCACGGAAAATTACATAGTTGATGCAGAGTCTGTTTTTAATCCATAAAGAGCATAAATAACCTAACATCCACCTCCATCATCATCCTCCCCTGTATCTCTTTACCCCCTCCCTCATCATCCTCCCCTGTGTCTCTTTTCCCCCTCCCTCATCATCTTCCCCTGTGTCTCTTCCCCCCCTCCCTCATCATCCTCCCCTGTGTCTCTTTCCCCCCTCCCTCATCATCCTCCCCCCTCCCTTGACGATTAGGGGGGGAAGAGACACAGGGATAAGTGTGAGGGGTGTTAGGGTAAGGGGTGTTAGGGATAAGGGTGAGGGGGTTAGGTGTTAGGGGTGTTAGGGCTAAGTGTGAGGGGTGTTAGGGTGAGGGGTGTTAGGGATAAGTGTAAGGGGTGTTAGGGTGAGGCATGTTAGGAATAAGTGTGAGGGGTGTTAGGTCTTAGGGATAAGTGTGAGAATGTTAGGGTTAGGTGTTAGGTTGATGGGTGTTATGGATAAGTGTGAGGGGTGTTAGGGTTAGGGGTGTTAGGGATAATTGTGAGGGGTGTTAGGGTTAGGATGAGGGGTGTTAGGGATAAGGGTGAGGGGGTTAGGTGTTAGGGTGAGGGGTGTTAGGGCTAAGTGTGAGTGGTATTAGGGTGAGGGGTGTTAGGGATAAGTGTAAGGGGTGTTAGGGTAAGGCATGTTAGGAATAAGTGTGAGGGGTGTTAGGTCTTAGGGATAAGTGTGAGAATGTTAGGGTTATGTGTTAGGTTGATGGGTGTTATGGATAAGTGTGAGGGGTGTCAGGGTTAGGTGTTAGGTTGATGGGTGTTATGGATAAGTGTGAGGGGTGTTAGGGTTGGGTGCTAAGGTGAGGGGAGGATGATGATAAGGGGGGGGAAGAGACACAGGGGTGTCCTTGCAGCAGAGATCAAAAGAGTCCTTCAGGACTGTATTGCACACTGTGTACAGTAGCCTAGCTATGGTTTTCCCTATTGATGCAGTATCACCTACACTCAGCCTCCTCTCAGTAAGACTGCAAGTTAGTTATGATTCCAAAATGGCTGCTGTCCATGAGGTAGAAGGCTCTGGAAGGGAGTGTATGCTGCTGATTGGCTGGAATGTGTCTGCTGACTGTGACATGCAGGGTCAACGTTTGCTCAATGATAAAGTATAGGGGGCGGGTCAAATATCGCATACGTTCGCAGTTCGCCGCGAACGCGAACATGCTATGTTCGCCGGGAACAGTCGGCCGGCGAACTATTCGCGACATCTCTAGTCAGAAATTTCATAAAATATTCTTATGTATTCACCTGATATATAATATTATGAAAAATATACTTCCCTGTGGTGCTTTACACCACTAAATACTTTGCAGCAGCTGGTAACAGAAAAAAACTAAAAAGTATTTTATTTATTTCCTTATACAAAAAACACTGCTGAAAGAAAAAAAAGAGTGAATGCCATATTTTCTTTTTAAAGATAATATAAAAATGTTACTGGAAGATATTCTCAGATAGGGATAGCGAGGAAGAGCAGGCCTGTGACCTTGGTGGTTCCTCCTTGGTCGAAGGCTCCCTAAGAGATACCCCAAATCTGGCTAGACCCTAAAATAGATAGTAAGAAACAGAGAATCTCAAGTCCTAAACTGCTGAAAAAACTCTATAATAGACCACTAACAGAGTGAAATAATGAGTCACTCTAATAAAAAAAAAATATTAGAGGGTAACAACATGCCCTGAAAGGCTAATCTCCCAAAGCCTTATTCCATGTACTGAAAGCATTTATAGGCTGTAAAATAAAGGGAAGACACAACTGTCCTTTACCTCATATGCCCTATTAGTCCATCAAGGGGCAGTAGAAATAGCCTAGTGTGCCCCGCCCTATATAATATGCCTTGTTATACACAAAGTAGGCATAATCCAACAACTGTACAGATTAAAATATAGTCGGCTAAAAACGGATGTGTATAATTACGGTTAAAAAGTAATTTGATAAATAGTTTGCTTATAAAGTATAACAACATTTAAAAAATAAATAAATAAACACAACCTTTACATTTTTTAGTTTTATTTGCAATTATTTTTACTACTGGGATCCTTAGCAAATTATATCTGTCATGGAAGAGGCAGAAACCTGGGGAAGAGTAGATGAGGAATATAAAGGTTAGGAAGGAAGTGAGAGTTTAGGTAGAAAGGTGTGAAATGTTAGAAGGTAATTCAATTAGTTGAAGAGGGAAGGGATCTGACGTAAAGTCAGTGTGAGGTGAATGGCACTCGTATGTAATAAGTATCTGACCCTAGTGGTCAGATAGTGTAACCTGCAAATGGGAATGTTAGGAGACACATAGTTTAAACAATGCTTAAGTAAAAGTAGTTCATGGAAGCATAAAAGAGGAGAGGAGGGCATGAAAGGTGAGATGGTTATGTTGGAGACAAGAAGGGGAAAAGTTGAGTAGAAGAGCCTGACTAAAAGGGAAGAGTATATGAAGAAGAAGAAGGCAAGAGGAAACATTTTGTAAGGGGTTAATAGTAATGGTTAACAGGTGTTGCTAGTTGATCAGTTGTAGACAATTTGTGTGACTCAATAAATTAAAAGTAACCAGGGGTAGGTGGGTAAGGGGCAGGGAGGGGATTGGATCCAGAGAGACAGGCCAGAGAGACACAGTGTAACAAGATGGTGTCTGAAAGATAGTGGGTATGGCTTCAGGATGTGATCCTGTAATGCACTGTCTCAGAATTAATTATATGTGCCACCTTATGTTCTCCAACATATAAGTACGTGCAATAGAAACATAGGTTACCTAAAACACTTGACTTCCCTATGTCTCAGGATGGCCTTACGGGAGATTGGTCATATGATAGAAATGTAATATATTAAAGGGAAGTAACACTCAATAAAAGAGGAACGTAAGTATAAGAGGTTATGAACAGGAGATTTTTGGATAATGTGCACAAGCCCTACTTTACAAAAGGCTAATAGATTGGTGGAAGAACCCACAAGCAGAAATGGAAATGTATTCAAGCTTTAAGAATACCCTAAAGATTAGGCACTTTGGGTAGATAGAATGGTTGGATTAGATGAACTTGCTATCTGTCATTAAGTGTATATTTCTAAATAACATTCCCTTTGAGAATGATGTCTGACTTCCAGTATATGGGTATAATATCGAAATCCAGACTGCTCTATAGATCCTGAACAAAAGCAAGTAATAATAATAGTAATAATAATAAAAAAAATGATTGATAACGGGTAATACATTTAAAATAAACAGCATCAGAGGCTTAGATGTGATGTAGTTTCGGTTTTGACAACCGCATGGATTTTGAGCTTCTAACCCGGAAACCGACTGCGGGTATCTAAAAGAGACCAATTGAATAGCAAATAATTTATGGGCTTTTGTAACTACAATTTGATTGATTGAATGTCGGGCCATTGTTTTTAGGAAGTTTAAAATAAATTAATATAGCCTTTAATTATTATTTATTACAATTACATTTTTTTTAAATGTTGACATACATTTACAGGTGTGAAAATATTTGCGGGCTTGAGGAATTGTAGCAATTGAATAGCGATTTGCGATTTTAGAGTTTGTAACTCTTGCGGGCTTGACAGATCAAAGACGTATATCGGTTGTAAGTTATAATGTTGACAACCGCAGGGATTTTCAGCCTGTAAACCGTCTCACTAAAAGATGCAAAATTAGTTTACGGGCTACATTACTGACAAGACAGGATTTATGGATGTCGGGAGAGAAAACGTAATACATGAACTGCATTGAATACGTGTGTAACATTACTGAAATAAGGCCCTGCAACAAAATTACATCTGAAAGTAGTTTACTTGTCTTAATACGAATAGGGCTCAGAGTATGTGTCAGTATTTATGTATATAGAAAGCATTTCCATGAGGATTTTACAGGAATAAGCCAACATCAGTACAGATAGTATACAAAAACACTGTAAAGGTAACACCATAAATGTTATTATTACTGGAGAACTACCAATTCAAATATTTTTTTCCTGTTTGTCTACTTGCTTTTTCATTGTTTATTTCTGAAGACCAAGGCCAAGACTTTGCATACGGAATATGTTGTAACAAATTGTGTGTGGGGGAATTATATTATGACTATATATTAAAATATTGTCATACCCATCTGTGCTGTTCTGGTGATTGGATCACTGTACGTGATTCTAGATGATCCTCCAACCTCTCTGCGAGAGATCCTTCCCACTGGGGTAATGCTATTTATTGTGAAGCTTCTTAGGGTAAAATTGTAGTCCATTCCAGGAATCAAGCCAGCCATTGTGTAGGTACTACTTGAGGAGCTGCTGATGTTTTCTTGTAATGTGCTTCCATTCGAAAGAATAGCCTGGAAATCAAACCCACTTACGATGCCTTCAGAACTGCTGGGGGGAATCCAGGAGAAAGTGACTGTAGCATTGGTGATGTTTCCAATGCTTAGAGTCTGTGGAGCAAGTGGATCTGCCAAAGAAACAACAGGTTAAAGATTTGAAGAAATATGTATAGTTATTAGGGCTACCATCTGGGCGTACTGTTATGTGCTGGCCCATAAAAAGAGGAACCAGAGGACTCCTGACTTGTTTTACATATACCTAAGCCCAATATGCACATGTGACCTATATGAGCATAAATGGGATTACACATATATATCGAGATTGGTTACACAATTGGACACATGTTTAAACTGAAATCTCCCTCTTCCCACATATAAGCGAGCATCCACTCATTGCACAGGGCACAAGATTAGGTTTCAGACAGATGATTGTAAAAAGATGGAAAAGGTTATTTAACGGTTTAAAGACATTCTAGGTATGTTTAATGATCTATCATAATTAAACATGCTTAGACGGTCATGTCCAGTCACTTTTATATGGTTTATGTGGTTTGTTATCTGCTAAATGTACTATTTAACATAGACCAATGTTTATGCATTAGGGACACTATCAATGCTCAGCAAACATAATACAATTGTTAGACAATGATGCCATTATTATTTGTATTTATATCCAGTAACTCAGTTTTCCCAAATATTCATTTATGAATAGTCTGTTTTGTTCCTCCTGTTTCTATTTATATGTCTTTGCATAACTTCAGTTTGTCATTATACATTACAAACAACAATTATTTATTAGCAGCAGGAAAAACTGATACTTCATACCACTATTAAAAAATATATTATATATATTCCAGCAGTTGGTTTGTGTAAAGACAGTATGAGCGGAGGTGTCCTCACTATGCTAAGAAATGATATATATATAAATATATATATATATATATATATATATATATATATATATATATATATATATATATATATATATATATTCATACACACACACACATACACATATATATGAGGTAGCTGTGAGTGTCCAGTAATCTAGATGAATAATCAGAGTATTGCAGTATATAGCGATACCTTTTTTATTTGTCAAACATATGCATAGTAATAACAAGCTTTAGAAATGAACAACTCTCTTTATCAAGTCCCTCAAATATTCCTAGTCATGTTTTTTTGGGGGGTTTGTTTTATTATTGCTCTTGTGCTCCTTAATATATGAGGATATTTATAGCCCTTTAATTACTCTGGTTTTCAATCACCTAATGCAGACATGCACATGATGTCTGTCACTTTGAATTTCTCTCTCTCTCTGCTAACCTAAAATCAGTATTGCTTTTGACCTGATAAAGAGAGGTGCATCTCTCAAAAGCTTGTAATTACTATAAATATGTTTGTTCAATAAATAAGGTATTGCTATATTCTGCAATATTCTGATTATTAATATATTCTTAAATATATATATATATATATATATATATATATATATATATATATATATATATATATATTTGTGGTCGTGTCCCTCTCTCGCCCTGCCCATTCGGAGGTGGGGCTCTGCAGCCATATAAGCACTTCCTGTTTGGGATTTCACAGTCAGTCCATTGGCTCTAATTAACTTTGCTACATATCTGCTAGCTTATTATTGCCTTTTTTTGGCCATTTTCCTATCTGTAAGGGTGTTACTATCGCTGGCTTTCTCCTTACATTACTGTGTTACAAGGTAAGCTTTCTGCTCATTGCGGCCCTTTTCCTGTCTACAAGGGCATTACTACGATTGGCTTCTCATCACATCACCATTTTCCCAGGTTAAGCTTTCTGCTTATCGCTGCCTTTTGCTCTTTCCTGTCTTCAAGGGCATTGCTGTTAAACGTCTCTGCTTTCCTTAACCCCGCAATGTCAGATTTATATATATATATATATATATATATATATATATATATATATATATATATATATATATATATTTCTGAGAAATTTGAGCAGGAAATAAGTTTTTATCAACTTATTTTTAGACATTCAAATGGAGTCACTAATGTACTATTCCTTATTTGTACTACTGTACTTTGTACGGTGGAGGGCTTCTATCACTCTTAGCCCACCATATGTGAAATAATTGCTGTATAGAACTACTCTTTACAACAATCAACACACAAACCAGGCACTCACACCATACTGAGGATCGGCAGTAACCGTGAAACAGTACTGTATGTGGTTAAGTGACCTGGTTTGTGAAAAATCCATCCGTTGCTATGTCTAAAACTGTGAAACACAGTAAGCATATGCTTTAAAGGAGCCATGTTTCAAATGGTTTGGATTGACAGAGTGATGGTGCATTCTGTGGCTGCATTTGCATGTCCCGCCCAGTTTTCCCAGACTGCAGTGCATATACTGTATTTCTGAGAAATTTGAGCAGGAAATAAGTTTTTATCAACTTATTTTTAGACATTCAAATGGAGTCACTAATGTACTGGCTTTCTCCTTACATTACTGTGTTACAAGGTAAGCTTTCTGCTCATTGCGGCCCTTTTCCTGTCTACAAGGGCATTACTACCATTGGCTTCTCATCACATCACCATTTTCCCAGGTTAAGCTTTCTGCTTATCGCTGCCTTTTGCTCTTTCCTGTCTTAAAGGGCATTGCTGTTAAACGTCTCTGCTTTCCTTAACCCCGCAATGTCAGATTTTCTGCTATGCTGTTTCTGTCTCATTTACCTTGTCCGTTAGGGAGTCCCCATTGCTATAGAGCTATGGTTCCTCATGGTAAGTTTTCCTGCGCTACATTAGGCTTTCTTATTGGTAAGTATTCATGCTCTACATTATGCTTTCTTATCATATACCAGCCCCAAATCCACTAAATTGTCTTCATCAGTATCTGAGGTCATGCTTTGGCCTTTTTAAGCCATATTTCGTGGATTTCCTCTAATTCACTCGGCCCTTGGCCCTATAAGCAGGCCATGTAGGGCGTAGCAATTGGGCATACTCAGCTACATGAGGTGAGGGGGCCTCATTCACTATACACACTTCCGTTTCACGCTTCCTACAAGTCATAACCCGGCCTACGCTAGACATAACCACTGGTTAGCTCCCAGTCACACCCGTATGTGTGTGTATATATATATATATATATATATATATATATATATATATATATATATATATATATATATATATATATTTCTGAGAAATTTGAGAAGGAAATAAGTTTTTATCAACTTATTTTTAGACATTCAAATGGAGTCACTAATGTACTATTCCTTATTTGTACTACTGTACTTTGTACGGTGGAGGGCTTCTATTACTCTTACCCCACCATATGTGAAATAATTGCTGTATAGAACTACTCTTTACAACAATCAACACACAAACCAGGCACTCACACCATACTGAGGATCGGCAGTAACCGTGAAACAGTACTGTATGTGGTTAAGTGACCTGGTTTGTGAAAAATCCATCCGTTGCTATGTCTAAAACTGTGAAATACAGTAAGCATATGCTTTAAAGGAGCCATGTTTAAAATGGTTTGGATTGACAGAGTGATGGTGCATTCTGTAGCCGCATTTGCATGTCCCGCCCAGTTTTCCCAGACTGCAGTGCATATACTGTATTTCTGAGAAATTTGAGCAGGAAATAAGTTTTTATCAACTTATTTTTAGACATTCAAATGGAGTCACTAATGTACTATTCCTTATATGTACTACTATATATATATATATATATATATATATATATATATATATATATATATATATATATATATATATATAATTATATATATTAAGAAAACAAAAAGGAACTACTTAACTATAACATGCGTTTACCATCAATAATAGTTCCATATCAACAATGTGAAAGTACAATAATAGCTACATTTTTAAAGTAGAAACAAGGCAGCATATAATGTAAGTATAGTAAACATGATCATGATATGAAAATGTGGGTACATACTTGATTTTCTACATAACTGGATTTAGAAAAGTTACTTTTCATATATCTTGACATGTTTCAGGTGTACAAACATGCACACTTTACAAAAATGAAATTTAGAATTTATAGGATCTGATTTTCTTTTTCTTTTTTTTACATTGTGATGCACTATGAAATACCATAGATTTACAATAAAATTACAACACGGTACTAAAATGACTGTTGGCTGACAATAAATAGAGCAATATCTTAATTAGTGCATACCAGTCTGCAGCCACGCTTGTGTCACGGCACTGTAGGCGTCACTGATCACGGAACTGACAGTTACATCATACAGATTCCCCGGCTTCAAGTTGTCGATTAAAGTATTGGTACCGCTTATGGTTTTGGTTTGAGTACCATCCCTTTCATTTTTCCATATCACTTGGTATTGATAGGATGAACTAGTGTCATCATGTGGTGGGTCCCAGTAAATGTAGAGTGCGGTGGTATTTCTTGTACTGGTGCTGATATTATAAGGCTGACTAGGAACTGTACAGAAAATAAAAGAGAATATTTTAGTGAATGGACATTGGCATGTAAACTCATCCACAATGACACTTCAAGAGGGCATTATGTTTTCCATACATATTGGATTTGAAACAATTACATAAAATGTGTAGCTTTTAACACAGCAAAGATTACAGATATGAAACAATTTAAAACTACAGGTAGTAATACTTACTTTATCAATTAAATGTTAAATTAAATAATTGCATTTTCATACAGTAATTTGTGTTTTTATATCAGTATTTCTGGCCGTCCCCCTAGCCCTTTCTTTTGCCAATGTGATGGAAGGTATGGTTGCTAATTACCTTCCTTATAAGTGTAAAAAGGGAACAGAGGCTTTCAACATGTATGAAAACACATACGGTATTTACACACCATTTATAAACAGGTGTCCAGAACCTTGCTGTTTATAAAGGGTAAAATAATATTTTTTTATAAAATGTTTTATTCACTTTTTGTTTCCAATAGAATTATTCACTTGACTCTTGGATGCAGATAAGATCTCTGTCTATTCAGTTCTATTGAAAGCCTGACATATTGTTGGAACTTGGTAACAGAAATAAATGGATGCACAGTTTACAATAGGATATTCCCGTCAGGTTTCAGGTAAACAAGCAGTCCAATATGGAGGAGCTAGTGAATGGAGGACCCTGGTGCAAAATAATTTGGGGCTCCCCTTCCACCTTCCCTATCCATCCTGTAGGGGGTCAATAAAAAAGGCAAATTTATATGTAGATGGTCAGACCACACCTATGGTGATCAGATCTATAAAGTAATTATCTGCAATTATTATCTAATAAATTAAGATTCCTCCTTTATTAACAGTATCAGAGAGCCCCTAACATGTTAGGGCCCCAGTACTTTGCACCAGCGGTAGCCCCGCCACTGTGATCAGGCACAAGCAGTCTAAGTGCTATGCAGTAATGTTCATGTACACAAACAGGGGGTGGACAATAAACCAAAGTCTTTTTTCATGCAGTGATTCTAACTTAGAATTAACTAAATCACAATTACAATTGCAGCTGCTAAGGTGAGTTATATGAGGCTGATTGCCAGTGAGCATCTGACATCCTATTTCCAACAGTTGGAGAAATAGTGTCCAAATAGTGACTTTAACCCACAACTGTTAAACATGGTGGGGTTCCATAATGGTATGGGCACTCATCTTGTGGGAGTCATTAGGTCTGATAATTGCTCTGTATAGTTATATAATAGTCCAGGATTATAAGGCTACTCTACAGGACTAACTGATCCCTTTGTTGCAAACACTGTTGTCTCATGATGTTTCCATATCCCAGGATGATAATGCTGCCATTTTTGTGTGTGTGTGTGTGTGTTGATCAGTTGTGTCCTACTCTCTGTGACCTCATGGACAATATACCATGCTGATCCACTTGGTTTTCATGGCGAGGGTTGCCAGTTCCTTCTCCAGTGACCCACAGCATACAGCTCCTGGTGGTCTCCCATCCAAGTACTAACCAGTGTGACCTCTTGGTTCCCTGGCTGGATTCAAATCCAGGATGCTGTGATAAAAGCACCTGCATCCTAACCATTGGGCCACCAGGGCCCCCAATGCGGTCATACATACTGCTAAATAGCTAAATAAAATCAAGAGTAGTTTCACAAACACCAGGATGAAGTCATCCCTCTCTATCACCAGATCTAAACATCATTGGATCTTTATTTGGCGCACACAGAGTAAAGTTGACTTCCACCTCTTTCACCCTTCAAGGAACTGAAGACTTTTCCACAGTTATCCAACTGCGCAATATCCACAGTTCAGTATTGTATGACTGCAGTCTAAGACGGATTCAAGCAGTTATGAATGCAAAGGTTTGCCCTACTCCTTATTAGGTCCTTGATATTAATATATTATTAGAGGTTTCCTTTATTTTGTCCACATGTACACACATTGTATATATTGATTCTATTTACAACACTTTGCAATATTCTGGTGCTTTATGAACACTTAATACATATAATATAGGTGCAAAAAAAAAAAGACAAATAGCCTTACTTGAATAGAACACATTGCTACTGATAGTGCTGAATGATCCATTTATTTCACATTGGACCTGAAAAGTATACTTGTTTCCAGGACTCAAATGATTGGCAGTGTAGCTGCTGGTGCTAGTGCTGTCTGTAGTATTGCGGCTTCCATTGATGATCTGTATGAAATATGTGTATCTGGCAACATTGATATCCTTTGGTACTGTCCAGCTTATGGCTATGGAGTCTGTGGTCCGGGTAACAAGCACAATATTGTTTACTGGGGATGGATCTGGAAGAAAAACAATAAAAAGAGAATGAGAAATAATAGCCTTTTTTTTTCCTTCAGTGGTAAATTTACCTTCAGTGATTTATATATTTACATATTTAATAGTATAATGATATTAACTGCTCTATAAACCTAAATCATATGTAGCATGCTGTCTAAAAATCTTAGGAACTGTAAGCTGCAAAATTAAACTATTAAATGTAACTTATTCTATGCAAAAAAAAATAGTGTCAGAAATTTTGCTTTGAAAAATGCATTTTATCAGTGGTTATTAGACCCACAGTTATTGCGTTCTTAAGTCCTCATTCAAATGCGATTTAACCAATTAATATAAGCACAGAGCTTATTATTTTTACAGAAGTTTTTAGTTAGTGAAGACCTTGCTTTTGGATAGAAGTTCACTAACTAAAAACTTCTGTAAAAAAAATAATATGCTATGTGCTTAAATAGAGCCCTATTCAAGTGGCCGAATCGCAATTTAATAAGGCTGTTAATTTGTAGAGTCCACCAATTACATAAATTAATAAGTGCGACAACAATTAAATGTCTAGGGGTGGGTAATTAAAAAAAAAAAAAAAAAAAATTGTATTTCCTGAAGCCCCTAAAGGAGCCTGCAAAAGTTACGGTTATTAAAGTGGCCTCTTTTTGCTACCCTCAAACGATCTGCGGGTTACAAGCTGAAAAACAGCGGTTGCCAAAATCGTGACTGTCTCAGCTAAGGCTTTGATCTTTCAAGCCCGTAAATGTTACAAATGCAAATCACTATTCAATTGCTATTTAATTGCTACAAGTCCTTAAGCCCACAACTGTTTTCACACCCGTAAATGGCAAATGTAGAAGAAAACCCTACGGGTACTAGAGAGGACTCGCAAGAGTGTTAAACTCCTGTCCGTAGCACTGTAAAAGCAAATATAAACACACTACTGTATTTTAAATTACACAAAGTGATGAAAGGTATTAAAATTAATAGCACAAAATTCCCAAGCTCGCAAATCTGCATTTAAAATATTTTTTTTTTTAATTTCTGTGTTGTATCGATCCCAGCAATCAATATGTTAATACATTTACTAGAACTTGCCTGGACTTAAATATAATATTTATTGCTTATTTTATATTGCATTATTTCTGGAATGCGGGTCCGATCGCAACTCAGACTTCAAAACCGTGATCGAAATTTAACCTCCATGTTTTGGTGACGTAATGATGATGATATCTTTTACTACTGGCCCCGGCTAAACCCATAATGAATAATTTATCATGTTCACGCCCAAAATGCTACGTGCCAAAGCATGGTTTACAGATTTGGATTCCGGCCATGTCATTGCGGCTGTTTCTAATTTAATCGCTCTGTAACTCCTGCAAATTTCAAGCCTGCAGATGTACGGGCTGTACAACGCCACTGGAATTTAATAGGGCCCCAAATATGTAGGTAAAATGCCCATTTAAATGGATATGGATATATTTTTTTTTCTTTGTTGCACCAAAAAGAGGGTATATGAAAAAAGAAAACACACTTGACACATGATCAAATAAAAAGGTTCACAGAGCACAAAAAGGTATTCAGAACGTTAACTATTCTTGAGGCCTTGATATCTGTTTTAATAATATTTAAACAGGTTTTACTTAATATTTTTTTATGCAAATCAAATAACCTTTCGAGTGTTTTGAAAACCAAATGTTTTCCATGACCCTTTAATAGGAATAAATAAAGACATTTTGTATGAGCAAAATCTCAAGAAAACGTAATGTCCCGTTTTTCAGTTCAAGACAACCTTGAAGAAATCCATTAATATAAACTCACTTGTTGTTGCTTGTGTGGATTCACTCATAAGGCTGATGACACCATTAGAAGTTACCGTGTAAATATTGAACGTGTACGTCACTCCAGGTTCCAGCAGAGGCACAGTATAAGTGTTGGCATGTTTATCCGTGATAACGTTATTGGTGGTTGTACCATTGGATACTGTTATATTGTAGGTATAGCTGTCGGCATTTCTGTCATTGGGAGGAATCCATGATAATGTCATGCTTGTACTTGACTGATTCGATACCTTGAAACCTGTGACTTGGGATGGTTCTTGAAAGAGAAAGTTATGAAACGTTATCACAAAATGTTATGCGCTGTAGAAATTACCCATAAGTATTGTTACTGGGAATATCAGATACGAGGTGGAATCAATTACAACACTTCTTAAGGGTAGCACTGAAAAGTTGTTGGAGGAACTGCGTTAACAAGGTTGGGGAAATACTAGGATTAAATATAAGAAAGAATGGTTCAGTTTTCTGAAAGTATATACTTTTTGGTAGTGGGTGTTTTTGCAAACTGGTATAATGTCATTGCAACAAAACAAATATAATATTGATTTGATATATTACATTTTACCAGCATAAACTTTCAACCAGTTGGGACAGAAAATTCAGAATGAACCACTGTGATGAAAAGGAATTATTTACTGACATAATGTAAAAAATAAATGGATATATTCAAAACACAGTTAGATGCTGGTTTTATTTGCTTAGTTATTTTTTCACTGAAAAATTTAGAGCAGCAATTGTAAAGCCTCTTCTTATTTATACAGCATGCAGGGTAGTAGTAGTTTAGTGATGAGGTGCATGGTATAAACAGAGGCAAAAGGACTATGTCTACCAGAATTCCCTGGGAGTATGACATCACTCAGATCAGCCTCATCCTTTTTATATTCAGAGCGTTTAGAGTTGGGGAACCGATAGAGGCTAACGGGCAGGGTACCGGGGGTTTACAGTTGGTGAATGTCAGCCTCAGCAGGGAAAGTGTGGTGATCTGGTTTGCGACAATCTAAAACCGATCAGGAGGGTAGGGGAAAGGAAAATACCCTACATAGAGTTGGTTCCAAATTCTGTCCCTTTGAGTATGTTAGCAAATACCTACAGCAGTGGCCGGACTACCCAGGCATGCTGTTAATGCACCAAAATGGCTTTGATCTTTCCTGGTTCCAATTCTTGAAGGTCCTGAAGGTCTGTCTGCAGCATCTTGGGTTTGAACAGATTTTGACATGCTTTCATTCAAAATTGGGGCTTCCACTGTGGCAGCCGGCCTGGGTTTGCCAGAGATGTAGTAAGGAGAATTGGGAGGTGGGAATCAAGATGTTTCCAGAGCTATGTGAGGCCAATGCCTGCCGTTTGCTAACTGTTTCATATCTGTTAAAGGTGGCAGAACACAGCCCTGGGTGATCGGCCATTCCTACATATACTGGGGTCAGAGGTTTGCTGCACTTTATCTGGACCGCCTGCAGCTGGACGTACCTGAAGAGATAATGCAGGTGCAGTGGGCTGGTATATAGGGCCTTATATGGTCTCAAGTGAGCGGGCTGATTGACAAATATGTTGGTAGCCTGACAATTCTGTTAATCCATGCAGGGGGTAATGACCTGGGGGTGGTTGGTATAAAAAGATTAGTAAGGGTCTTGAAAAGGGATGTTTCTGGTTGGAGGCAAAAATTCCCAGATGTGATGGTGATATGGTGAAATTATTAGGAGGAGGGTGTGGAGGACTGCCAGGGATCCCGTTTGCTTATATAAAGCACGTCTTAAAGTCAACAAGTTGTTGGCCAGTTTAATTCGCAAAGTGGGATGCCTGGCACTGAGCCACATGGAATTTGAAGACCCATCCAAGGATTCTTGGTTCCTGCCCGATGGCATGCATCTGACCGAAATTTGGCTGTAACTAAAGATGCTGGACTCATTCAAAGAGGGCCAGAGCTTTGTTGGGGGGTTATATTCTTCCAATAAAGGCTGTGGTCCGCTGTTTTCCACATATTGGTGTCTGGTTATTTAATTTAGTATGACATGTTATTATGTTGTATGCCATGGATTTACTTCCTGTTAGATCTACAATGCAGGATAAGAGCACATATGTAGAGCCTATGCCCTAACACTAGTTTAAAAGGACACTGCAGTTTAGGAAAAAAAAACTTTACATGTTTGTGAAGAATATAACACGCTAACAATGTAAGCATTTGTTTAAGCCATGAGCATAAAATATCTTTAGAGAAAATATTAATTTCATTACACAATACTTGTGCATAAAAGGTTTAGTATACAATACAGATTGAAGCCTGAAGCTTGCGCCTTTCTGTTGAGCAGTGGAGAAAGGGGGATTTGAACCCATTTTTTAGTAACCAACGCTTACCCTCTTACCCTGCAGAGAAGCAAGTAGTTGTAAGGCAAACTTTAAACCTACTCCTGCAGATATGTAAATGTCCTCCCACACACCACCTTTACTAGTTGCATCATGGATGCCTCTAGGGAATAGTAGTTTTATAATTATGCCCTTTGTCAGACTGACATTTTTCCAACATATGTTATCCAGTGGGCATTTAAATATAATGAGGCCTCTACGCTACTTCCAGAATATTGGTCAAGAAAAATGCTCAGCAGTGGAAGCATTTCTGAACGTACCGTGCTACATACATACATTAAAGTTACAATTTATACCCATGTGCGCGCAATGTTGCATAGTAAGTGAAAAGAACAAATGGCAGCCACTCATAAGTAACTCTAAATAAATTAAATATTTTCATTAAAAGTTGGATGTGTCACTCTGATAGTTTACATCAGCCACAACAAGACCAAAGATTTTACAGATTTTCATGAGATGGATCAACTATCCTGGATGAGAATCGAACCTACATTTTTTAAGGTAATTTTACATTTTGTGCATATTTATTAAAAAAAATATTTATTAATAGTAGCTTAATGCATAACTTTCTAATGGCAAAGATAAATGTGTCCCATTAATAAATACAATAAATATGAACTTACTTGTAGTTGTTTCTTTGGATATAGCATCAGAACTGTAGACGTTATTAGCAGTCAAGGTGTATATACTGACTGTGTAGATTATTCCAGGCTCCAGATTTGTTATCTCATAAAACGTGTCCTTTGTTAATCTGCTTTCCACAGCACTACTAACATTTGTTATAGTTATGTTGTAGCTATAGGTTTTAGCATTTATGTCTGTGGGAGCATCCCATTTCAATGAAACACTTTTATCTGTCACAGTTACATCCAAAATACTGACTGTGGATGGCCCTGTGAAGAAAAAAAACAGAATTATAATTCATATTTCAGGTTTTGCTAATTAGCAGCATAAAATGATCATTTGTGGCACATTGTTTATTTCTGCAGAGGTCTACATCTGTGTTATGTGTTATTTTTAGAGCCAGTAGATTCCATAGCTCTAGGAGAACCATTGGAGTACCATAAATAATGGATGGACATTTACATGCATTAGAAGGTTTATAAAACAAGAGAGAGCATTTGTACATACACTGTGTTATATGAGATGATGATGGTCCTGCTCTCTGGAGAACTTACAATCTAAAGTTATCATTCAGATAATGTCCCTTGGTCCAATTTAAAATCAATCATACTGTCCCACACTAACATGAAGAAAAAATGGCTAGTGCAAATTATGGCTGATTTTTAAAAGTGACACTGCAGTTATCAAGCTTTCATAGCTTTAAGTTGCAAATATTAGCTTTTTTTTTTATTTATGTAATAAATTAATCTTGAGAGAAAATGTATACTGAAAATAGCAGGTTTTCCCCTGATCTTCATGCTGGAGCTCCTCATGTCATATTACTCCCACATTTCGGCACAACTTTCCTCTCAATATGAAAAAGAGCAATTCCAGTCCAATGACTAATGGAGGTTTTCTCACAAATTATTAACTTTTTTCATCTCAATAAATTTAAATGTTGTATGGAAAAATTACTATTTTGAAAGGTGGGCAAATACAGTTTCCATGTAAAGCTCTTCAAAAAGAACCCAGCCTTTCTGGAGTGGTTGGTGAGATGTTCTTTTTTTATCACCACCTCAGTTCATGTTCATTCATTGTCTTTGATAAAGAGAATTACAAGGAGGGATGTACATCTGTAGATTTATTCTTGAAATACCTAACCTTCAAGCTCAGTTATCTAACAATTCTACTCAACCTTTTTGTCATTACATTTCTCTTACTGAGCAAATTTCAATGTTGCATCAAGCTGTAATCACTTGACATTTCACATATCTATAACATACAAAATTAATCTCTAGTCTCATGAAGTACATTTCAAAATAATATATCTCACAAATAGCTAGTCATGTAATAAAAGTTAAAAATATACTGTATAACTTGTTCTGCCCATAAAAATGGATATTGATACATTTTGCAATACAGAAATCCTAATAACCTGAATAAAGATAACAACCAAAAGAGTAAACAATATCACAATGGTCTGATTTAAAAGAGCCGTCAAATAGCTATAACCTGCAGTGACTCCGTCTGCACCGGTCATACTTAGGCCAATTACCCTTAGTGTGAGTAACTTCTAACATTGAACTTGTAACATTAAACACAGAACATTCTTAATTATAAGTTTTATGCACAGGCACACACACACATATTTGAGACCGTTGGAGAATCATTCAATTGCAAGGCCACATCTCGCAGTATACAGGCCGTATGTCTGCCGCTTCCTGCGGGCTTGAATTCTGCTACAATTACGGTGCTATTCAATTGAACAAGCCGCAAATTACGGCCTGAAGCCTTTAAGACCGTAAACCCTGGTTTCATATGTAACACTTCCGAGTATTCGATCCAATGAAGCGCAACAAAATCAAGCAAGGACGTAATTTGCGATCCTGTCACAGGTCAATTAACCAACAGGAACCGGACAACGACAATTTATACAGCGGAAGCGTGTTTAAAAGGCAGCGAAAACTGTAACTGCCTGACTGTCAACACACAAGTCTAGGCATTGGTGGGTTTTTGAGCGAGATATAGATAGAGACAGATAGATATAGACATAGAGAGAGAGAGAGAGAGAGAGAGAAAGTGCTAGAGAGAGAGAGAGTGCTAGAGAGAGAGAGAGTGCTAGAGAGAGAGAGAGTGCTAGAGAGAGAGAGAGTGCTAGAGAGAGAGTGCTAGAGAGAGAGAGAGAGCGAGAGCGATAGAGAGAAACACCAGAGGAGGAGGAGAGTGAGGAGAGGTAGAGGTAGAGAAGGAAGCAGTTCAGGTCAGGGAGGTAGAGGTGTAGGAGAGTAGGAGGAGGAGGGATGTGCCCCCAGATGTAGGCACACAACGTGTAAGAGCAAAGGGTCAGGGGCCTGTTATTGGGGGGGGGGGGGGGGGAGTAGTGCGGATGAGGGGCAGGCCCCAGGGAGAGAACAGGGAGGCCAAGAACCCCAGGGAGAGAACAGGAAGGCCAAGAACCCCAGGCACAGTTGGGAGGTCAAGAGGTTGTGGCAAACAGGGGGTCCACAATTCTAGCCCAGGGGAGATATCCTCCTCAGGGAAATCTGTGCCTGCTATACCATCATACATGGTTGGAGGGATGTGAGGCCTAACCAGAAGACACGTGCCTGGATTGAGTTTGCTGTTGCATCATTAGGGGTTGCAAACAGGTATGTGAAGTCTGTCAAACACTGATATGATGACTGCCGGCTAAAGGTGGAGAGGATGATGGCAGCGGAGGCTAAAGAAGCCTGTGCAACCAGTGGTGGACCACCTGCTAATATCACATACAACGGATGGGAGCGGACTCTGAAGGAGTGGATGGAGCCAGCGGTAGTAGTGGGCCTTCCAGGACAGGTGGACTCTGGGTTTCAGGCAACCCTGCCATGTGAGTATCATATACACCATCACACCCTCATATGCACACACATGAACCCCACACACATAGATAACTGACATACAGTAGCACTGTAAGCTCTCTGGTTATGACTACAGATATATGCGGCGGCAATAACGTTGTAAATTCAGGAAGCAAAAACATATTATTATCATAATTGTTATCAATGAAATGTCTGTCCAATACCTGCAGTTAAAATGGATTCTGAATAGCAGTTGACAATTCAGTTTGTGTTAGTGTTATGTTTGCAGGTTTGTTTAAAGTTCATATAAAAAATAAAAAAAGTTTATATTTTCAATTGCAATTGTGTATTTTGTTTCATGAGTTCCCCCATCCCTATCTTCCCCATGTTAAACTGCACCATTTAGAGCGGTTTCGCTTAACACACCTACTGCTTGAAACCTATCTACAGTGTTATAAACATAGCTGTAGATTAAAAAGAGAGTACATGTATGGGTGTGCACACTACAGCAGATGCAGATACAGACTTTGAAGGCCTGTATGTGCGTTTTATGTACTAGCCTAACCTGGACCATGTCTCATAAGCATGTTAACAACCATTGCTGAGAATTGGTCACAGATTGGTCAGTCTCACACACTGCACAGCAGATTCAGCTGAGCATGTGTCCTTTTGAACTGCAGATGGCACACCGCACCAGCTTTACATATATTGATATGAGCCATGATCCACAATGCTCATGATACAGGTTAATGTTTATCTGTGTAAAACAATCATCACAGCCAGTTACAAATCACCATGAAGTCAGAGATATGGAAACACACAGCAAACAATTGTTTAGAGAATCAATACTCAAACACTATTGTCCTTTCATTTCAGTACCCAGGAGGCTTACCCAGCCCACAAAGACACAGAAGGTGGCTCCACATGAGGAGGATTCACATTCACCCATGCAAGTGGCGGAGGAAGCTGAGGGCATGGCACCATTCAACCACTTGACATATCATTGAGCCAGCAGGGATGTAGAGGTCCTGGAGACCACCCTCAACAGGCCCACCACTGCCACCTGGTGAGATGAAATTGATGCAGTGGCCGGACCCCACTGCTCTTCCACTCCTAACCGGCCCCAACAGACCTGGCCAACACCATCACCACAGGCTACTGTTTTCAATGGTTGAGGTTTTGGAACATCCACATGCATCACATTTGTGTCACATAAATATATCTGTAAACTAATGAACCCTAGTTACTATGCAATAGATTTATACATATAATTAAATAATAATAATAATATTTACATGTGTATTAACCATTTATTATTATGCATTAAAGTCCAATTTGTGATACTGTGGAGTATCAACATACCCCTGAATGCCTGATAACAATATGACAGGCTATAATGTAAATTGATTAATAGCAAAACACTTAATGGGATGTCACCAAATGATAATGGGTATACATCTTGGCACATGGCCACCAGCAATGGCATGGGACTTTCCAGAATGGGCGTAGTGGAGATTATTCCTGATGGAGGGGAGTTGGCTGTTGCTCCACGTGCCTCTGCACAGCTTCCATGTGTGTTTGCGGCCCTACCTGATGGGTTAGAGTCGTTTAGTGTGCTGTATATTCCCCTGGTCCCCTTCTGGATTGCCAACTTGGTGGTGAAGGGGCTTGTGCACCTCAATGAAGCTGTGAGCTATACCATGTCACTGTAGGTGGGCAGGTCATAGTAGAGAGGTCAGACAAATCACAGTCCACAGGAAAAGAAACTTGCAACCCACTCCAGTATGTTTTCCATGCAAACCTTGTAGATAAGCACAGACAGAGACATAAGTCCATAGGGTCACAGAGAGTCAGACACATCCGAAGGACTGAACAACCAAAAATAAATTGTGCCCCTGGTACTTGATATATGCCATGTAGCTGTGTAATTTGGCCTCTATTTGTTTGCCCAATGTAGAAGTTATGAGTGAGATGTATATGAGATGATCTTTGTATTTTTAGGGTCCACATTACAGCCTCTGTGAGTGAGAAAGGGATAATACGGTGGGTAGTTTCATGTTTTTGAGTTGCAATTTAATAAAGTAGTGTCTCTTTAATTGCTTTCAGCATCTGGCAGCATGACGTTTCATATTGGCATATGCATGACCATTCCAACATATGAAAAATAAATATTATTTTCATGGCTATTTGTTAACTGGGAATTGTTGTGCAATGAATTATAATGCCTTCCATTGCTTTCCCTATATTTTAAAGTCCAGTAATTGTCTTTTGCAGTGTTACAAACTAGTCTGTAAACCCTTTGTGGGTCCCATTTGGAACCTGTAAGATTTTTGCCGACATTAGCGGGCTTGAGTGCGTTTGCGGCCTTGAGGGATTGTATCAATTGAATAGCGATTTGCCAAAGATCAAAGGCTTTGATGGGCTGTAACAACCACAAGGATTCCAAGCCCGTAACCTGTGGCGCGGAGGCGGAGAGAGAGAGAGAAAAAGAGAAAAAGAGAGAGAGAGAAAAAGAGAAAGAGAAAAAAAGAGAAAGAGAGAAAGAGAGAGAGAGCTCATCTAAAGTAGATAAAACTAGGGGAGGGGATATTTAGTCAATCATAAAATACATCAACACATACTTAGACATAATTGAAAGGCATCACTGAGGAACAATATGTATTAGACATGGACATATTCCAATGATTTATGTAAATTGGGTGACCCTACATGGTATAGCTCACAGCTTCATTGAGGTACACAAGTGCCTTCACTACGACAAGGTAGAGTTTCAGAAGGGCTCAGCAGACTATACTTGTGCATAAAAGGTTTAGTATACATTGATTCCTGATAGATTGAAGCCTGAAGCTTGGGCCTTGCTGTTGAGCAGTGCAGAAAGGGGGATTTGAACCCAGCTTTTAGTAACCAACGCTTACCCTCTTCCACTGAACATGCAGAGAAGCAAGTAGTTGTAAGGTAAACTTTAAACCCACTACTGCCGATATGTAAATGTCGCTCCCATATACAGCCTTCACTAGTTGCATCATGGATGCCTCTAGGGACCAGCAGTTTTATAATTATGCTCTTTGTCAGACTGACATTTTTCCAAAATATGTTTTCATTATGCAGTGGGCATTTAAATATAGTGAGGCCTCTACGCTATTTCCATAATATCAGTCATATATCCATTAGCCTGTAGCATGTGTTTTGACCAGGTTCTTGTTTTTCATTTTTGAAAATATAGTAATTGTATACTAGTCTTAAGTTAGTCATGAATCTAAATACATTTTGCTAATACCATATTTAAAGTGACACCTAATTTAGTAAAGAAAATGAATATACATGACCACCTCAACATTTCCACCCTTGCAAGAGGATCGGATAAATATGATCAAATCTGGATTATTAGAACTTACTGAAATGATATTGGAAGAGATTTGGCGATAATATCCACACAATAAGCATTATAGGTGGGTCTAGTCTAGAAATGTCATATGTGAAATACATTAAATGCTCAGTATTGCTTTTGTAAAAGTGTACTCAGGCATGATATTAAAATTGCCCACATATATCTGAAAAAATATGAATGTTCACATCACTAATTTCCTAAAACCCATATGGAAATTTGTTATGGACCATTAATTTTATTCTAGCCTCTTTTGTCCTGTTAAATGGGAAATTCCATCAAAAGTTTAATTATATTAAAGAGTATTCTTAAAAAATAATAACTATATATGTCAAACATAAAACGTTTCTAATTTACCAGCTCCTGCTCCATATTTGTGAAGAATCGAAGCTGACATTTTAAACTTCACTTGTGTCACTGACACACAGGATGTTGAGCTGATTGGGGCAAAAGTTCAAGACTCAGCTCCCCCAGGAATGGGAGGAGCTGTGGATTCAGATAAGACATTTTCTTTTAAATCTGTGTCATAGGTGCTTACTCTTCTATTTAATTCAATTGTCACTTGTGCTTCTCTAAATAGAACAATTGACAAAATAATTAAATAGAAGGGTAAGCCCAGTAGACTGATCCTCCCCCTCAAGGTACTGACAGACTAGCAGTCCAAGATGGAAGCAAAAGCAGAGTCAGCTAAAAGTAATATTTTCTCCAAAAAGCTTTCATGTTTAAAGTGCTGGCATTATTAATTTGTTACATAGTCCACAACCATGTGAAGTTTTCCCCAAAATACAGTGGTCCTCAAAGCATGCCATGTCATAGATTAGCATAAAGTGCCATGTAAAGAAATGTGCTCAGCAGTGGAAGCATTTCTAAATGTACCGTGCTACATGTATACATACATTAAAGTTACAAATTATACAAAAATGCACCTTAGAGGCCTGAGATCAATGCATCTGTATTGCAAATGTGCAGATAATGACAGCAGCCCCTCATAAGTATCTCTAAAATAAAATTAAATATTTTCATTAAAAGTTGGATGTGTTAGATTTTACAGATTTTCAGGAGAGGGTCAACCATCCTAGATGACAATCTAAACTACATGCTTTAAGCTAAGCTTACACTTTGTGAATATTTATTAAAAAAATATCTATTAAAACTAGCTTAAATATAAGAAATATGAACTTACTTGTAGTTGTTTCTTTGGATTTAGCACCAGAACTGTAGACGTTATTAGCAGTCAAGGTGTATATACTGACTGTGTAGTTCATTCCAGGCTCCAGATTTTTTATCTCATAAAACGTGTCCTTTGTTATTCTGCTTTCCACAGGACTACCATTTGTTATAGTTATGTTGTAGCTATAGGTTTTAGCATTTATGTCTGTGGGAGCATCCCATTTCAATGTCACACTTTTATCTGACACTCCAGTGACATCCAAAATACTGACTGTGGATGGTTCTGTGAAAAAAAAAAAAAAACTGAATTATAATTCATATTTCAGTTTGTGCTAATTAGCAGCATAAAATGATAATTTGTGGCACTTACTGTTTATTTCTGCAGAGGTCTACACCTGTGTTATGTGTTATTTTTAGAACCAGTATATTCTGCAGCTCTAGGAGTACCATAAATAATGTATGGACATTTACATACATGAGACGTCTTATAAAAGAAGACAGGTGTTGAGGGTCCTGCTCTTGGGAGAACTTACAATCTAATGTTATCATTCAGATCATGCTGCTTGGTCCTGTTTAAATCAGTCATACTGATTCACTAGCTACCACACTATAACATGAAGAATAAATGGCTAGTACACATTTTGACTGATTTTTTAAAGTGTCACTGCAGTTATCAAGCTTTTATAGCTTTAAGTTGTAAATATTAGCTTTTTTCATTTATTGTAATATATTAATCTTGAGAGACAATGTATACTAAAAATAGCAGGTTTTCCCCTGATCTTCATGCTGGAGCTCCTCATGTCATATTCCTCCCACATTTCTGCACAACTTTCTTCTCATTCTATCACAATATGAAAAAAAGAGCAATTCCAGTCCAATCACTAATGGAGGTTTTCTCACAAAAGGATTAACTTTTTACATCACAATAAATGTAAATGTTATATGGAACAATTACTATTTTGAAAGCTGGGCCAATACAGTTTCCATGTAAAGCTCTTCAAAAAGAACCCAGCCTTTCTGGAGTGGCTGGTGAGATGTTCTTTTTTATCAACCACTCAGTTCATGTTTATTCATTGTCTTTGATAAAAATAATTACAAGGAGGGATGTACTTCTGTAGATGTATTGTTAAAATAACTAACCTTCAAGCTCAGTTATTTAATAATTATTTTTTTGTGATTGCATTTCTCTTACTGAGCAAATTTCAACATTGCATCAAGATGTAATCACAAGACATTTCACATATCTATAACATACAAAATTAAGCTCTAGTCTCATAAAGTAAATATTCAAAGTAATATCTCACAAATAGCTAGTCATTCAGTGACAGTTAAAAAGATACTGAATACCTTGTTCTGCACATAAAAATGGATATTGGGGGCGCGGCTTGAAAGCTCACTGAACGGACAAGTTTGGGGAGAGCTCCACAAAAAGACTGTTCAATTAATGATAATATGGTAAAATCACCTCTAATTAAAATTGTATAAATATTCTCATCATCAGTGCATCACACAGAACAAGCCTGTGCATTTTTGTGCAGATTGCTAAAAAGTGCACTTACCACGTGGCAGCGGACCTGACAGACAGAAGCGTGGCCCGATTGTCATCTGGGTCACCTTTGTCGGGAGTAGCTCCAGGACGGTGTTCGGGAGAGAAGAGCACCGGTGAGCAAGAGATAGCGGAGCAACTGAGATGGAGACGGGCAGAGAGGAGGCCTCACGGGAGAGAGGTGTAGGATGACTGCAGGAGCAGATTTTGAGGTGCAGCAGGCAGTAAATGAGTGGAGGAGATGCGGCGCCCCTGAGTCCGGGAACCGGGAACTGCTGCACTCGCTGAGCTGGCGAGGGCCTTGCGGGCAAGACCTGCTCTCAAGCAAAGAACTCCAGCTGCAACAGTGACACAGTGAATGGAGGAGATGATGGTGGAGGCTCGCGCCAAAAACCATTAAGAGAAGCCGATCATAGGAGTGCCAAATCTAATCCTTGCATCCAAACTACGGATGAGACAACAACAGGGGGTGTTTATCCCTATACAACAAGCTAGGAGGTTCCGAGAGGACCAGTTAGACATTTGGAGAAGAGGATATCAGGAGAACCACGTAGACTACCGCCCCCATTTGAGTTATTCATTCTTCTATAACAGGGCTGCCACCCAAACACTCATACTATGGTGGTCAAGGCAGGCCACGGAGATAGAGGGGGGGACACAAGGACTGAAATTCCTCAAAAGAAATACTCTATATTAAAGCCCTGATTTAAATAGACTTATTGAAGAAGCTTAAAGACTACATCAATCTGATACAGACACTACTTTCAGTACCATTTCAGGCAGGAAAAGACAGTGGGGCACATCGCTATTTTGCAAACCTTGGGCCTCCTACCAAGCGGGGATTACTAATTACTAATTATGGACTGCCTTTATCTACACTATCTGTCTTTATAAAGGAGACAAGATAATAACTACTGTAAACGGAGTTCTAATTACTCAAGCAGTGAAAAGCTACTTTATCTTAGCCCACTTAAAGATAACCAAGAAATATTTAAAACTCAGGTAAGCAAAGCAGTATACACCTAAAGAAATATGTGACAAGCTGAATAGATTAAATCTCTTCTGGAACACTTTTTTCAATACATTGAAAGGGCTCATTCTAACAGATTTGTATGTACCTTTTTTGTATATTTTGCAATGTTCCCCTCTCAATATATAAACTGGTTTCTGTGGGCTAAGTGCCTTTTAATGAAGGCTCTTGGATTTTAAAACATTGCCACATATATAAAACCAGCGGTTATAAGTTGTAAATAAAAATGGGCAAATCCAGGAAAAGCTTGACTGCAAAAAGCATCCCGGAGAATTTTAAAGTACAGCACCAAACTCAAACTTCACCACCCAACTCTAAAATTGGGCTCATCCGAAGGCTCAGATGTGGATGAGGACACCACCAACATGCCAAATTATCTGACATATCCTTAACAGATTTCAACTAATTACTTTGACACACTAGAATCGCTAATCAACCAAATTTGGATGCTCAGCAAAAAGATCGGACTGATATAACCCAAAATGCCACTAACATAACCACCTTGGAAAGCGAACTCGAGGATCTCGAAAATAAGTCTTAGCGAAACAATGTTAGGTTCAGAGGAATTCCGAAGTCAGTGACCGATTTAAAGACCTACCTAAATGCCGGAATCCACAGTATTTTACCCAATCATTCACAGGATTCCTGGGAAATTGAGAGAGAGCTTAGGGCTTTTCGAGGTCCTGCTTCCACAGAACTGCCTAAGGATGTAATAGCTAGATTTTTGCGTCAAGGAACAAGAGACTTAATTCTCCGTAGCATCCAGGAAATCACAAACTATCACTAGCACAGATGGGGCTTCTATACAAATGTTTCCAGACTTAGCCCTTTCCACGCTTTTCAAACGTAAGCAACTGAAACGGGCCTTTCAATTCTAATTAAAAATAATATCAGATATAAATGGGGATTTCCCTTTAATCTATCATTCCAAATAGGCACAAATGTCCACAAAGTTCACTCGCTAGAGGAATGCCGCTCTGTTCTCACTTAAACCTCATAACTAAAGATAACCTGGAGTTCCACAAGTCTACCACAAAGACCATCAAGACAATGATTGGAAGTTCAGCGGTCCAAAAGACAGCGTAAACTGGCAGAACATAATACTTCACAATCAATTACAATTCCTGGCTCCTCTACCGAAGGCTAATAGACTATCTACTAATCCTGGACATTTGCTCCTACAAACCTTTTAGATTCAATTCTTACGTTAGAGACTACTCTGAGTAGTGGAGATATTGTTCTAGGCTGTTGTACATATCCCTTCAGACACATTTACCATATATGGCTATTTTTACAAACTTTTCAATAGAAATTGCTATTACTTTCTAACGATTTGTAACACATCAGATGTGTTGACTTAATGAGACTTCACTAAAGGGTAAATTAAAAAACGTTGGTACTATGTTGAGCGGATGTAACTACTTTATCAGTTATGAATATCTCACATAAGAATTTAACACTTCTAAACAGTGTTTATATCATATTAGTTGGGATTGATTGATATAAATTTACCTACGGGTTGTCCTTATCAGACCCTTGAAAAGATAAATATAGACTTTCTCAGAGATTATTAATGGCTGACAAACCCATAAATATGTTTTTTGTTTATTTGGTCGTTCAACTTTTAACATCACATAATTAAAATTTCACATTGTTTCTTCTTCCTCAATGGAGAGGAATTTTAGGAAATTGGCAATCCCAGTTTTCCTCCCCTGACACAAAAGTGCTAATGTATTTACTATGTTAGGGTTATCTTGGTTTTGCCCTCCCTTCCATTTTTCTTTCATTCCAGGTCCCAGGACTCAAGGTATTGTACCACTGCTACCTCTGGGATCCTACCTACATATAATCCGGTTAATCTCCTATTGACCTCTACCACACTCCAGCAACATAATTTTGAATGGGATGAGCATCTCTTTAATTACTAAGGTACCATGACAGACGCATCTTTTGTATTTGTCTCACATAATGTTCAAGGCTTTAAGGAGTAAAGCATTTTTATCATACAAATCCTTGCACCCAGATGTGATTTTCCTACAGGAAACACACTTCTCTCATAATGGGGTTGATAATTTTTTTACATAAAGCCTATTCTACATTCTTTGCTACAACTCAACCTACCAAGAGAGCGGGAGTGGTGATTTTACTACATAAAAATTTCCAATACCGTGCCGAGTGTGAGACTTATATAAAGCTAATTACACATATCTTTATAAAGAAATGGGACTCTATTTGCTAAGATGATCGAAAGGATAAATTCCATGGCTGGGTAGAACAAATGCTGTAAAAATGAATATTTATTCCGCACAATTTTCTAGTAGCAATAGATTAAAAAGATCTTGAGAGATTCCAAAACCAAGTTTTCTAATTTATATGGAATTATAGGAACTCTATGATTTTGAAAACCAATATGTGCAAACATAAAGCAAAAGGAGAACTTTCGTGTGCAAACTTTGAACGACGTTACAAAGAGGCACAGCTCGCTTTCATACCCCTAGTGCACTCTTCCCCACATCAACCCCTTTGGGTATTTCTAGAAAATATAATAATGTCCCCTTACAAGTGGGATACGATAATCTGGCTCCCTAAGTCACGAAATGCCCTTGGAAAACTAATCAACCCTTTCATCTAACATTGTTTGAATATTTGGTCCGGAGCAGGACAAAAACATCAACTAGCTCCAAAATTTACTAGTCTTACTCCTATCATATCTAACTCACAATTTTCTATACAGCTACCCTCCAATTCTTTACAGTGGAGGAATTCCCAGAAACCTTACAAATGGATCCCTAAACTATAGCATACTTGAAACATCTATAAAAGTCTCACACCTTGATAGCCCAGTTTTGCCAGTGGATGAGGTATTTTCTGTTGTAGTTTAATCCCCCCCTCCCCCCCCCCCCAGAAAAAAAGCTTTTCATATTGTGATATATATGAAAAAGAAAGTACAAATCAAAAATTGGCTTTAGCTCACAAGTTACCCCAGGTGATGTCCATGGTATTAGATATTGTTAAATACAGATACCCCTGGTACCTGATTTAGATAGATGACATGTTGTATTAACATAATATGTAACCTTACATGTTGCCGTGCGATATGCCAATCCCTAATAAAATTATTTGTAAATAAAAAAATGGATATTGATACATTTTGCTCTATTCCTAATTTTTGCAAAACAGAAATCCTAAAAACCTGAACGAAAATAAAAATAACAACCAAAAGGGTAACAATATCACAATGGTCTGGATTTGAAAGAGCCATCAAATAAATAGCTATAACCTGCAGTGACTCAGTCTGCACCGGTCATACTTAGGCCAATTACCCTTAGAACACGTAACTTTAAACTCAGAACAAGAACAAAGAGACCCTTGGTTGGTTCAATTTAAACAGTAGCAAGACTTTGGGCACACGAGACGTGTGCGCCGTCATGTGCGTGCCCACAAAGGCTGACAAATGCTCACACCCACAACAGCGCAGTAGTACAGCACTCTGCACCCACCCTTTCCCCCCCTCCTTCTCCAGCTCTCCAACCCTTAATAACCACCCTCTCCCCAAGTACTCACACCCCCAGTATTCACCCTCTCTTCCCCCAGAATTCACCCTCCTTAGTACTCACCCTGTCTTCCCCAGTACTCACCCTCTCCACATTTAATCCTCTCTCCCCAGCTCTCTCTCTCCTTCCCTCAGTACTCGCCCTCTCTCCCCAGCTCTCCCTCCTTCCCTCAGTACTCACCCTCTCTCCCCAGCTCTCCCTCCTTCCCTCAGTACTCACCCTCTCTCCCCAGCTCTCCCTCCTTCCCTCAGTACTCACCCTCTCTCCCCAGCTCTCCCTTCTTCCCTCAGTACTCACCCTCTCTCCCCAGCTCTCCCTCCTTCCCTCAGTACTCACCCTCTCTCCCCAGCTCTCCCTTCTTCCCTCAGTACTCACCCTCTCTCCCCAGCTCTCCCTCCTTCCCTCAGTACTCACCCTCTCTCCCCAGCTCTCCCTTCTTCCCTCAGTACTCACCCTCTCTCCCCAGCTCTCCCTCCTTCCCTCAGTACTCACCCTCTCTCCCCAGCTCTCCCTCCTTCCCTCAGTACTCACCCTCTCTCCCCAGCTCTCCCTTCTTCCCTCAGTACTCATCCTCTCTCCCCAGCTCTCCCTCCTTCCCTCAGTACTCACCCTCTCTCCCCAGCTCTCCCTTCTTCCCTCAGTACTCACCCTCTCTCCCCAGCTCTCCCTACTTCCCTCAGTACTCACCCTCTCTCCCCAGCTCTCCCTTCTTCCCTCAGTACTCACCTTCTCTCCCCAGCTCTCCCTCCTTCCCTCAGTACTCACCCTCTCTACCCAGCTCTCCCTTCTTCCCTCAGTACTCACCCTCTCTCCCCAGCTCTCCCTTCTTCCCTCAGTACTCATCCTCTCTCCCCAGCTCTCCCTCCTTCCCTCAGTACTCACCCTCTCTCCCCAGCTCTCCCTTCTTCCCTCAGTACTCACCCTCTCTCCCCAGCTCTCCCTTCTTCCCTCAGTACTCACCCTCTCTCCCCAGCTCTCCCTTCTTCCCTCAGTACTCACCCTCTCTCCCCAGCTCTCCCTCCTTCCCTCAGTACCCACCCTCTCTCCCCAGCTCTCCCTCCTTCCTTCAGTACTCACCCTCTCTCCCCAGCTCTCCCTTCTTCCCTCAGTACTCACCCTCTCTCCCCACTCTCTAACCCCAGGTCTCTCTCCCCCAGTACTAAACCTCTCTTCAAGGTTCTAAAAGCGGGCGCCCTGTTTTAGGCCGCGCTGGTGTGGGTTCACACTTTTGTTGGCGCGCACATGATGTCTCTCACGTCCCGTGTGCCCAAAAGTCAGGGTGCTAATTTAAACAGTAAACCTACTAGTAGTCACATATATGGTTGTGCTGTAAGAACTGAGGACATTATCAGAAGTCTGGGTATATATAGAGACTGACTAGTTCTCTCCGGGTTCCTGCCCAGTCACGTCATATTTGGTGGTGTTTGTTATATTTGTTATATCTACAGTATTGTTGTATACAATAATTTTGTAGCTATAAGTAGCTGGAATTGTGTCATTTGGAGCATCCCAAGCTAATGACACACTGGTTTCCATAGATGGCAGGGACTTTGGATAATTCTGACAAAGGTTTTAAATTTAGATTTTTTTATTTTGTTCTACTTCAAATTCTATCATTATTTGAGAAAATTGAATGTTTGTTCCATAAGAGTAAGGGGAGAGGTCAGTCCTTCCATTGTCATATATTGTGCTCACCTTCGTATATACAACCCAAAACCAGAGCTCAACTGAAGTAGATAAAACTAGGGGAGGGGATATTTAGTCAATCATAAAATACATCAACACATACATAGATATAATAGAAAGGCATTACTGAGGAACAATATGTATTAGACATGGACATATTCCATTGGTTATGTAAATTGGGCCGACCCTACAAGTATAGCTCACAGCTTCATTGAATACACAAGCCCCTTCACCACGACAAGGTAGAGATCCATAAGTGCTCAGCAGACTATACTTGTGCATAAAAGGTTTAGTACACAGTGATTCCTGATAGATTGAAGCCTAAAGCTTGCGCCTTTCTGTTGGGAAGTGGAGAAAGGGGGATTTGAACCCAACTTTTAGTAACCAACGCTTAGCCTCTTCCCCTGGACATGCAGAGAAACAAGTAGTTGTAAGGTAAACTTTAAACCCACTACTGCAGATATGTAAATGTCCCTCCCACACAGAATCTTTACTAGTCGCATTATGGATGCTTCTAGGGACCAGTAGTTGTATGATTATGCTCTTTGTCAGACTGACCCTTTTGCAACATATGTTTTCATTACCCAGTGGGCATTTAAATATAGTGAGGCCTCTACACTACTTCCATAATATCGGTCATATATCCATTAGGCCAGTAGAGTGCATTTCGACAAGGCTCTTGTTCTTAATTTTAGAAAATATAGTATTTGTATACTAGTCTTAAGTTAGTTATGAATCTAAATACATTTTGCTAATAACATATTTAAAGTGACACATAATTTAGTAAGGAAAATTAATATACTGTACATTACCACCTCAACATTTCCACCCTTGCAAGAGGATCGGATAAATATTATCAAATCTGGATTATTAGAATTTACTGAAATGATACTGGAAGAGATTTGGTGATAATATCCACACAATAAGCATTATAAGTGGGCCTAGTCTACAAATGTCATATGTGAAATACATTAAATGCTCAGTATTGCTTTTGCAAAACTGTACTCAGGCATGATATTAAAATTGCCCACATATATCTGAAAAAATATGAACGTTCCCATCACTAATCTCCTACAACCCATATGGAAATTTGTTATAGACCATGAATTTTATTCTAGCCTCTTTTGTCCTGTTAAAGGAAAAATTCCATCTAAACTTAATTTATATTAAAGAGTATTCTTAGAAAATAATAACTATATATGTCAAACATAAAACTTTTCTAATTTACCAGCTCCTGCTCCATATTTGTGAAGAATTGAAGCTGACATTTTAAACTCCACTTGTGTCACTGACACACAGGGGCTTACTCTTCTATTTAATACAATTGTCACTTGTGCTACTTTAAATAGAACAATTGACAAAATAATTAAATAGAAGAGTAAGCCCAGTAGAAATATCCTCCCCCTTAAGGTACTGACAGACAAGAAGTCCAAGATGGAAGCAAAAGCAGGTTCAGCTAAATATTTTTTTAATTCAAAATGCTTTCATGCTTATAGCTGCTAGCATTATTAGTTTGTTACATAGTCCACAACCATGTGAAGTTTTCCCCAAAATACAGTGGTCCTCAAAGCATGCCATGTCACCGATTAGCATAAAGTGCCATGTAAAGAAAAGTGCTCAGCAGTGGAAGCATTTCTAAATGTACCGTGCTACATGTATACATACATTAAAGTTACAAATTATACCCGTGTGCGTGCAATGTCATATACAAGGAGAGAAGCACAAATGCACCTTAGAGGCATGAGATCAGTGCATCTGCACGTTGTGCATATTTATTTAAAAAAATCTCTTTATACTTGCTTAAATATAATAAATATGAACTTACTTGTAGTTGTTTCTTTGGATTTAGCACCAGAACTGTAGACGTTATTAGCAGTCAAGGTGTATATACTGACTGTGTAGTTCATTCCAGGCTCCAGATTTGATATCTCATAAGACGTGTCCTTTGTTATAAAGCTGTCCACAGTACTACCATTTGTTATAGTTATGTTGTAGCTATAGGTTTTAGCATTTATGTCTGTGGGAGCATCCCATTTCAATGAAACACTTTTATCTGTTACAGTTACATCCAAAATACTGACTGTGGATGGTCCTGTGAAAAAAAAACAACAGAATTATAACTTATTTCACTAATTAGCAGCATAAAATGATCATTTGTGGCCTCTTTGTTCATTTCTGCAGAGGTCCAATTGGTTTACTCCTGTGTTATGTGTTATTTTTAGAACCAGTATATTCTGCAGCTCAAGGAGTACCATAAACAAAAGGATGGACATTTACATACATGAGACGTCTTATAAAAGAAGACAGGTGTTGAGGGTCCTGCTCTTGGGAGAACTTACAATCTAATGTTATCATTCAGATCATGCTGCTTGATCCTGTTTAAATCCGCCATACTGATCCACTAGCTACCACACTATAACATGAAGAATAAATGGCTAGTACACATTTTAAATTATTTTTTTTAAAGTGTCATTGCATTTATTAAGCTTTCATTGCTTTAAATTGCAAATATTAGCTTTTTTTTATTTATGTAATAAATTAATCTGGAGAGGAAATTTATACTGAAAATAGCAGGTTTTCCCTGATCTTCATGCTGGAGCTCCTCATGTCATATTCCTCCCACATTTCTGCACAACTTTCCTCTCAATATGAAAAAGAGCAATTCCAGTCCAATGACTAATGGAGGTTTTCTCACAAATTATTAACTTTTTTCATCTCAATAAATTGAAATGTTTTATGGAACAATTACTATTTTGAAAGGTGGGCCAATACAGTTTCCATGTAAATCTCTTCAAAAAGAACCAAGCCTTTCTGGAGTGGGGGGTGAGATGGACTTTTTATCACCACCTCAGTTAATGTTCATTCATTGTCTTTGATAAAGAGCATTACAAGGAGGGATGTACTTCTGTAGATTTATTCTTGAAATACCTAACCTTCAAGCTCAGTTCTGCTCAACTTTTTTGTCATTACATTTCTCTTACTGAGCAATTTCAATGTTGCATCAAGCTGTAATCACGTGACATTTCACATATCTATAACATACAAAATTAATCTCTAGTCTCATGAAGTACATTTTCAAAATAATATATCTCACAAATAGCTAGTTATTCAATAAAAATTTAAAAGATACCGAATACCTTGTTCTGCACATAAAAATGGATATTGATACATTTTGCTCTATTCTTAATTTTTGCAAAACAGAAATCCTGATAAACTGAATGAAAATAAAAATAACAACCAAAAGGGTAAACAATCTCACAATGGTCTGATTTGAAAGAGCCATCAAATAGATAGCTACAACCTGCAGTGACTCCGTCTGCACCGGTCATACTTAGGCCAATTACCCTTAGTGTGAGTAACTTATAACATTGAACTTGTAACTTTAAACTCAGAACAAGAACAAGAACAAAGAACACTCAGCATTCTTACTTATAAGTTTTATGCACAGACACACATATATATATTTGACACCCTTGGTTAGTACAATTAGGTCAGTAAACCTGGGAGAGGGAGATTAATAGCGACTGAGATTGAGTAGTTCTCTCGGGGTTCCAGCCCAGTCACGTGATATTTGGTGGCGATTGTTATATTTGTTATATCTACAGTATTGTTGTATACAATAATTTTGTAGCTATAAGTAGCTGGATTTGTGTCATTTGGAGCATCCCAAGCTAATGACACACTGGTTTCTGTAACGTGAGTTACTTTGATGGCAGGGACTTTGGATGGGCATGAAAAACTTTCAAATTCTGATTTTTTATTTTGTTTCTACTTCAAATTATAAGATATTTATTTTATCACAGAAAATGTAATGTTTATTCCATAAGAGAGAGGGGAGTTCTTCCTTTGTCAAATATTGTTATATTGCATTCACCTTAGTATCTACAAGCCAAAACCAGAGCTCAGCCAAAGTAGATAAAACTAGGGGAGGGGATATTTAGAGAATCATAAAATACACCAATAGAAAGCAGGGGCGGAACTACCACCGGTGCACCCGGTGCCCTACGCTCCGGGGGGGGGGGGGGGGGCTCTGTGAAAATGTTGGTGTTTTTCGTTTCATGCCCCCTCTTCCCTCCTGGCCTCAATGACCCCGGCCTTTCTTGCCCCCCTGATCATTCCCTGAGCCTCACCAGCTCTAGCACTTCCTGTCTGTGTGTACTGGTTGGGAGTCCGGAATAACGCAACATAGTGAAGACTCGCTGGAAGGGGAGGAAGGCTGAGGCTGGTGAGGCTCAGGGGAGTTGTGTGTAGTGGTGGCGGAACATGTGTGTGGTGTATATAATATATTATACATATTATACAGATATTGAGAGAGAGAGAGAATGTTACATTATATTATACACACAAATATATATTTTCTTGCACCGTGGCCCTCCATTCTCTAGCTCCGCCACTGATAGAAAGGCATCACTGAGGAACAATATATATTAGAGATGGACATATTCCAATGGTTTATGTAATTTGGGCAATCCTACATGTATAGCTCACAGCTTCATTGAGGTACACAAGCCCCTTCACCACAACAAGTTAGAGATCCATAAGTGCTCAGCAGACAATACTTGTGCATAAAAGGTTTATTACACAGTGATTCCTGATAGATTGAAGCCTGAAGTTTGCGCCTTTCTGATGAGCAGTGGAGAAAGAGGAATTTGAACCCAACTTTTAGTAAACAACGCTTCCCCTCTTCCCCTGAACATGAAGAGAAGTAAGTAGTTGTAAGGTAATCTTTAAACCCACTACTGCAGATATGTAAATGTCCCTCCCATACACCGTCTTTACTAGTCACATCATGGATGCCTCTAGGGACCAATAGTTTTATAATTATGCTCTTTGTCAGACTGACACTTTTTAAACATATGTTTTCATTATGCAGTGGGCATTTAAATATAGTGAGGCCTTCGCGCTACTTCCATAATATCGGTCATATATCCATTAGGACAATGGCGTGCGTTTTGACCAGGTTCTTGTTCTTAATTTTAGAAAATATAGTATTTGTATACTAGTCTTAAGTTAGTTATGAATCTAAATACATTTTGCTAATACCATATTTAAAGTGACACCTAATTTAGTAAGGAAAATGAATATACATGACCACCTCAAAATTTCCACCCTTGCAAGAGGATCGGATAAATATGATCAAATCTGGATTATTAGAATTTACTGAAATGATATTGGAAGAGATTTGGCGATAAAATCCACACAATAAGCATTATAAGTAGGCCTAGTCTAGAAATGTCATATGTGAAATACATTAAATGCTCAGTATTGCTTTTGTAAAACTGTACTCGGGCATGATATTAAAATTGCCCACATATATCTGAAAAAATATGAATGTTCACATCACTAATTTCCTACAACCCATATGGAAATTTGTTATGGACCATTAATTTTATTCTAGCCTCTCTTGTCCGTTTAAAGGGTAAATTCTGTTGAAATTTAAATTATATTAAACAGTATTCTTAAAAAATAATAACTATGTATGTCAAACATAAAACATTTCTAATTTACCAGCTACTGCTCCGTATTTTTGAAGAATTGAAGCTGACATTTTAAACTTCACTTGTGTCACTGACACACAGGATGTTGAGCTGATTGGGGCAAAAGTTCAAGATTCAGCTCCCCCAGGAATGGGAGGAGCTGTGGATTCAGATAAGATATCTCTTTTTAACTCTGTGTCATAGGAGCTTCCATCTTAAGCTACTGGCAGACTAACAGTCTAAGAGTTAGATTCATTCTACTGGGGCTTACTCTTCTATTTAATTCAATTGTCACTTGCTACATACATACATTAAAGTTACAAATTATACCTGTGTGCGTGCAATGTCATATACTAGGAGAGAAGCACAAATGAACCTTAGAGGCCTGAGATCAGTGCATCAGTGCATATTTATTCAAAAAATCTATTAATACTAGCTTCAATATAGGAAATATGAACTTACTTGTAGTTGTTTCTTTGGATTTAGCACCAGAACTGTAGACCTTATTAGCAGTCAAGGTGTATATACTGACTGTGTAGTTCATTCCAGGCTCCAGATTTGTTATCTCATAAAACGTGTCCTTTGTTAATCTGCTTTCCACAGGACTACCATTTATTATAGTTATGTTGTAGCTATAGGTTTTAGCATTTATGTCTGTGGGAGCATCCCATTTTAATGTCACACTTTTATCTGACACTCCAGTTACATCCAAATTAGTGACTGTGGATGGTCCTGTGAAAAAAAAAGAAAGAATTATAACTTATTTCACTTTGCGCTAATTAGCAGCATAAAATGATCATTTAGGCACTTTGCTAATTTCTGCAGAGGTCCAACTGGTCTACCGCTGTGTTATGTGTTATTTTGAACCAGTATATTCTGCAGCTCTAGGAGTACCATAAATAATGGATGGACATTTACATACATGAGACGTCTTATAAAAGAAGACAGGTGTTGAGAGTCCTGCTCTTGGGAGAACTTACAATATAATATTATCATTCAGATCATGCTGCTTGGTCCTGTTTAAATCAGCCGTACTGATCCACTAGCTACCACACTGTAACATGAAGAATAAATGGCTAGTACACATTTTGACTGATGTTTTAAAAAGTGTCACTGCAGTTATCAAGCTTTCATAGCTTTAAGTTGTAAATATTAGCTTTTTTTTATTTATGTAATAAATTAATCTTGAGAGAAAATGTATACTGAACATAGCAGGTTTTCCCTGATCTTCATGCTGGAGCTCCTCATGTCATATTACTCCCACATTTCTGCACAACTTCCTTCTCATTCTATCACAATATGAAAAAAAGAGCAATTCCAGTCCAATGACGGATAGAGGTTTTCTCACAAAAGATTAACTTTTTTCATCTCGATAAATTGAAATGTTGTATGGAACAATTACTATTTTGAAAGGTGGGCAAATACAGTTTCCATGTAAAGCTCTTCAAAACGAACCCAGCCTTTCTGGAGTTTGGAGTGGTTAGTGAGATATCCTTTTTTATCACCATCTCAGTTCATGTTCATTCATTGTCTTTTTGTATTTTCTTTTAATGTTTTTTATTATAAAAAATAAAATACAAACAAATAAATAAATACATACATATCGAAAATGTTAGCATTTGCAATTCTGTCTCTCCCTTGGTCTACAGGACTATATTAGGCCATAGGAGAACATTTTTTTTATAAACATCTTATTATATTTACATATATAGTATAAAGCTTCTCCAAATGGAGACATATAAAAAGCGTGATTCAACTAGTACATAAGAATACATAGAAAGAGTATAGATGGGAAATTTTTTGAACTGCCCGCTCTTTTAAAGAAGCAGACGTTGAAAAGAAAAAAAAACAAAAGAGAAAATACAAAAAAAAGAAAAAAATGATTATTTTTTTGCTGGGTCCGAAAGAGAGAGGGGACCTGCATCCAAGAGTGTCCAAAAGAAGGAATGGCAAGATAGTCAGAGAAAAAAAAAAAAAAGAATATCACTGTCAGGTCTCTATGTTGGGGTCGATATCATTGAGTCCTAGATACTCCATTTTTGGATCAGTACAGGAGCAAATCCTATTTCTTTAAGATCTGTATCAAAGAACCAATTTTTACTTACTTTATCTAGTATCAACTGCCAAATTGGCAAGTTTTTTTGCTTCCAATTCAAGACCACTAAGCTTTTTGCAGACAACAAAACCTGAATCAAAAAGGCTTTTAAGTCCATGGAGAATGCTTCAGGGAAAAAGTGGAATCAGAAGATTAAAAAGGGGACAGGGAATCGTAACTTTCATATGAGAACAACAAGCTTTCCAAAAATGCTGTATTAATGGGCATTTCCACCATATGTGTAGGTGCAAACCCGTCTGGTTACATTCCCTCCAACATAGCTTAGCTTTTTCTATTTTATTGAATTTATATTTTCCAAGGGACCAAATGCCACCTATTAATCATTTTAAAGTGGAGTTCTATGAGGGCTGAATTTTTTTATATACTGTAATATTAAAAGTGGCATACCATTTCTGCAATGAGTTTTCTCTTTCTAGATTTCTTTCACAAGATTTAATTTAATTGATTTACTTATAACTTGTTTATATTTTAATATATTGTAACATTTGGAGTCCAAATGCTTTTTAGTAGATGCCTGTATTAATTTCTCAAAATTCGGACAATTTTCTATTACTGTCTAACATGAGACCATTAGCTCTCATAAAATTAGACAGTTTTCCATATTCAAAGCCGGATTTGCTTCTGTATGTTGTGTGTTCTAATTAGTTCTTCAAAGAAATGAGCCAAATGAGATGAGCTTATTGTTTTGGAAGAGATCTTCTAAATATCAGAAACCCTTTAATATGAGCAATTTTACAATTGGAAAATTATAGGCCTTAAATAACGAGGTCAATTCTATTATTGGGCTAGGTGTCCTTATTAATGTGTATTTCTCATTTAGTTTGATCCAACTTTTGATTATAGTCGATGTTCTCGTAAAGCTTTCTTTTAGTTCTATATTACCCATATGCAAGTCGCTAGTAGTAAATAAAATGTACACGTTGCAAAGTAGTCCGGTTTCACCCCAAATTCTCATAAATTTGATGCTTGCATCTATAAAATTATGAGGGTAGTGAATAAACTGATTTTTTTTACACTAAAATCTGTGCTTTCCCAGCAATTATCAAACACCTATAAACGTTACTAGTGGTAAGGCAAAAAGAAAATATTTTTGAGATATAGAGTAAAAAAAAAAAAAAAAAAAAAAAAAAGGAAGAACCAAAATACCAGACTTACTTGTAGTTGCATTGACGGATTCACTGATACTAATATTGTCTAAGGACACAGTGATTATTTCAAATGTATACATTGATCCAGGTTCTAGTCCAGTCACATTGAAATGGTTGGCATTTTTTTCTGTAGATTTAGTGAAATTCTTATTACTGTTTAATACGGTTATGTTATAGCTGTAGTTAGGTGCATCTGTACTGTTTGGAGGTACCCATGACAATTCCACACTTGTCTCGGTCACTTCAATTACATCGAACTTACTGACTGGGTCAAGTTCTAGGGAAAGAAAAAAAATATGATCAAAAACTTATTTCACATATTGTTTTCAAATATTAAGGTTACAGGAAAAAACACATTTTAGCTGTCCTTTAACCTATGGAACATGTAATATTTTCTTGTGTATATCATTTATCTACACCCAACTTACATTTGTTTATAGATATTAGTAAATATATAGTACATTTGTGATCACATTTGAACATCTAAAACAAGTTAAAAAAAAACTTGTTTCCTGCTGAGAATTCAGAGAAATACAATTACACTGCATTCTGGGATGCTGGGCAGTGACATGCAAATGTGCCCACAAAGGCTTTGTTCTTGCAATCCATTACCATTTTAAACATGGCTTCCTTTAAGCATATGCCTGCTGTATTACACAGCCTTAGGCAAAGCGAGGGATGGATTATACCAAGCGTGTTGGTTCATGGTTACTGCCTCTCATCAGCGTGGGGCCGGTTCCTATCTTGTGTAGAAGATATTTTGAGGAGGTAGTTTGCCACAACAATCATTTAGTTTATGGTGGGCAAAAGAGTGATAGACACCCTCCTTGGTACAGTAGTACAGTGAATAAATAGCACATATGTGCCCACACAAATACTAGTATTCACAGACTTATCCTTCGGTGTTTACAGCATCTGATTTGGAACATTACACAGGTTTAACACTTCAGATTCGTGCTACCACATCACAGTTACTTCTCCTACTTCCCCTTGCTATTCCCCCATCTTTAAATGACCACACACATATCTATCTGTCTATGTTAGGGTGGCAGATAGAGATGTCATTGCATACAAACATGTCTACAGATAAGAAAACCCATTGAGTGGCACAGAACTGGCTGCTTGGTGCCCTAGGCCTTTTTGCATTGACAAATACACCCCCCTGTCTAAATTGTATCACCACAATATTATCTTAATAGTGAAATTATTTGTACCTTATATTTACAAACTACTGGAATAGTAATAGTAAAGTGAGTCTTAATGGCACCTGTCAATCTTCCTTTATATATATACACACACACATATACACAATAATTCATGTAGTCATAAGTACTTACTAGCGACAACTCCAGTGCCTCCATGCCAAATCAAAAGCATCTGCAAATAAATTAAAAAATATGAATTAAATATCTTTGCATATCTAATAGTGTGTACGTAAGCAGAAAGTATAGCAGCCACCGCTCCAGAAGATATAGCCTGTTGACTTAGACACTGACCATCATTCATCTGTTGTCTTCTTATAGAGTGGAGTATTAATTTTATTTAGGATAGAGATCTTTTATCTTCATAAGTAAATAAAATCTTGAGATGGAGTTAAAAATTAGAATACATAAACACATTACCAGATATAATTGAGATTTATATCCATCATAGGGTTTTATATGTGTGGTAAGAGAATTCAAGGGCGTAGGAACTGGAAAAATCTGGAGGGGACAATGGACAAACAAATACACAGATTAGTTAACCCCTGCCGCAGGGTTCTACAAGTACCCCCGCGGCATCTAGCATTCCCCCCCCTATGCTGCAGGGGGCTCCATCGGGACCCCCACAGGGTCCCTACATTAACCCCTGCCGCGGGGTTCTACAAGTACCCCCGCGGCATCTAGCATTCCCCCCCCTATGCTGCAGGGGGCTCCATCGGGACCCCCACAGGGTCCCTACATTAACCCCTGCCGCGGGGTTCTACAAGTACCCCTGCGGCATTTAGCATTCCCCCCCCCATGCTGCAGGGGGCTCCATCGGGACCCCCAAAGGGTCCCTACATTAACCCCTTGCTGCAGGGGTCCCGATCGAAGGCTTGAGATTTGCTACAATTACAGAGTAATTAAATTGAACAATGGTTTCAAATGTAAGCAGTTCAGGGCTTGAGCATGCAAGCCTGTAGTTACTGCTTAGACAGAGCCAATAGTAAATGAGACAGTCATCATGATGTCAATCAAACTTGTAGGAACCTCTGCAAGCTCACTAAATGAAACCTTGTTGCAGGGGTCCCGATCGGGACCCCCGTGGCATTTAAAAAGTTAAATCTCCTGCTGCGTGTCCTTACAAAGCCTGTGGCACAAATATAGTTAACCCCTGCTGCACTACAAGTACCCCGGGGTCACCTAACATTAACCCCCCATGCTGCAGGGGTCCCCATCGGGCCCCCCGCAGAGTCCCTGCATTAACCCTTGCTGCAGGGGTCCCAATTGGGATTCCTGCAGCATGTCAAATTCGCCGCCTTGAGGGTCCCTAAAGGACCTGCGTTACAATTTAAATTAACCCCTGCCACGGGGTACCATAATTACCTCAGCAGAACCTAAAATTAACCCCATCACTCATGAGAGTCTATCCCTATTGGGACCGTGCAGCAAGGTTTAATGTAGGGACCCTGCAGGAGTACCGATAAGGACCTCTGCAGCATCAGGGGGGATTCATTTAGGGAGCCTGCGGGGGTTCCCATACGTTTGATGGATGCCATATGACAATCTCATTTAGTATTGGCTCTGTCTAGGCAGTAACTACAGGCTTGCATGCTCAAGCTCTGAACTGCTTACAGACATACGGCCGGTAGGATGCAATCTGCAGGCTTGCAATTGAATAGGAGCCCTAGTTTGTGAATAATCCATCCGTTGCGATGTCTAAAACTGTGAAATACAGCAAGCAAAAGCTTAAAAGGAGCCATGTATATAGTGGTTATTTGATTAACAGAGTGAGCATGCATTGTGGTCTCATTTGCATGTCCCTGCCCAGTTTTCCCAGAATGCAGTGCATCAGCTATATTTCTGAGACATTTCAGCAGGAAATATGTTTATTAATTTATTTTTTAGACATTCAAATGAAATGACTAATGTACTATCCATTGTTTGTACTACTGTACGGTGGAGGGCTTCTATCACTCTTCAGCACACCATATGCGAAATGATTGCTGTAGTGAACTATATATATATATATATATATATATATATATATATATATATATATATATATATATATATATATATGTGTGTGTGTATATATATATATATATATATATATATATATATAAAACTAATGGGGACCTACATAATCTGGTGGGGAGGGGGGGATTTGTCCCCCATGTGCCTACACCCCTGAGTGTATTATACCTAAATACATTAAATATTCTTGATCAATAGTGTATTTCCAATAGTTTATCATCCATGGTGCATTATAAATAGGTGACCAGTAGGTGGCAGCACTTGCTTATAATAAACTGGTGGTGTTGCTAATCCTCAGTGCTCATGTACTTTACTGGAACACCAATACAACTGCATTGCAAGCTAGGAATGACACTAATTATGTTTTATTCTGGAAAGTTAAAAAAATAATATGTTTGTATTATATAAATATAATTATTGGACTGGGTATAAAAACTAAATGCATATTTAAGTTTCATGTATTATGAGTGCATCTGATAGATGAGAAACATTAGTGTATGAAAATGTTTTTTGCATGCAACAATACCAAAATAAACATTATTAAACTTACCCTAGGTGTTTCTAAATCTCTTGAGTTTGCTAGCAGTTGATTTTTAGATTTAATACCCCTGCAAATCCCTGCTAAACTTAGCATACAATTCATAATTTGTTTTGGTCATTGTTGCAATCTGTGATGGCAGTTTGTACATCATGGAAAGGGTAGTCTTGTTTTTCCCTCACAGGGAAGCAAGGAGGAGCTCAGACATTGCTGCTGTGGATTTCTGTATTGTGCTACTGTTGGTTTAAAGGTCAGTATAGGGTGAAATACCGTACCCAAATGCAGTGATTCTACTGGTCGGTACACTGTGCTTATGTAAGCAGCTCTGGGGGCGTGGAAACCAAATGTTATCATTAAATGAAATAAATCTGTATGTGTATAGAATGACTCAATGTAATGTGCGTGTCTGATATAAGCAGCATGTGTTAGATTAGAGAAAGAGAAAAACAGGGAACTTAGATATATCTTAAGCAATAGTGAGATGCTCACATTTATTGTTATTTTTGATATTGTATCAATTTACTGTATTTGCTTGCATTTCCTTTTGTAATTTGATCTCAATTATGACACATTAAAATGGCATACATTGAATAATAAGGTTTAAAACCCGATAAGGAAATAAAAATCAATAATGATAACTAGGGAGGTGGAAACATGGCAAACACTGCATGGCAATCACACAGACATTTATGGGGGGTCATTTATGATTAACACGGAGCCTTTGGACTTTATATCTCAGCTTCAAGACTGTATCAGTGATGGTGGCAGGTTTATAAATGAAGAACATTCCTTATAATATAATACAATGACCCAGTTTGGAAATAAAAAACAACATAATCTAGATTTAAAATGGGATATCAGGGCATTCATGCTATTTATTAAACCATTGTCATCATATTTAGAATGTTTTTTAATGATTACACTTGAAAATAGGTAAAAATGCCTTTAGATGGTTAAAAAAAAAATAGTAAGGCCTCCAGTGTATTGATATCTAATTGCAATCCTGCTGCAGTGAAAGCTGCCACTGATCTACTTCATATAGTGAGAGGAGAAGCTTCTGAGTAATTGAAATGTGGCAGCATAAACTTCCAGAGCTTTCATTAGGATTAATGGGATGCTCATTAGTTTCCAAGGACACACCCTCCTGAAGTGAAGGACCACTATAGACCGATAATTGCAAGTGATCAAAGGAAAATCATTTTTAAAAAGGAAAACATACTTTTAAACACTATTATTTACTATATACCATTGTGATCTAGTATAAGTCTCCATTGTCTTGACAAAGATACCTATTTGAGCTGCTTTCTAAGCTTTGTCCTGCTAAACTAATTAGATTTATATGCAGCAAGCACTGGCATTTTGAGCTGCCATGTGTCTTCTGTATTCATTGTTTCCTCATACGTGCAGAAGTAGATGAGCAGAAATAAATGGTGTGCCCCCACTGTAGCACAATTGCATATAAAAATGTAGTAAAGCAATGTATGGCTGCCATCTGAAGAGAGGACACTACTAGTAAGAGATCCTGTCATAAAACTATATAATCAGAGTTTAAAGTATATAATATCATATTATTCCATCAAAAATTATGCCTGTGCATACATATAAGTCTACTACTAATCTGAATTGTTTGTGGTACCTATCTTTACCGGACCCACTGGACCGCTCCAAGCCTGCTCCAACATAAGGATAACTGCACCCTGAAATCCACTACTGGACCCTGACAGAAAGCTATGATCTACCCACTCATGACCACCTTCCCTTCGGGCACGGTAAGGGGAAAGTACACTCATCTCCTCAGTTCTCAACCTTGAAACACATCAATAATCTTCAAGGGGACACGGGCCCTACTGTATGCGCTGGAGAATGGATCTGAGGGTGGGCCCTGTCGAGGCGTGTAAGACCATAGCACCCGGTCACATATACAAACCACTTGAGCGCTACCATTAACATAGCACTATCTACACACTATTAAGGACAAATACACTGATTGGCATAAATCTCATATACAATCACTGCCTGCCTTATTTATTTGTAAAGCAGAACTATTGAAATCCTCAGACTATGATAAGATTTACTAACAAATGTGCCGTGACGCAGTTGCTGTGATATTCCAAAGAAACATGGCACTGCTATCTACTGTCTGAATAACAAACTACACAGCCAAAGTTGAATAAATACACATTAATAACCTGGTTTGCACTATCCCGCGGAGCGCCGATTAGTGAAAGAGCTCTTTCCGATCCAACTCCCCGCAAAATATCATGATAGAGCTGAAAATCTTGTTGCAGGCATTTAAATTACTGCTTAAAATGCTTTTTTCTTGATAGAAACGCATATAGCGAGCTAAACAGGGTATTCCTGTATATATAGCCTTTGCATATCCCTGCCAAGGTTCCCAGAGTACAGTGTAAAAGCTGAAACAAGTTTTTTTTAACTTTTTTTAGACATTCAAATGTGAACACAAATGTACTATTTATTTAATATATATATATATATATATATATATATATATATAGTAAATAAATAGTAAATTTGTGTGTGTGTGTATATATATATAAACAACAAAGGGCAAAGAAACTACTGTACCTAAGAATTTGCAATCTTCCAGAGAAAAATATATTTGTTAAACAACAGTACACCAATTATTTAATGTTGCTTATAGATTGTATTCCTCATCCTAGTCTTCTCAATAACTCAACCCCCAGAAATATCATGCTTTGTATGCACCATTATGTGATTGGAGAAAAGAGTTAATTAAATTAACTAATATGACTAAGAAGGGTCCAGCACACCACATTTTATTATTCATTGTTGAGAAAGACTTAGTTGGATGCCGAAACGCGTTGAGATTATATATATATATATATATAATTTGCTTATTCTTTTATTGTGCATATATTTTATTTTATTTTATTTTATCTTATGGCCACTTGAAAGCTTTTTATATATATATAATAGCACTGCCAAAGTAGGGACAAGTGTGGTACTTTTAATTCTGATTACTTATTTAAGGTGGTAAGCATGTCCTGAACATACCTTAAAAAAAATTCACCCACCACATTATCAGGACCTGATAACCCTCAGAGTGTAGGAGGCAAGAGAGGGGTACCAATGGGATGCCGGTAAAATAAATCAGTTATTTGAACTACTCTACATTATATATACACACACCATTCATTCTCCCTGGTTCACACAACACCTTCTACCAAGACAAATGTTATTCCTGGGCCATTTAATCAAGTTTATCACAGTCACAAAACATAATTGAGCGATTAGATTGATTGATATATGTCCATTCTCTCTTAAAATCAACATACAGACAAAGAGGGTATAATTCTTTTGATTGGCATTCTCAGTTGGTCAGGAGGGACCTCTTTAAACGGAAATACATTTTTGCAACTTGTCCTAGTACCTGGTAAATTGTCCTGAACCTCTGCAACTTGGCCCTGAGACCACAACTTAGTCTGGAGAATCGGCAATTTGTCCTAGCCTCCGGTTAAGCTATCCTGTGTGTGGGGATAAAGGAACCTATATAACCTGCGAGTAGAATTGGTCTGCTTGGCCTTTTCAAGCCCAAACGAAGAACGGGTTGTGATATAAACAACAATTTCAAGCATGTAAGATTATGGTTGAGGGATACTCTATATAGAGAGCCCTGGAAGATACAAAATCCTATGGTGAAGGCATTTACTTTCTATTCCCACATGCATGACTCTTAGATTCCAGGATATATTATTTTATGGTTGAAAAAGAAATCTTCCACAAAATTCAATCACCAAAATAAGGTCAGTAACATAATCTTACCATTCCCATATCAGTCCAATTCTAGATAAATGTGAAAAATATTTGAAATGCTCGAATATCTCCAAATTATCAGTGGAGCAAGTGAAATCTCTCCAGAGCACATTCTCAGAAAATGAATTAGCTAAAGTTTTTAAATCTCTCAAACCTTCCAAATTTCCAGGAATTGACAAATTTGGTAATACTTTTTATTAGCCTTTGCCCATATACTGGTTCCATATATGCTCCATCTGTTCAGTTCTCTCCAATCAAAGGATTCTTTACTTTAAGAGATTCTACAGGCAAATATATTTCTCATTCTCGAGTAGAGTTGAGGGTAGCATGACTTCAGCACGCCTGACAAATGCGCTCCGACGCATGTGCATACAGACAAAAGCGTGCCCGTCATTAACGCACCCCGACATCAGTTTGCAGGAGTTCTGATGGGCTTAGGGGTGTTAGGTTGAAAGGTTTTAGAGTTAGGGGTCTAAGGGTTAGGGTTAGGCTAGGGGGTGTAATGATTAGGGTTAGGCTGTGGGGTGTAAGGGTTAGGCTGCGGTGTGTAAGGGTTAGGGTGAGGCTGCAGTGTGTAAGGGTTAGGGTGCAGGGGTCCAAGGGTTAGGGTTAGAAAGGTTCCTGGTGTTAGGCTTTAGCACTTGCACCCTTTTGTCTGCGCTCATTTGCCCATATTACAACTGCGCACTGCAGTGTGTAAGGGTTAGGGTGAGGCTGCAGTGTGTAAGGGTTAGGGTGCAGGGGTCCAAGGGTTAGGGTTAGAAAGGTTCCTGGTGTTAGGCTTTAGCACTTGCGCCCTTTTGTCTGCGCTCATTTGCCCATATTACAACTGCGCGCTGCTGTCTGCGCGCATTTGGCGTGTACGCTGAAGTCGGGGTGCCAGAGTTGACACCCTGCAAAATGCTCTAATCAAAAGCCCATCCAACTTCGTAAAAAATATTGTCCGAACTTATAGCTAACAGATTAGCTTATCATCTCCCTTCCTTGATACACCCACATTTGGTGGGCTTCATAAATAATAGACAAGCTCAGCATAATAACCATAAAGTTATAGACCTGATTCAAGTTCATAGAAAGAAGTCATTGATTTTTTCTTTCAATTAGTCTGAAAAAGCATCCCATAGGGTCCTTTGGTCTTATCTTTTTCAAACATTAAATGCTTTTGCCATTCCTCCCTCTTTCATTAGATCATTCAAAACTTGTATAATCACCTCTCCACTACAAATCACATTCAGTTGAATCCTAATATTTTTAGCATTGACTAAAATAGCTAAATATGCAGATGATATTCTGTTTACCTTGACACAACCACTTAAGTCTCTACCGTATCTTATGGATGAAACTAATATTTATACTAACTTTAAAAAAATTAATCTTGACAAATCTCTATTTTTTAATATACTTGTATTCATGGCCGGATTACCCATTAGGCCAACTAGGCAGCTACTGTGAGAGGCGCCACTTAAAAAAAAAAATGGTTCCTGGCTTATAAACAATTAAATGCTGCAGTTCATAGACTGACTATTAAGCAGTAACCACCTTGAACATGAAAATGACTGCAGAAAAAGTAACTTGAATGCACAGAGAAGGCAAAAATGGATCCATGCATACCTTGCATACTCACTAGCAGGGCTCCTCCACCTCACTGCCTAGGGACTCCAAAAAGGTAGATCCAGCCCGGCAAGTATATTGGTTCTTCTTTAAAGTCAAGATCTAGGTTTATGTAATGTAGTTGTATCATTTTGTTACTCTTTATTATAGTTAAAAAGTTCAACTGCATTCATTAAATAAACCCAAAAAAAGTTCATTTCAAATGTTATTTGAAGAAGAAATTGCATTTACAATCCATTTAGATAATCCCAACATAAATACGTAGAATACATTTACAGAACTCAAGTACTGTAAGTAGTGATTCATGTATATTGTTTTTATTAGCATTTATCTTCATAGTTTCCAGACTTTATCGCACTTGATATCTTTAAACTGTTCATGGGATATATTGTTCAACAAAGCTTTAAATAAGGAAATAGAGTGTCAAAAATCGATATAGTACAATGTCCGCAGGTTTATGTCATCAAATACTGAAGTGTGTAGATAGTGGAAGAGCTTGTGAACAGAAGGACCTGGTGCAGAATAGTTAGGGGCCCTTCACAACTTCTCCTCCGCCCCTTATATTGAAACACTACTTGTCATAACTGGACTTGCTCCAATGTTTACTGTATTTGTATAAAAACAAATAGTATTATATCCAGTTTCACGCCTATTGTACAAGTCTTCATCTTCGTTGGGTAACACATTTGCATAGTGATAAAAATACAAAAGGTGAGGGACAGAAGCTAAGAGCAGGTTACAGCTTTGGCTTTACCTGACTACAACAGATGTACATTTAATGATTATTTTTTTGAAGAACTAAACTTAAGAAGAGGCAAAATATTGGTTAGGATTTAAAACAAAACATTACTGTCTGTAACTTATTAATATTTATATTCTAATCATACTGCTATGGAATGTACTGTTTTGGTCTCTGCTAATGAACTTCCTGATATGAGAGGAAGCGTCCATGTGAATAACAGGAAAAATGGAGGCTAACACTGCCAGTGTTTTAAGTAGGACTAATGGAAATCACGTTAATTTATATGGACATGCCCTCCTGAGAAAATCAGCTCAGAAAAGAAAATGGGGCCCGCAGTAGGGAATAATTGCATATAATATATAGAAAATGAAAAGGTTGTGTTTGTTTTTTTGAGAAAAGTTCAACATAAAAATATTTTGCTTTTGCCCATTATCCGGTTTAGTTAAAAAAAAAATATATATATATATATATATATATATATATATATATATATATATACACACATATACAGCATACACAAACAAACATACAGTATATATATATATATATATATATATATATATATATATATATATATATACACAAACACATACATACATACATACATATATACATACATATATACACACATACATATATTTACACACACACATATACAATATATATATAATAATATATACCGTATATACTCGAGTATAAGCTGAGGCACCCATTTTACCACAAAATACTGGGTAAAATGAGTGACTTGAGTATAAGCCGAGGGTGGGAAATGTGCTGCCCCCTGTGTCCCTCTTGTGCCCTCTGTGTCCCCCTCTCTCTCCGTGTCTCTTCTCCCCTCTCCCTTCCCTGTGTCTCTTCCAAGCTCTCCCTTCCCTGTGTCTCTTCCCCCCCCCCTTATCACCCTCCTCAACCTCCCTCCTCAACCTCCCTCCTTAACCTACCTCCTCATCCTCAACCTCCCTCCTCATCCTCAACCTCCCTCCTCATCCTCAACCTCCCTCCTCATCCTCTCTCCTCAACCCCTCCTCCTCATCCTCAACCCCTCCTCCTTATCCTCAACCTACCTCCTCATCATCAACCTCCCTCCTCAACCCCCCCCTTCCTCAACCCCCTCCTCAACCCCCCATACTCATCCTCAACCCCCTCTCCTCATCCTCAACCCCTCCTCCTTATCCTCAACCTCCCTCCTCATCATCAACCTCCCTCCTCATCATCAACCTCCCTCCTCAACCCCCCATCCTCAACCCCCCATACTCATCCTTAACCCCCTCCTCAACCCTCCTCAACCCCAACCCCCCTCCTCAACCTCCCTCCTCATACGCACATGTCAATTTTCTGTTTTCTATTTCTAAAAAAATAGTTTTATGTATATATTTTTCTCATTTCACTTCACCAATTTAGACTATTGTGTTCTGATCCATCACATAAAATTCAGATTAACAAAACATTGAACTTAAGGCTGTAATGTAACAAAATAGGTAAAAAGTCAAGGGGGTGAATACAAGGCACTGTATATGTGTGTATGGAACAGTAACTCTAATTATAATAAGAATTATTATGTTGCTAATCTGCCATTTAGAAAACCTGTTTAGTTTATATTAGAGGAGTGCCATATCATTTATTTAATGTGGTGGACCAAATTTTAATTCACTACTGAGCTGGAGGTCAAATTTAAAATAATAATTAATATATTGTATATCTAATTATAGAAATGTATATCATACATATAGTTGTCGTAGTTGCAAGTTTGTCGGTAACGCTCACAATTATCACAACTATGCGCATGATAAGTTCGCAAGGAAATTCTCCTTGGCAGTCAGTGGGCCACAGAAAGCGTCTGGCGGGCACCAGTTGGACGGCACTGTATTAGAGAAACAGTTCGGGACACCATGTTTAGAGGTAAACTGTAACCAAATATATAAATAATACATTATATATAAATCACATATATAGTTGTGAGCGTACTAGTTGTTGCTAATGCTTGCGGGCTCGCGCAGCGAGCCGCGGCCCTCGCGAAGCCCTCGCAGGCGCTCCTTGCCAGCAACTGCGATACTCGCAAACTTCACGTCGTAACGCAAAAGCATACGAGACATGTTAGCACACATTACGACCTCGCAAAAATCGTCCGCAACCCGCGAACATGAAAAAATTAAAAACACAATAAATACACACAACACATACATAAAAAGCTTACCTACAGCAAGAGGGAGCACCCAGGACCTCAAAAAAGCAAGTTACACCTTTTACACCATTTAACTCAAAATAAAAGAGTTTAGACACTAAAAAATTCTCTAAGCGAGAGAAAAAATGGCAGCCGAAAAAAACGAAAACGAGGCTACAGCACTCTAAACACGCAAAACACCACAAGAAACTCGCAAAACACCACAAAAAACCTATGGATATTCCTCTAACACGCATACCACACATTACCCGCCATTTTACGACAATGCAGAAGTACACGACTACGCTAACGGTTTCGTCTTGCGCACGCACACTATTACACTGCACACATTCAGCATGCTTACACAGCAGCACCCCACCACTAATGCTGCAGCAACCTCAAAACAGATTGCAGATCTTCAACACAATGCTTCAAAATAGGTAAAGTATATTCATTTATTAATGTATTATATATTTCATTATTATACACCAAACAGCATAAGCTACCTTACAATTTCATTGCCGTCATTTTTTGACGGGCAATTCTCTATTAAATAATATTCTGCTGAAGCTTCTGGTAATATGAACGGCATAAAACAATTATTAACCTGCTGCGGCACACCATTAGTCCTGTACTTTCAGGGTAATTACTTTGGGAAGTATATAAACAGGTTGATTTTTTTACTATTGCCGGGAGTACTGTGATTCAAGTAACAATATTAAACTAACAATATTAAGAGCTGTGTAACCCATGGACATAAACTTTCTATGGGAAAATGTGAACGCTTGAAGACTCTATGAATGAGTTTCCGTTAAGTTACATCCTGATAGCTGGATGATGGAGGGTGATCAGTGGAGGGAGAGGTGTGGGAGGAGGGAACAAGCAGAAGTCCAGAGCTTTCATTTAATAACGGGATAAAAATAAAGTTGACACCAACCCCTTCCCATCACTGACCCAGAAGCAGACACCTTGCATCATTCAATGCATCAATAGCTCTCCAGAAATCTAAGCACCCCTCTCATACAACTTCAACCAATTTATCATGGATCTCCCCAGGGTCCTGCCGAGGCACCAACATTTTTTTTGTTAATAATTTAATAATTTGATGTATGACTTTTTCCTGCTTAATTATACTGTGAGTCAGATTTAAAGTTTTCAAATGTTTTTTCCCTTGTGTGGCAATCCTTTGATTCTATATTTTTCCACAGAAACATTTTTTTTCACCTTCTACAATGTGCCTGGTGCTGTGTGGTCACCACAGCGACCAGCATTCTATATATGGACCCTAACTACCTGCTCTACATAATGGCCCCCCAGGGAGTCACAGCCTTCTAGTTAGTCAGTGGGTCTCACACAGGGCCTAACATCATGATGAGTGATAGCAAAGGACTGATCCTGCAGTTCCTACAGTGTGCACTTAGAGGTGCTAAAAGAAGGTCATACCAAACCCCTTGAATATAAGCATTAGATTGTATATTTGTTGTTCACTTTTTTTTAAAAAAGGGCTCAGAGCACAAAACTGTGCTTTATTGGTCTTGGGGGCTTAGCCCCTATCAGCAAAATAAATCTACAGACTAAAGTATGATCTCTATCGTAACATTACGTTATTGAATGGAGATGTTGATCACTTCCAAGGGCCATTCCAAAATGAAAAATTAGGTTATCCAAAAAACATAAAAAAAAATAAAAAAACACCAAGAAAAATAAAACTAAGTCAGAGGTGCTCACCAGAGAACGAACCAACCTTAATAGGGTAGTTCTATGGCCATGATAAGCCACTCTGAGAGCAACCTCTTTTAGCTCACTTGTGCCCTGCACAGGGAGAAACATCCTGTAGTATATCAGTCTGAGCCCACTAAAAAGAGTGGTCAAGCCCGGAAATACCAGGCAATTCTACCCTGAACAGGAGAAACAGCAAACCTCAGACGCGTTTTGGCCTTTATGGGCCTCGTCAGTAAGGTGCAGCTAAACTCCCTAAGGCACAGTGAGCAAGGGGTCCACGTCTGGAGTTCCCTATTAACCTTAGGGAGACTGAGCCCTAAAAATAATTTGCATAAACAAAAAAAAAACTAAGTTATTTTATTTTATCCAAAAAACATTGGCTGAACATAGTAAAGTGTAACTGCATATTATATTAATAGAGGCAACCTACTCCATATGACAGAAAAAGGTTTAATAATAATATATGTGTGCCCTTAGCTCCATGGGTGTAGGAGCCCAAACAAATCTTGGGGGGGGGGGGTTATAGACACACGGGGGGGTTATAGACACACGGGGGGGTTAGAGACACACGGGAGGGAGAGTGACTTGAGTATAAGCCGAGGGGGCCCTTTTTAGCCTTAAAAAAAGGGCTGAAAAACTCGGCTTATACTCGAGTATATACGGTATATATATAATATAATAATATATATATATATATATATAGATATATATATATATATATAGATATATATATATACACACACATATTGTGTATATATATATATATATATATACTGTATTTATCGGCGTATAACAGGCACCTCATTTTATGAAGGAAATTTCAGGAAAAAAAACTTAACTTTCAAATATAGAACTTTGAAGCAAAATAAGGGTAGCTGAGAACTTTTTTTATTAATATTATTAACACTTTTAAGGTAAATAACGTAAAATGACAGTAAAAGCAACTGTTTTAACTAAGAAACTTTATGGATATTATATGTTTTTACAAAAGTTTACTCAGAAATCGCTGCTCCTCCTCAACCCCCTCCTCAACCTCAACCCCCCTCCTCAACCTCAACCCCCCTCCCCATCCTCAACCACCCATCCTCAACTTCCTCCTCATCCTCAACCTCCCTCCTCAACCTCCCTCCTCAACCTAAACCCCCCTCCTCAACCTAAGCCCCCCTCCTCAACCTAAACCCCCCTTCTAAACCTAAACCCCCCTCCTAAACTTAAACCCCCCTCCTAAACTTAAACCCCCCTCCTAAACCTAAACCCCCCTTCTCAGCCCCCCTCCTCAGCCCCCCTCCCCAACCTAAACCCCCCTAAATACCTCCCCCTCACTTACCTGCTTCTGTTCCGGCCTCCGCTCCTTCTTGACCCGGCGCGCATGTGACGTCACATGCGCGCCACATCATCAGCACATACCGGGTGCCGGCACCCGGTATATGCTAATGGCGTGGCACGCATGTGACGTCATTACATTAGCATATACCGGGTGCCGGTACCCGGTATATGCTAATGACGTGGCGCGCATGTGTTGTCACATGAGCGCCAGGTCAAGAAGGAGCAGAGGCCGGAGCAGAAGCAGGTAAGGGAGGTGAAAGGGAGAGGGGGAGGTATTTAGGGGGGTTTAGGTTGAGGAGGGGGGGTTGAGGATGAGGAGGGGGGAGGGAAAGAGACATGGCGTATAACACGCACATCGGTGTATAACACGCACACATCATTTGCCCCCTATTTTCAGGGAGAAAAATTGCGTGTTATACGCCGATAAATACTGTATATATAAAATCTGACTGCAGTGGTTCTTGAAGTACATTTCAAATGATATCTTGGGTTTTACGGACGACGCCCACATCAAAACTTGTATTTAAATATTTAACAAGCGTCAACATTTAGGATCTTATCAGTCATAGTTGTGTATATGCCAGGGGTGTATTTAAGTTTTATGCTTCCCCGCACCCCACTTCTCAACCTAAACCCTTTTCTATATCTGAAATCATAAGTGTATGTGTTATATAGTATGTCAGAAAGTATAAAGTCGATTTATAGATAGAAATATCACTGCATATAGACATTTCTGTGCATTTGTTGTTGTTCAATCGTTCAGTCATGTCCGACTCTCTGTGACCCTATGGACTGTAGCATGCCGGGCACATATATATCATTATGGCTATGGTTGTGCTTATCTATAAGGTGTTCTTAGCAAAAATACTGGAGTGGGTTGCCAGTTCCTACCCCAGTAAACAGTGATTTATCTGACATCTCTGCTATGACATGCCCATCTTGTTTGACCATACATGTTATAGCTCACAGCTTCATTGATGTACACAAGTCGCTTCACCACAACAAGGTAGCGATCCAGAATGGGTTTCTGTGCATAAACATACATATTTCAACTTATGTAAAACAAAGAGAATCATGGGATAGAGTAAAAAAAATGCAGAAGCAAAAGCCGAGTAGTCACTTAAAGAGATACAGGGGGTGCACAAACCTCACTCGGGCGGGGTTGTGTAAAGCATTGATCTGATACTAACATGTTGAGATCAGTCCAATACATTATGATTTGATAACATTTGTAAAGCGCACACCTTCATGTGAGATACAGATAAGATGTTCCTGATGGTTCTCTTCTCTACAGATAAAATGTCACATGAATAAAAACCACTAGACCTCACTGAACTTCTGTTTAAAGTCTGAAGGAAAATCCCACTTCCTCATTAGATTTACCAAACGTGGCATGTAAAAATAACTATTGTTCGGTGAAATATATATGAAAATAAAGTGTTCCCCAAATGCTTCCGGTCTATCAAGGGGTCTCCCGTTTCTTTATGACCATGGTGAGAAGTCCATCTACAGCCAGCTCTGTAGTGGCCATTAGCACTTGCTTAAAGCATTGGTCCAAGTTATGCTCGAAATTAAAACTTTGTAAATAAATATCTGCAACTGGTTGTTAGTTAAAAAATCCATTTGTATTCGATAATTGACACTGAATATTGCTATTTTTAGGCAGAAATTATTTTTCAAGATTCTACTTCTTGGCACTCTATTTTAAATTAGCAGGAAGATTATGCCCAGCTGGTTTATTTTGCATAATTACAGATATGAATTATTTACTTATAACATTTCTGAGATGATTCTGATCCAGCCCCACATACTCGTATTGTTCCTACTAATTATCTGTACTGTGGCTGTTAATTACAAACCTAGAATAAGACAGAGAACATGATAAAAGGATCTTCAAAATTATGTTTTGCCTCAAACCAATAATATTCAAAGTCAATTATTTAAGACTATTGTCATTGTTTTAATAAAAACCTAATACAATAATTCTATCACTTTGGACCTTTGCTGTGTCCCTTTAGTAGCAGAAATAATTTACATTACAGAAACTGAGAGCTAGGATTGTCTAACCTTGAAGGAGATTATTCACATATACTTGGTGGCACATAATTATAGTAGAAGGGCGCCATATTGGAAGCAAGCAAACAAAACCTTCCAGGCCATCAAGCCATTATCACACATAATGCACAAAGACATTTTCTAATATGCATTTAAAAAAGTCTTGAACATTTCATTTTTTTGCATGACAAAAAGTAATTAAAGTTTAGAAAACTAAAAGTAAAGAAATACAACGGAATTACTGAACAAAGAGTTTGATCTTCCCTTTAACTTGGCCGGTGAAATGAAGCAAACGTGGAAATCTTGTCAAGTGATTGATAATTTAGATATATATGTTCACCCAATTGTGCGTTCAAAAGTATGATAACAGTTTTGTGAGTGTACAAAGTGGTCCTCCATCTTTGTATCATTTTTTAAAGGACACTTAATTGGTAAAATAAGTCATGGCCCTTTAAAAGTATAAGTTGCATCCAGCATAATAAACGGGCTATTACCGTAACTCTGAAATAATAATTATCCTCTTCTCAGTTACCATGTTGCCCTTCTTTCTCCAATACCTGAACTGCTGCCCTTAATACACGCCACTATGCAAAAGTCCTGCAATAGTGAAACTCCATATTGCAATTTCTACTGCAAAAGCTGGCACAGTCTAACCTGGTCATTTCCACATGCTCACTTGGATCAATAGGGAGCCCCTGTCAATATGCTACTAGCCTCCTCACATTGATGATGTTTGAGTGAAGTTCCAAAATTTTTAATAATTAATAGCTTCATATAACCAAGCTAGTAAGGTTCTCAATATTCTACATCAGGGTGTCCAAGTTCGGTCCTGTTGGGCTACACACTCCTGGATTTGAAGATACCCTGCTACGCATAGGTGAAAGCACCTCTTTCTTTAGTCAAGCTGATTGACTCCCCTTTGCACAGAAGGAAAATCCTCAAATACAGGCCTGTGTGTGGCCCAGCAGGACCAAATACCCCTGTTCTAGATGTTGCTTAGGATCTATCCTGTTATGGGGATTGCACAGGTCCGCCGCTGCAGTGCGCCTCCAACCACTAGATATTTTGCATTTGATATGTAAGAGAAGTTCTAAGCTTATAATGTTAGACTAACCCTCACCCTAACAGCATACTTAAGCGGATGCTCACCGCCACTGCATGCTGCGCTACCATAAGAGGATAGGTCCGTTGCTTATACTTTTAAAGATCTGTAACACATTTTACCACCTTTGCAACACTCATCCCGGTCCTATTTTTTTTTTGTGCGCCGATGTTCAAGCGCCACCGCATGCTTGCGCTGTCAAGTTACTCCACCGCGGAGGAGAGAATAGTTATTTCGCTCTACTGCGGCAGCGCGCTTGAACAGTGGCGTACATAAAACTGGATAGATCCCTCATCTCTTTATTGTACCATGACATACAACTGTGTAGGCCCAATCACGTCTCTGTCTAGATTGGTCATTAATGCTTTGGTACAAACTGCACTGGAAGTAAACAAGGGGCCTAACTTATTCTAGGAACCTAATCTCTAATAAGTACTAATAAAGCTACAAAACATCAACGTAAATAAGACAGAAAATAAATACAAAACCAGTGCAATTTATCTCAATATTAATTGTGTGCTCTACATTCCCACGTAATTAATCACCATTAATTTTTGCTGTTTTAATCTAAAGATAAAACATAACATTAAGATATCTTATATGATACAACTGTACTTACTGAAAGTGATCTATTTTCACCAAATCCTGGAGAGTGGGCAGCAGTGGATGTTTTATATGAATAAGTATTATCAAGTATAACTATTAACAAATACATATAAACATTGTCAAAAATATCAAGTGTAATTTGCATGTGGCCAGTGTCGTGAAATATGTTGTTAGGAAGATAAATATTTATGTGGCAGGTAATAAATACGTCAATGAGATTGAACTAGTTGTATGTATTCTTACTTCACTAGGTAACTACAGCAGTAAGCTACAAGACACAGGTGACCAAAGTGAAGACTTGGATTTCAAATAGCCCTAGTTACTTGTTTGTTGAGGGGGAGAGAACTACAGTTCCCATCATGCATTTTGCCACAGAGTTAGAACCCACCCGTCAGAATGGGTCTACTCATATCACTTGGTCTGCACTTGTCCTCATTGATCCATTAACACCAATGCTTCCTGCAGTCACATTGAAGTAGGCAAGGTACAGTACCATGTTGGCTATGATATAGTACCATGTAGAACAGGGGTCACCAAACTTGGTCCTGGAGGGCCGACCCAGGCCTGGATTTGTGGATATCCTTGCTGCAAACAGGTGAGTCAATCAGGATGGCTGAAGAAACAAGATTCTCACCTGTTTGCAGCAAGGATATCCACAAATCCAGGCCTGGGTCGGCCCTCCAGGACCGAGTTTGGTGACCCCTGATGTAGAACAACAAAAACTATGTTAGTGGATGAGATGATACCTTGTAATGGCTATATGAGTAGGACAGGGTTGCAAGCTTACCTTGGTCAAGAGTCTATGCATTAGAAGACCTGCAATTCCATCCTACTCAACCATTAAAAGGTAACATCCCCACAAATAACTGATGTCACAATGAATCTGTATTGCGGTGTACTGCGGTATAGGTGCCAGTATGTATTCAAAACTTTAGATATTCCTTACTAGTAAAAAAAATAAAAAATTAATAGCAGAAGAGGATTGAAATATGCTTTCCTTGCCTTACTGAATGTAATTTTATCAGTGTAATTTACAAAAATAGAAGAAAAATCTGCATTGATCTTATAATCAAATATATTCACTGATGCATCTACATGTAAATATAATATGCCTATATGCAGCATAATCATATAATGATCATGACATGAAATAAGCACAAAAAAATCAGTGGTGCATTCTGTTAACCCTTTCACTGACAGAGGGGCCAGCAATGCAATAGAAAGGGTTAATTCCCTTGACCGCTTACACATTGCGGTCCTTTTCTACTTTGTAGCCGAATCCCGTCAGAACATTGGGGTTGAGCTCTGCGCCATAGCACCACCTGGTAATGCAAAAAATTTACTGCAGGCAGAGAACTATTTCCACCAATCCGATCTGGCTCATAAGGCGCGCTGACAGAAGACACCTTGAGCTATGAGAGGCGCCCCCAAGGCCCTGTGGGCCGAGTGTCTGCGGTCAAACATAGATATGGCTTCAGGTCAGGTCAGAGGATGGAATACTTCTTTGCCTGCGGTATATTTTTTGCTCCACCAGGTGGTGCTGTGGCAAAGAGCTCAGTCCAACTGTTCTGATGGGCTATGAAATAGACTAGATCCCACATTACTGGTGGTTTCATGCATGTTAACCCTATGCTATATTGGAGTATAGCTTGTCCATGTATAAACATTTAAATCAAGGTACAAGTGTATTATTTATTTAGGAAGTTTTCATATATTTTTTTGTTTTACTAGTACTTGACTGTATCACTTAAATCAGATATGCAAGGCTGGACCTGGAAAGCTGCACATGATTTGAGGATTTATATGCTGTGTACAGCTGAATCAATCACTGCTTAACTCAGTCTAACTCACCTGTAAAGAATACATCTGATCTGTTTATGTTTGATATAAGACTCGCATCATTGATCTAATACTATGTGAATACACAGATAATATTTATTTTTACCTATCGTGTATGTTGATACTTTGATATACGTGAGTGATTTTACTTACATCAGACTACTTATACAGAATAATACTATTTTGTTTTGAGTTAATATTCAGTGGTTTTATGCAGAGTGTGGATTTTTGTCAAAAGAATGGAGAGAGGGACCTATCCTGTTAGGGTTACGGGAACAGGCCGCCGCTGCAGTGCAGTGGCCAACCTCTAGGTGGCGCTGCCGATATTCCAGTGCCAATCTTACTTAAACTGTTATGATTAGGGTGGGGTTAGGTTAAGGTTTAAGCTACCATTCTAAGCTTAGAATCTCTCTAACATATCGGCAGCGCCACAAAATATTGGTAGCGCCATCTAACGGTTGGCTGCCACACTGCAGCGATGGACCTGTGCCGTAAATATACCAGGATAGATACGAGAGAAGTAGTAAGCACCCGTTTGTTAATATACAAAAAAATCCAGTTTCCATTAAAATGCCATTTTATGTATGTCTGGTCTGTATTTACTGAAAGTACCAGTGAAATTGAGGTAAGTCATTTACTGGCTTGGCCAATGCCAGTCCTAGAGGGCTGGAATAATTCTAGATTTTATTCTTACGTGAACATAAATATAATCGAGCGACTGATGATCCAGCTGTACTTTCTCTGGGGTTTGCAAGAACGTATTCTTCTAAATATCATATGGCTTTAGAATAAAAACCAATATAGGTAGTTATTGCCAATAATGAACCCTAAGAATGAGATAAAAAGTTATTCTTGGTATGTGGAACAAAAATGCTGATTGATGGGTATAAATGACAAACATTAATGTAAATGCAATCACATGCAAATGCAATCACATATAATAGATTCTGTAGTGTGTAACGCTCCAGTGGGAGCGCATGCGCACTACGGAAACGGTTGTACGGAATTCCGTACAAGCCGCACTGTGCATGCGCAGCAACTAGCCATGCATGCGCAGAGCCTGGCGCCAGGTGGCGCAACATTACGAGGGTTAATGGGGAGGGGGAAAGGAGACACGGGGGAGGGGGAAAGGAGACACAGGTGAAAGGAGACACATGGGAGAGGGGAAGAGACGTGGGGGGAATGATATTTCCGATAACTGTATCCTTATCTTAAAGAAGATATAATCTTGTGCTGGGTGATCACCGTTAATGGACTGAGAAAAGCCCTAGTTGCTGTTATTTATAATTATAAATATAGATGTAAACTGCAACTAGTCACATAACGTTGCAGCATCTCCTAGCTATTGTAAGCACTTGGACTAGCAGAACATAATACAGGTTTTGTTCTATATTTATTTCCTTGTAATTTATCTTCATCTTGATAAACAGGTCTATTAATCATTCTCTCAGTTATGATTCAGACCTGGAATGTATCTTCAGTTACAAGTCTTATTGCTATTTTTAGTTTCATAGTTTTACTTTTATATATGCTCACTACACATGGGTGTAGGTATGCTATTAACATAAAATAAAGCCCCTCTTTGATTAATCCCCTTAATAGTAAAGACTACATATGAGAAACCCAAATGGATCATGCTAAGTATGGGTTCTAAGTTGCATCTTCATGATAGAAAATCTGACTATACGTTGTCCGTACAGTAGGTTAAACCCATTTTGCCATTTTTCTCCAGAAATGTTAGAAATCAAATGTTAGCGCAGCCACTTAAAATACCACAATTTCCATAAAAAAAATACATCATTAAAACATAAAATTATTTTTTTATTAATTAAGACATTTTCAATAATGTTTATGCATAGAAGAGTCCACCTTGTCTTTGTTTCACCATGATAGCTGGGGTAGGATTTGGTGTGTTTCTTATCTATCAGTGGAGGGGGAGATGTGGAGTATTTGTTAGATAATTAAATTTAATTATACCGTATTGGTCCGAATATAAGCCGTACCTTTTTTCCATTTTTTGAGTTTGCGAGTTACGGGTGCGGCTTATATTCGCGACCGTAAAAAAAAAAATCACTGACGATTTGCGAGTTTCTTCTGCGGCTTCGATTCCTGAGCGTAAAATTACTGCCGTTTTGCTTGATTTCGAGTTAAGCGTGCCGATGTGCGTGCTTGAGACTGCGGTATTGAATAGCGATTTACGGTTTTAGTGATTCTAACATCCTTTAAGGCCTGTAACCTGCAAATAAAAGTTATAGTACTAATTGGAAACCCTGCTTCTTGCGATGGCTGATCACTTGGAGAGAGTCTTTTTCTCTCCAATTTTAAGAGTTCGGCTTATATTTATTTGAGTATTTTTTTTCTATTTTTTCCCCCTTGAATTTTACAGGTTCGGCTTATATGCGGGTGCGGCTTATAAATGGACCAATACGGTATTTGACCCTGCCCCCCTACTCCCCCCCTTCTCCCTCACATGCCTAAATGTATGCCCCCCTAGTAGATAAATAAAATAAAGACTTTATTAGAACTTGCATTATAAAAATAGATTCTATGTATATATTTGTTTGTTTTAAACTCATTTTAAACTTTTGTCCTTAGACTGATTGAAATGTGGGTGGAATACAAATAAACAAATGCACCACATTATCTTACAAGTAAGAATAGGTTATCATGGCATCATGTGACCGTTATATTCCTATATCCTCAAATGTACGGTAATTTGGATTTGTCATAATTTGTTTGTTTATGTGGAACTGATGTAGCTTGGGTTTCCCCTATTGTTCTTATAAATATGACTCTAACCACATAAAGGGGACAATTTCATTGGTGTTTAAGTTATCAATCCCTAAATAAAAGCATTTGGCCACTGTTTTTTCTTCCTGTTTATACATATATAGGTGGTCCCTGGGTTACAGAAGAGATACGTTCCTGGGAACGTCTTTAGGATGGATTTGTATGTAACTCAGATCCCATATGAATAATAATACTATAGTGACACATGGTAATAATATATTGTAATACTATAATAATACCCTTGTACTGTGATAATTAGTTACAGAAACTCTTTTAATTCAGACAAACAGAACAGAGCCTTGGGAGTCCATACTTAAGTAAGGGTCATCCTATTGTCAGGGATATTTTCCAATAAATCTAAATATATTTTGCAGACATATGATACAATAAATTCTTCAACCTGGCGTGATAATGTTTTTGAGCATTCTGTATTTTTCTAGGAAAACGGGAACTATCATGAATTTATTGCGATAATAAATATTGTCTCGTGCTATGGTTGAAATCTGGTTTTACCAAGGCATCTGTTTGTGTTTGCTATTCATCTCTATGGAGAACTTCCACCCAAAAACAAAATTAATGAAAATGTTTGAAAGGGAAGTCACAGTATTTACATGTTCTTCAAAAACTATCACTTTTTTAGCACCTATTATCCATTACAGTTGTTTGTGGTAGATTTAACCACACAAGTTTATTTATGCCTTGATTGACCTGGTACAATATTTTTGTTGCTGTGACAATTTGCGATCTCTTTTGTTTCCACCTTGTTCCTTATCTAGTACGATATTTACAGTGTTTATTTTAATCCCATTATCCCTGTTCAGGATGTCAGTCATGTTTATAGTTGTTATCAAGTCTATAGGTTTATCTTATCTTTTATTTTTTTCAGAGTGTGTGGAGATAACGTTTGGGGTAATTCCTTAAACTGCTACTAGGGAGAAACAGTGAAACGTTTGTGTGTGACATATTGCTTAAGTAGGTAGATCTGGTCCAGGCAGTCACTTTTCAAAGGTAATTTTCCATACTATCATCAATCATCATTTGCTGCATTGTTAACTCATCATTAAGTTTTGCTGCAGGTGAGAATTCCTCTAGTTCAAGGTGATATATAATTATTGATAAGTAGTACATGGGCTCTGTAGGTAGAAATGTTGTGCAGCTCCAGAAACAAAAAGCATTTTGGGAAACAAATTATTAATGCAGTTATATAATCAGTGTTGTTGTTTTTTTTGTTGTTTTTTTTTATCACAAAAATGCACAAATGCCACTAGCCCACCATCCGAAACTACTCAGGACAAAATCGCTGTCAACATGAATGCAACAGATGCCCCGTATCCCAAAATATTTCTGTCGCAGTGGAATTCCAAACCAGAACTGCCTAGAGATATCAGAGGGGTCTGAGAACATAAAAAAAATGCTCTATCTAATTATTAAACCATAGCAATAAAATACACTTTCACATATATAGTTGTGAGCATACAAGTTGTTGCTAACGCTTGCGGGCTCGCGCGAAGGCGCTCCGTGCCAGCGACTGCGACACTCGCAAACTTTACGTCGCAACACAAACAACGCGACACACCAACTGCGACCCTCGCAAACTTTACCTCGCAACGCAAAAAACATACGAGACACGTTACCACACATTACGACACATTACGACCTCGCAAAAATCACCCGCAACTCGCGAACATGACAAAATGAAAAACACAATAAATACACACAACACATACATAAAAAGCTAACCTACAGCAAGAGGAAGCATCAAGGACCTCAAAAAAACAACTTACACCTTCATTTAACTAAAAATAAAAGCGTTTAGACACTGAAAAAATCGCTAAGCCGCCAAACAAAACGAAAACGAGGCTACAGCACTCTAAACACACAAAACACCACAAGAAACTCTCAAAACACCACAAACGACCTACGGATATTCCGCTAAGACGCATACCACACATTACCCGCCATTTTACGCCAATGCGGAAGTATACAACTACGCTAACGGTTTTGTCTCGCGCACGCACACTATTACACTGCACACGTTCATCACGCTTACACAGCATCTCCACACCACTAATGCTGCAGCAACATCAACACAGATTGCCAGCTCTTCAACACAATGCTTCAAAATAGGTAAAGTACATTCATTTATTAATTGTATTATATATTTCAGTAGTAGACACAAAACACCATTAGCTACCTTACAATTTCATTGACGGGCAATTCGCTAGTTTATTATATTTGCGATGTACTATTAAACAGATATTTGGATAGGCAACAACAAAAAGAAAGGTACTCAATCAGAGAACAAACTAACCTTAGCAGGTTACTTCTATCGACATGATAATCCACTCTATGGATTATTTTCAATGAGCACAATGAAAAAGGGAAAGCAGATAGAACTGCCAGTGCAATACCCACATTAGAGCAATAGAGGTGCTCAGATAGAGAATGAACTATCCTTAATAGATTAGTTCCATGGGTATGGTCACCCACTCTGAGAGCAGTTTCTTTTAGCTCACTTGTGCCCTTCATAGGGAGAAATATCCTGTAGGTCCCACTCAATCAAGTGAAGCCGCAAAGAAATACCAGGCAATTGTACCCTGAACGGGCCAGTTGTACGTTTCAGACTTAGTTGGGCACCGTCAGTCAGGTGTAGCTGAACTCCCTAAGGCACTTTGGATAAGAATAAAAACCATAATGGTATTTGTATTAATCAACATTGATGTTAATTCAGAGGTACTTCTCAAATTTCAACTTAATTTAGCATAATAACCTTAAGGCCTGAGTTTTGCTTTTTGTTCTTTCAGAGAAACATTAATTCCCTGTGATTAGGTATCACAATATGCACGGGGCCTGCTTATGAAGCTCAGGTATGTTCTGAAGGTTTGTTTAAATGAATACACGTACCATTCTCTGTCAATATTCCATTCTTATTTGTACATTCTATTGCTCTCTTTACTGTATTGTAAACTTACATTGAGTGTCATTAATACTGAATATTGTGAATACTCACTATCCAGTTATGTAGATACTTTTTTTTAAAGGTGATTTACAGTCATTGTATCTGCCAGGAATGAACTTAGATAAGGTGTGTTTCTGTCTTCCCACAGGCCACATGTAATTTATTCCTCCGTGTCATGTACGTCATCAGGGCCAAATGAAACTGCTCTTCTGCACCCGTAAGGTTTCCAAACCAACCTATGGCTTAAGTAACTGGTTGAGCGTGGGAAGAAGAGAGAGAAAGGGCGGCCTAGAGAGGACATTTTTGATCAATAGAAGGGCATCTAACATAGATAGAAAATTTGTGATACAACCTGGGAATAATAGATAGAAAAACAAAGGTGTGATGGGACGAGTGAAGTGAATTGTGAATGTGATAGAAATGATGACAGAAATAGAGGGGCAAATAAAAGGTAGAATAGGCTAAGGAAAGGATTAAGGGGATGGACGTGAAAGTAATAAATACATTGGAAAGGTGATAATATATTACATTGAGGAATCCTGTTGCCTTGTGATGCCCTAGGTCTTGCTGCTCTTGTGAGAAAGCCAGCCATGTATATTGTATCACTATTATTGTGTGTATTTGATATATACACATTGGTACATAAACCCACATTCTTACACTTTATAATAGCTAGGCAGTAAAAAAAAAAGAACTTGATAAAAATAGTACATAAAATTAAATATATAGTTAACTAAATCCATATCCCTTTAATACAGTACATGATTTTATTCCATGGAAAGAAAACCACAAAATTGCGATGTGTCCAGTCATTTCCCGACAGTAGCTGATTTTCTTAATAATTCTGATACATATTCATACGTATGGAAATGAGATTCCATGTGTGCCAAGTACAAAAACACTGTCCTCTTGTAGTTCTGTTCTTGCTCTGCACAACAATATTCAGCCTTTTCTGCTTTTGAGTTTGCTTTACCCAGGAGCTCAGTTTTGTGCAATGTTACTTTGCCCAGTACAGTAATCCTGCCCCATCTTATCAAGACCACTCCAAAATCACACACTTCAAGTGATATTTACAAATGATCTGCAAAATTAATCTTCGGACATTAAGACTTAATATTTAAACGTTGCTAGTCGCAGCATTGAGTGGAAGAGTGAAAATACATTGTTATCAATGTGTAGGGTTTGGTGCACAACTAACACTGGGGGAGTCATTTTGAAAATCCCACTATCACTTCTCAGTGAACCCTGGGGATCATGAAACAAAATATCCTGGGATATGACCTGTGATTGGCTGAGATGGTAACATAGGACTCCCAATGTAATGGAAAACTGGCATGAGATATAGATAAGCATTTAGATATTGTCTTTTATACAGTCACCTTGGACTGAGCATGCAGAGCCTTTTTCTGTGCAGAAGACTACAGCAAAGACAATGCCTCAGGCTAATCAAGTCATTAAGACAATGAGGTTTCATTAACAAAAGTTCAGAATCTCCATTTATGAGTGGGTCAGAAAGGTTGATTGACAGCTAAAACTTGAATGTTAGTTTACTATGGAAAAAAGCAGTATTACCTATAATTTTATATTATACCAGATGTGGAACCTCCTGCTGTGTTGCTTTAAATACAATTCATGTTACACATTGCTCAATGCATACCTTACCTTTGCAAGTCTATGAATTGGTCCAGGACAAGAACTCACAGCTTGCAAAAGGCAGTAAACGGAAATTCACAGACTAACATAACGCAGACATAAAAAGTATCTAAGTAAAATGCAAATACCAACTCAAAATTACGAGATCTGATCTACAGTCAATTAGGGCCATGATATAAAAAGAAACATTCTTCTACCTTCCGCTAAATGAGCTTGTGTAACTGAACATCGCTATGTCGCTAAATTGGCAGGTAAACCGGTGGAACTTGTTTCATCACTTGGACCAAGTGAGCATGAAAAAGGAGACGCCTCATAGTACAGTTTCATGACCCTTTATTGATAATGCAAAGAGATACTCCCTTTTAAAAAGCTGGAACTGCAAAGTGGCATGTTAAGAGAATGTCATATACAGTTATTTATCTAGCTTGCTTAGAAAGGTGTGTCACTATGTTCCTTAATAGCAGTTTGCCTGTTCTAGGCTGCTGTTTGTTATACTTCAGAACCAAAACTACGCGTCAATAACATTATACTATTACTTTGTCACGGACCCCTTTTCCTGTTCCTGGATCAAAGCTCATTGAGCCACCGTAAAGGGCAGATTGCTTGGCTCCAGCCGCTGTACTATGTGCATAAACATCTCCATTGTATTGTAATCTGTTTTGTCCCATCGTTTGCCAGATAAAGTTAATGTTCTCTATTTGAGGTCTGGACATGGACAGGTGCCAGACAGGATGCCAGACAATTAAACCCCATGTGGAGTCAATCTTCTGTGTTTGTCTGCCACTCAATGTCATTGTTGTGTTGTATACACCCCTGCCCCTTGTATCTAACCCCTAGAGATATAGTTGACTTTCCAAAAATGAATCCGTTCACTGTGAGACATATAGAAAAAGTACTTTCTCTTATTTGCTCCTGGCGGCTGTGATACTGATCCTATCTCCACCCTGCAAGTAACTTGTCCTGGTCACTACCACATGAAGGTTACTGAGACTCCTGGAAGCGCTGATTCCTGATGGAGAGACTCTGACTGACACAGAAGCCAGATATCAGGGTGCTAGTGCCGAGATTTCCAAGAACCCAACGGTCCTTGTGGATAGTTAACCTGTAGTCTTTAGCTGGTGGCCCTGGGCAGTAATAGCCCCTACCCCTGGATCATCACGTACTTGTAAAGTACCAACATTTTACACATCACTATATACCAAAAGTAATACACTGAATACAGCCAGTACATAACCGTACAATTAATCATGACGATACAGAAGGTCCTGAGAGCTTACAGTCTACAGGACATGTACATTTACACAATACAATATCTTTCTAAAATAAACATTTAACCCATGGAAGTTTTTAGTGCAACTCCATAGTGTTTCATACAGTCAATGACAAAAGTAAATCTTAAAGTAAGTTATAAATGCAAACTAATTTTTATTAATAAAACTAAAAGGGAATACAGGTGGTTACGGACAAGATAAGCTCCTGAGAACGTCTTTAGGTCGGATTTGTTTTTAACTCGGATCCCTTAGGAATTATAATAATAATAACAATACTATAATGGCTCATATGCAGTAATAATACTGTAATCATTATTTCCACTGTACTGTAATAATAACTTTCAGAAACTAATGTGCTCTTTCTTTACACTGAAACAAACAGAACATAATAACAAACTCGTACAAAAAGCCTTGGGAGCCCTTTCTTAAGTACGGGTTTTCTGTAAATTGGGTTGTCTGTAACCCGGTAACCTCCTGTACATTAGACAATTAAAGGTATATTTTAAACTCCATTCTACAAAAGCATGTAAAGCACCTGAGAAATGTATGTGTTCTTTTAAGTACCTTTAAACGCAGGTGTGCTTTTTTTTTTTTTCAGTGTCCTGCCGATCCCTTTCATCTAGAGGGAAAAGAACAAATCCCCACAGTCCAGCCCAATGGACCTTGGCCTGCCTTGGGACATATTGATTTGCATATGCTTCTCATGAGTAATACTATACATTGTCTCTGTATTGCCATTTGCAGCTCAGTTGATTTTCCTACACTGTCCGCATGATTAGCAAACCTTAAAACAATATATTATTCAGTACAAGAAACTACGTTTCAGTAAAGTACCATGGCAATGTAGCAAGTAGACCAAAACCGGTAAGAAATGTAGCTTTATTTATTGTTTTAGGAATGATTTATTGATTGACCTGGAGGTACACTAATTATATCACAGATTCATGATGAACTTGCCGAGAACATATTATATATCTCCATGAATACTATTACATGTGATGAAAATGCAGCTAAGCATGGGCAAGTTCTAATAATGGGACATTTTAAATACCCTGAAATAAACTGGATAAATGAGACCAGCAGTTCAGCTAAGGGAGCAGGTTCTTGAGTACACTCAGGGATCATTATCTGGCCCAGGTTATACAAGAGCCTACTAGAAAAGTGGCTATCTTAGATTTAGTCATCACAAATAATATTGATATAGTATCAAATGTTGGAATAGAGCAACCTTTGGGAAACAGTGATCAAAACACAGTCGGATTTGAGATTGAATTAAAAAAACAAAACTGTAAGGGGCCAACAAAAACTCTTAATTTTGAAAGGGCAGATTTTAATAGTCTAAGGGCAGTAATACAAAGTATAGACTGGGACAGAGAGCTGATAGGTAAAAACACTGAACATAAATGGACAACATTTAAATCCTTACTAAATATACATACACATCGGCATATAAAAGTAAAAGGAGTAAATCCCATCCAATGTGGCTTAACAATGATTTAAAGATCAAGATACGGAGTAGAAAACAGGCATTTCAATTATACAAACAAGAGGGGACAGAGACTGCTTTACTGGAATACAAGGAAATCAACAAGGCTTGCAAAAAAGCTATTAGGCTGGCTAAAATGAAAAATTAATTGCAAAAGAGAGTAAGACTAACCCTAAAATATTTTTAATATTTATATTTAAGTATATTAATGGGAAGAAGGCGAGGAAGGAAGCTATAGGAACATTACAATGTGATACAGACCGTCTGAAAATTAGTGACCAAGAAAAGGCAGATGAACTAAATAGGTTCTTTTCTTCGGTATACACAAGGGAGGTACCAGTGGTTGGGACACGGCAACATAATGGGGCTACACTACCTTTTTTTCCAAATAATTGGTTAACGCAGAAAGAAATCCAAAAGAGGTTGGAAAAAATAAATGTTAATAAAGCCCCGGGTCCTGATGGAATACATCCAAGGGTACTAAGGGAACTGGGCTCTGTAATAGCCAAACCATTATATTTAATTTTTCAAGATTCACTCAACACAGGGTCTCTACCAGATGACTGGAGAAAAGCAGAGGTGATACCTATATTTAAAAAGGGAGCAAGAGCAAATCCGGGTAATTATAGACCAGTGAGCCTCACTTCTGTAGTGGGAAAGCTTTTAGAAGGGTTAATAAGAGATAATATACAAGAATATGTCTATTCAAACAGGATTATTATAAGTAGGCGTCAACATGGATTTATGATGAATAGGTCATGTCAAACAAATCTAATTAGTTTCTATGAGGAGGTTAGTAGGAACTTGGATCAAGGCAACTCAGTGGATGTAGTCTATTTGGATTTTGCAAAAGCTTTTGATACAGTGCCACATGGGAGACTATTGTGCAAACTAAGAGATACAGGAATTGCAGTAAATATCTGCTCATGGATTGAAAGCTGGCTAAAAGACAGCATACGGTTGTTGTAAATGGAACATACTCCGATTGGACTAATGTGTTAAGTGGGGTTCCTCAGGGTTCAGTATCAGTATTGGGTCCTCTTCTTTTTAACATATTTATTAATTACTTAGAGGTGGGACTGGAAAGTAGTGTCTCCATTTTCACTGATGACACAGAGTTGTGCAAGGAAATTAAATCAGATAATGATGTGCTTTCCCTTCAAAGGGATTTACATAAAATTGAGGAATGGGCATCTAATTAGCAGATGAGATTTAATACAAATAAATGTAAAGTTATGCATCTGGGAAGGAAAAATAGCCATGCAATTTATAATCTTAATGGAGCAAATCTAATGGTATCAGATATTGAAAGGGATTTGGGAGTACTTGTGGACAACCACCTAGGTAACAGTGCTCAATGCCAAGCAGCAGCTGCAAAAGCAAATAAAATATTAGCATGTATTAGGAAGGGTATAGAAGCAAGGGAAGCAAATATAATTCTGCCACTATACAAATCTCTAGTACGCCCTCATTTGGAATATGGAGTACAATTTTGGGCACCACTTCATAACAAGATAATTTTAGAGCTGTAAAGGTACAGAGAAGGGCAACAAAACTAATTAGGGGAATGGAGGGGCTAAGCTATTAACCAAATTAAGCTTATTTTCTCTAGAAGAGGAGATATGATTACATAATATAAATATATCCAGGGTCAGTATAAAGAATTGTCAAGGGAACTTTTTGTGCCAAGAGGTTTTCAACTGACAAGAGGACATCCCTTGAGGTTAAAAGTAAAAAGATTCCACCTTAAAGAAAGAAAAGGGTTCTTCACAGTAAGGGTGGTTAATCTGTGGAATTCTCTACCAGAGGAGGCGGTGACAGTGGATTCGATAGATAACTTTAAAAGGGGACTGGATTTATTTCTAATTAAGAAGGGAATTCAGTGTTATTATGGATAATTAGAGAGAGTGTATTGATCCAGGGAGAAATCCGGTCGCCAGTATCTGCGGTTAGGAAAGAATTATTTTTTTTCCCTTTTGAGACGATTGGCTAAGTTTCACTTGTTTTTTTTCTGTTTGCCTTCCTCTGGATTAATTAATAATTACAAAAACATAAATAAATAGTTGATTAATAATTAACAATTAACAACTAATTAATTAATAACTAATCCTCATATTGCAGTTCAGAGGAGTTCTTAAAAAGGTTGAACTTGATGGACTAAAAGTCTTTTTTCAACCTTAATTACTATGGCCCTCATTCAATTGCGATTTGGCCAATTGAATAGGGCTCTAAATAAGCACATAACATATATTTTTTAAAGAAGTTTTTAGTTCGTGAAAACCTTGCTTTTGGATAGATGTTTACTAACTAAAAACTTCTTTAAAAAAATATGTTATGTGCTTATTTAGACCCCTATTCAATTGGCCAAATTGCAGTTGAATGAGGGCTTATGTAACTATGATCTAAGGGTAATGCATGACACTGGTACAGAAATCCACTCACATCTAATTGAGTCTAAATAAATTAGAGTTAAGAAATAAAATGTGAATGACAACTTAATTTCTTTTTGAGTTAATGTTTTTTATTTTTTTTTATTTTAAAACTTTTTTATTGTTTTAAATTAGACTGCCCAGATTGAAGAAACATCCTGGTATTAAAATTGTTTGACTAATCATTGTAGTATTGTCTTGTTAAAGGTCGACTGTTGATCAGGAAAAACTACATTTGTTTGTGTGATATATAATAAAATATTAGAAGCTGCATAAGCCGTGTACATAATTTTTTTTTTTTTTTTTTAGAGAACATCTTTATATTTTGAAGACCATCTTTATAGAATGTACCATTTTGCCTGGCTTCAACACTTCCTGATAACTTTGATAAGATCGGTAGACGGAGTGGTAGGGCATTTGTTATATTACTGGCTTTTTTAGAATTTGACACCTTCTCCCTCCCCCCTCACTTTTTGTTTTTCATTGTAATCATTTCAGCTGGACTACCTTTAAATCAAAGCCTATTGGGGAATGCGGGGGGGGGGGGGAGGGGGGGCTTTCAGGGTAACAGCTAATAAGCTCTTGTGCAGTTCACTAAACTTCTTCTTTTTGAGAATGTGTGGTTGCCCCATGTGACAAATGTGGAAGTAGACTATTCAGATTACTATAGTCCAGAGACACTAAACAAAAAGTTACTGAATTTAAAACATTAATATCAAGAGCAATTAATCAGCATTTTAACCACAAAAAAAAATACATTTGTAACACCGGATACTTTTCACATTATTAACTTTTCATATCACTGCTGGAACCTCTACTATTACTAAACTTACACTGAACGTAATTTTTACCTATCAACCTTTCTGATAACCGCAAAAAGGCCTTTGCTATTATCTGTATCAGTGGCAGAGCGAGAGAATGGAGGGCCCTGGTGCAAAAAAAAAATGAAGGTCCCCTCCCCCGAGGAGAGCTGGAAAAAAAATTGCGATATGCCTCTCTGTACCAAATCACTCAGTGCCCTTCCTGAAAACTTTTTCCAATAACAGCTCCCATCTTAAGACCTGTTCCCATAACATCACCCCCTCCCTAAGAAACTTTCTCATTGTTGCTTATTCCCCAAGACCCCTTTCAATAGTTATCCCCTTAACTCCTGTCTGCATGACGCTCCAAGACACATGCTCTACTTTTCTGTGACCTCCTCAACGCTTCTTAGCATCCATCCCTACATAGCACCCAGTCCTTGTCAGCAGAAATTGCCTCTCAGCACCCACCTCGCAATGCACCCATCTCATTTGCTCCGTCCACACAGAACTCATCCCCCTGTACTTTGCTATCCCTTTGCAGTCCTTTCTCTCTTACCTTCTTCCCTGATACACATTCACAGCTTACTGAACTGCTCTATACTACCACCTCCTTGGAGCTTCAGTAGAAAGTTTATTTTTGGCACTTACCATTTTTCGTCTGTGTATTTCTAGGTTTAATAAAGGTCTGTCCAATTCCAGTACTGGGGGCCGGAGCAAGGCCAACGTTTCAGAATACTGCCGTGTGATCATGCGACTAGATAAAAATGGTTTAGCCTCTAATGAACAAGAAATCTTGAAATTCCAACATATAAACCCGCAAAACATACCTTTTGGCTCCGTCTTGTAATATTTAAAATATGTCTAAGGGGCACTGATTGTATATGTTCTGCTTCTTGCTCACTTGAATCTTTTTGAAAATATAAACTACGTTATTACTGGACAACAAATCAAAACATTCAATATAACCATCACATATAATAGTTGTCAAACTGTGATTCGTCGTCGCGCTTGCAACAAATCTCAGTTTAACAACTACGATTGCCGCAAAGGGGCGCGCATGAGCATTGCGCAACGGGCCATGCATGCGTGTTGCGCCTCACCAAGACAGAGGAGGAAAGAGAGAGGAGGAGGAGGGGAGACACACAGGGAAGGAGAGGGGGAGACACAGCGGAGGGGGTGAGAGACACAGGGGACAGACACAGGGGAGTGAGAGTAAGGGGGGAGAGACACAGGGGAGTGAGAGGAGGGGAGAGACACAGGGGTGTGAGAGCAGGGGGGAGAGACACAAAGGAGTGAGAGGAGGGAGGGAGAAACACAGGGGATTAAGAGGAGGGTCGAGAGAAAAGGGGGAGTGAGAGGAGGGTGAAGAGACACCAGGAAGGAGGGGGGAGAGACACAGGGGAGGGAGAGGAGGGGGGGTAGAGACATGGGGGGAAAGATACACAGGGGGGGAAAGAGACACGGGAGGCAGAGGGGGGCAAGAGACAAGGGGGGATAGGGGGCAAAGACACAGGGGGGAGAGGGGGGAGAAACACAGGGGGGGAAGGAGACACAAGGGAGGAAGTAGACAGAGGGAGAGACTCGCAATGAGCGCCGAAGGAACTCATCACAAGGCCAGTAAAGTAGAGGGGGAGAGGCTCCCATTGTGTGGCAAACAGCATTGCCAGGATTCACATTTTATTGCTGTCCTTTTTGATGGGCAAGTTACTAGTTTATTATAATTGTTGTATGTTTTGCCCATTGCCGGGAAAGGGTGAAATATCCGTGTTTAAACAAAGGTCATATTATCCAAAGGAGTCTGTACAGAATTTTCAGTAAACAGCCCCCCCGCTTCTCTTCACCGTACCTGTTCCAGACACATAACACAGCTGAGATAAAGGTAATTAATCTGCTCATTGATTCAGGTTCCTTTTTCCATTTCATTTAATTATTATGAATCAAGAACAGGTATCCTATCTTATTCATGGCAATTGTTTATCAAGTCTAGACAAGAATTCTGCAAAGTGTGATCAGAATTGAGCTTTTTGTTTTCTTCAGAGTTTGATCCCCAGAACATGTTGTGCCTCCTGCACATAAGGGGGAAGTATTACTGTCTGTTAGTTCCCATGTGAATAGCTTAGAGAGGCAATGCTTTGTTTAAATGGACAGTTGTTGCAGTGGTTCCATTGCGCTTAACTTTTATTAACCGTAATCCTACGGTAACCTCACTACAATTCTTGTTAAGGAGATGGACAGCCAACCTGCAGAGACTTGTATACATCCCTGTACTGTCATTTATATCATGGTCACTAGCAGGCACAATGTTGTATTTATTCCGGAACAAACAGTGTTGAGCATACAGGAGCCGCGTAGTTTGGGCCTTTCTATAGGTCCACATGGTCAGTCAGAAGCCAGCACCAGATGACTGTGTGAATTAATAACCACCGGCCATACACAAGCCAGCATGAAACGAAGAAGAGAACACATAGAAAACCATTGGCAAAGTGCTTTACAACATGTAATATGGAGATTCACAGGTTGCTTTACCACCATACACCAGTGCTCTGCGAGATGGGAGGAGTGTGAGAGGCCATTGTGGCATACTCTAAAGGCAACCCAAAATAAAATAAAATGTTCTAGTAATATATTATAACTTCATTGTGTGAGATGCAATGTATACTTTTTACCTATTAAAGCAATGATATATCGAGCTATTTCTAAACCCCATAAAAAAATGGTAATTTGTGCTAAATGAAAGTAATATTGACATATGATGTTTTGACTGGCACATGTTCCATAAAAAAAAATGATAAAATCGGTTGACGTCTTTTGAGCACAATAACAAAGTAGCATATTTTGCCAAGAACTGTTTAGCTCAGGACCAGTGAAGGGAGGTATGTCTGCTCATTTATAATTAAAGGGACAATAAACACCTTGACAACATGAGCTAGATGTTTTAATTACACATTGATCATTAATAAAATAAATATTCAATGATTTAAAAAGCAATATTCAGTATTTCAAAAAGTTGCTGCTGGTATCCACCCACTATAAGGTCAACAGGGGGATGTGTCTTTGTCTCCCAGGTAGCTGCTAAATTGAATCTGATTGTTGTTAAAACCTTTGCATCTGTCTTCCAGCCAAACCACCCTCACTTCCCTTAATGACCTTATCATGGGGTCTTTTAATACCTTCCGCTGACTTTTGATGGTAAAATTCCTTTCCGCCCACCAGTGTTGCAGTAACTCCATTACCCTTATCTAATTTCTGGTGACATAAATCATATGACCCTAGCTATGTATCACCCTGTACTTACTAGATAGTGTTCCGGTCCTAACTTCTGTCCCTAGCTATGTATCACCCTGTACTTACTAGATAGTGATCCTGTCCTGACTTCTGTCCTTAGCTATGTATCACCCTGTACTTACTAGGTAGTGATCCGGTTCTGACTGCTGTCCCTAGCTATGTATCGCCCTGTACTTACTAGATAGTGATCCGGTCCTGACTTCTGTCTCTAGCTATGTATCACCCTGTACTTACTAGATAGTGATCCAGTCCTGACTGCTGTCCTTAGCTATGTATCGCCCTGTACTTAGTAGATAATGATCCGGTCCTGACTGATGTCCCTAGCTATGTATTGCCCTGTACTTACTAGAAAGTGATCCGGTCCTGACTGCTGTCCCTAGCTATGTATCGCCCTGTACTTACTACATAGTGATCCGGTCCTGACTTCTGTCCCTAGCTATGTATCACCCTGTATTTGCTAGATAGTGATCCGGTCCTGACTGCTGTCCATAGCTATGTATCACCCTGTACTTGCTAGATAGTGATCCTGTCCTGACTTCTGTCCTTAGCTATGTATCACCCTGTACTTAATAGATAGTGATCCGGTCCTGACTGATGTCCCTAGCTATGTATCGCCCTGTACTTACTAGATAGTGATCCGGCCCTGACTGCTGTCCCTAGCTATGTATCGCCCTGTACTTACTAGAAAGTGATCTGTTACTGACTTCTGTCCCTAGCTATGTACCACCCTGTACTTGCTAGATAGTGATCCGGTCCTAACTGCTGTCCTTAGCTATGTATCGCCCTGTACTTACTAGATAATGATCCGGTCCTGACTGCTGTCCTTAGCTATGTATGACCCTGTACTTACTAGATAGTGATCCGGTCCTGACTTCTGCCCCTAGGCTGTCTCCACGGCACTCGTACCAGCCAAGTGTGGTGTTGCGGGTCTCCAGAGTGTGACGTCACTAGTCAATGATGCCATCTAGCGATTACCCTGGTGCCCAACATGAAAGCTTTAATCGTCCACTAGTGGGCGGTAGTGACCAAGTTGAGTACCATTGGAGTAGACAAAAACTCAGCTGGAGGCCAATGCTCTAGTTTTTTTAAATGACTTTTAATATTGAATATTAAATAGGGATGTTATTAATGATCAATACATAAAGAAAATAACTAGATAATTTTGCTAGAGCACTACACTGGTCCATTAAAGTTGAAGGAGCTTTTATTTCTGACTTGATCTTGTTAGGATTATTTCTGTTGCTAATGATTTTTATAATGGGATAACAATATTTCCTACAATTGCTTGGTTCCTTTATTTTTGAAGGATCGCTATTCTACATTCAAAATAGGATCTTCTGAAGACCCGCAATTGATAATGGACTTGATAATGATGCTGCAGTGAGAGGTGATAACGGACCTTGAAAAGCAAGCTTCCACTGCTACAAAGGAAATATGGAAATTCAAAGTGTCAGTGCTTTCCATAGATATAATATAAATATCTCTCTATCTCTGTATATTTCTGTGTCTCTCTCGCTCTCTTGAGTGGTCCTTTAACTCCCTTCCTAATGACGTCTGTGTTTCAGACACAGACCAGGTTTTAGGACTCTCCCTATCACAATATCCAGGCTCAGCGCATTACCTGGCTGCCTGCACATTCCAGCCTCAATAACATAGTTCTCAGGTAAAGGAAAGGTCATATCTAATCTCCTCCTGCTCCTTAAAAACAGAACTGAATGCCTCAACTACTGTTTACCAAACATTGTTTTATGGATATTGCACAGACACCCACTGTCTCTGAATTTGACCTTTTTGAAAGTGAATAGAATGAGACACCTTAAAAAAAAAACTCAAATATAGAACAGCAAAGCTGCTTTCCACCTGCACTCATGTTACTGCACCCACACAGAACAAAAGGTGCAGGATCTATTGTGAGTTCCATGGACCAAATGCAATAAGGGGTTTGCTCTGGCCATTATTATGAACAATGGGGCTCTGTGCTAGAGCTGCCTTTTGAAGCCTACATCACAACGAAATCTCTATTTTTGGCTACAGATATACATTTTGGAGAATGGCTGATTATATTGCTCTGAAAAATATTCATTTCTGTCCAATCATAGTATTTCTCATAGTGAAACATTGCTTTTTATTCCATAGATCAAGAATAAAACTATTTGGGCAATGTTTGACTACATCCCACAGATCTACTTAAAGGTATATGAAAGTGAGGTGGGTTATGAATGCATCCTGTAGAATGCATCATAACCCACCTAGCAAAAAATGTTTGCATGAAAAAAATGCAAAAGTTTTTTTGCAGAAAAGAAAAAAATGTGCTGGGGGTGATGTAGACACCCCCAGCAACTGAGATTTGCATATTGGATATCTAATTTTTAATGAGATATACAAGCGCATGATGATTGACGAAAGTAAAGGAAAGTGTCTGAAATCATGTGACTTCCCACAGTAGGGCAGACTACAGGTGCGAACTGAGCATGTCTGCACAATCTCCAGGCCAAAAAGAAACATTGTATAAGTTATGCTAATTATCCCTGGGAATTTCAGGGGGTGTCAACATTGAGAGAAAACTCTTTGCAAATGCAAGAAATTCAGCAAACCTCAGGATAACGGTTTAACTGTTTACATTGGAATTTTTTCATGCAAACAATTGTTTTCAGACACTATAAATTATCCGCTATCAGATGCATTAATAACCCAGCTCACTTACATATACCTTTAACCACAGGAGGGTTGTGTCATTATAAACACTTTTTACTATGCTTAAAGGGATATGTACGTATGCTGGATTATGAATGCATCTGGTAGAGGAGAATTAGTAGTGTATGCATATATGTTTTGCATGAAAAAAATCCCCAAATAAACATCTAAACACTTACATTGAAGTCAGCAAAATCTCTTGTAATTTCTGACAGTTGGAAATCAGGGTTAGCACCCTCCAAACACAGGCTAAATTAGCATCAAATTTTAAAATGATTTGTTTTGGACAATCAGGTTAGCCGAAACCTTTGAATTAACGCTGGGTTCCTATTTTGGGTGGAAAGCAGCCTGGGATCTGTAGTGTATCACTAGTAGGTGCTATGCATTGCTGGTGACATAGAGACAGGAAGCTGCAAGGAGATTGGTTGAGCAAGCAACAGAAGGCAAATAGTTGGTTAATTTTGCTCCTCTGCTGCTGCATGTTGATGGGGGGGGGGGGGGGGGTGAGATACCTGTGTACCCCCTGGAGGTGTCAACAAAATCATTAGAGGGATTTTTAGATATTAAAAAAATAAAATGTTTTAAGAGATGTGCTGCATACATATAAGCTGCTTTTTTCCCATAGAGAGCAGAAATGTATTAATCCATGAAAATGTCATATCCCTTTAAATAGACCTGTATGTAATCCATGTACATTGCTTTTGAGACACAGAAGACCACCTCACTGACAAATTCCTTTCATACAGAAATCCATAAACAAGTTACGATAACAACATTTCAGTAAAAAATATAAATATAATTGTTTTACTATCTATATATTCTGATTTTTTGGAAGTGTTGTGCATTGCTGCATTTTTTTTTTTTTTTTACTGTGCATATTCTTTAGATACTCTACAGGTTACCACCAAGTGGTCAGGATTTTAAGATATTCGTGTTTGAGTCTGGTGTGCTAACTCTGCACATGCATGGATATCCTTTGATCCTGGCCTATTGGTGTCACTTAAGGACTAGGGGCATCAATCGCGATTCCCTGCGATCGGGCTACGGCCCCCCGTAGCGCTACATCTATGCTGCTATTCAATTGGCCGGCGCCGCAAGGAGGTCCCCTTTGCGGCCAATGGCATACCATGCTATCGGCAGTAAGCACTTCCCTGCTTGAACAGGATCGCGGCCAGCACTGTAAATGATGGTGTACGCAATGGGTGACATGAGGATTAAAGACCCAGCATTCTCAAGCTGGCATATCGCCCCAATACAATACTTGATTTCCCGTTTAATTTATGCCCAAAGTCCTACAGGCTTGAATAACGATTTATGGGCTTGGAGGTTATTCAAGCCCGTAGGACTTTGGATGGAAATTAAACATGAAATAAAGTATTGTCTTGTGGCGATGTGCGAGCTTGAGGATGTTTTACCTTTAATCCTCTTGTCACCCATTTTGTACCCCATCATTTACAGTGCTTTACAGTGCTGTGTTGAATTTATATTTGCATTCACAGTGCTCCAAGTTTGCTTACTTTCAAAACGTAGCACCAATTAAGCAAATAAAAAAGCCATCCTGTACTTTTATTAAAAGAGAAAGTGATGTTAGGTCTTAGAATTAATAGCACAACATTCTCAAACTCGCAAATGGCATAAATAACAACTTTATTTTGGATTCAAAAGCCCTGTTGGGCTTGGATGTTGAAGCCCGTCGGACTTTATGACGAAAATTTAACATGAAATAAATTATTTTTATTTGCCGATTTGAGGGTAGGGTAGTGTTGTGCTATTAATCCTAAGACCTAAAATTCACTCATTAGTGCTACGTTTTGTGAGTAAGAGCGTTGCGGGACCTCTTTGCTGTAAGTAAACTGTGGTTCGATTTTTACAGGCTTGACAGAAGGGTAATCGCGGCAATTGAATATCGAATTGGGATTTCTTACGGCCGCAAGATCAAAGGCTTTGACGGAAGTAAGCTGCGATTGAACGGATCGCAGCTCGAGACTCGTAACCTGCTCGGAGGCCGCTAACGTAAGCAAATTTGAATAGCTAAGTAGCTCCCCTTGTGGCTACTTATGCCAAAAATGTAGCATTTGAATGAGGCCCTGGGTTTGGGAGATCCATGGCTAGTATGTGTGTAGTCATATATGTACCTATTAAGTGACATTGTGAATATTATCAGCCTTATTAAATTGTGATTCGGCCAATTGAATAGGGCTCTATATAAACACATAGCATATTTTTTTTACAGAAGTCTTTAGTTAGTGAAGACCTTGCTTTTGGATAGAAGTTTACTAACCAAAAACTGTAAAAAAAATATGCTCTGTGCTTATACAAAGCCCTATTCAATTGGTCGATTCGCAATTTAATAAGGCTGTAGGTCAGCTGCCTAAAAAATAGTTAACCAACAATTAGACTCTGTTTAAAAGTGAATAGAGAAACAAAATGTCCTTTATTAGTATGCATTAACATCATGGAGGAATTAGAGAGATACTGTAGATACATACTGTTGCGTAGTTATCAGGGGTTAAATCTGCTAATAATAACCCAGTCCTTACCCCGCACGCTCTGTCTGGGTATTTATGGAAGGTGAGCTTGTTTTGTTGTGTCATATGGGAAGCTGAATACAGAGGATTAAGTCCCATTTTCCTGAAACACTAACTGATAGGACAAAGAGGTCTATGGTTATCCATGTTTGGAGACAAACAGCAGAGTGTTTACTAATTATAAAGAGCACTGTTCATTAGGGTCTGTTTATTTTCTTGTAAACTTTTTTTTAAAAAACACACATGTTCCGTCCCCATTGTCTGCACATTCCAATAATATTTGGTAATTACAGAAGATATTACTGGCTTGGAAAATCAGTCAGATGTGTTTATGACTGAGGTATTGTTGTGATTGCAGATGAGCAAAATAGTACAAGATCAGGACTTTTTTCCGTTTAAAGTTCAGCAGCGGTGTGGTCACCAGTCACTTTGCATGTGCCCACTAACTTGCACTGGGGTCACAGTTCTTCTCCTGCAAATGACATCAATATCAGCAATAATTATACGTACATTGCTCGCACTCCCACGGTTTCAGACTTTGGGTCTCATTCACGTTTTTCAAATAAGTACCCACAAGAGTTGCGGCCGCAAGAAATCCCAAATCGCTATTCAAATGCTACGCTCACCCTTCCGTCAAGTCTGTAAAATCGATAAAACCAAGCCGCAGTTACTAATACACCAAAGAGGTCCCGCAACGCTCTTAATTACTTAATGTAGCACTAATTAAGCAAAATATAAAAGCCATCCTGTACTTTTATTAGAAGTGAAAGTGATTTTAGGTCTTAGAATTAATAGCACAACATTCCCCTACTCTCAAATCGGCAAATAAAAATAGTTTATTTCATGTAAAATTTTCATTGTTAAGACCGACGGGCTTCATCATCCAAGCCCCTAGGACGTTAGAATCCAAACTCCGAGCTTGGAGGTTGAAGCCTGTAGGATTTCATGACGGAAATTTAACATGCAATAAATATAATTCTAAGACCTAACATCACTTTCTCTTTTAATAAAAATACAGGATGGCTTTTATATTTGCTTATGAAGTGCTACATTTTGACAGTAAGACATACGGCCTTGAATGACCTCCAAGCCCGTAACTCGTTATTCGCGGCCGGAAGATTGTGACTCGTGGTTCAAGGCCGCAATCTCGGAGAACTGTAAATGCAAATATAAATTCAACACCACACTGTATAGCACTGTAAATGCACAATGGGTGACGTGAGGATTAAAAGGCACAATACAATACTTGATTTCACGTTTCATTTTTGTCCATTGCATTTCTACCACTCTAGGCTTGCATCTAGCCTCCATGCCTGCTCTTTTCCCACCTCCTGCACACCTGATGGAGGTGGAGACAAACATATCAGCTACCATTTGATGCAATAAAGTTTTAAAAGCTACATTGACATTTTCTCAAATACTGCTTTTATTGCAATTCCGTTTTTTAAATGAATTAAACCCTGTTTTTTTAACATGACCGTGTTCCTGAAAGTAAAGGATTGATTGCTGCCATAGATGGTCTGCAATATTGCTATACAGCAGTTCCCCATTCACACAGTGTATGTAATTAACTCTGATCTTCACCTGCCTGGACTACTGCAACTCACTCTTCATCAGTCTCCCACTTTATGTATTCACCCAACTCCAACAAATCCAAGATGCCTCCTCTTAATTGTATTCACCATTTCCATTACAACCCATGCCTCCACTCTCCTGGCCCAACTCCAATGGCTGTAACCTTTTTAACGTCCTATCTCTGCTTGACCTTTGATCCTTCCTTGTGCCTTTTCACTGGATTAAACTCCAACATACATGTTACACCTACCCGAAGACCCACCTTCTCTCTTGCCAACCCTAATGCAACTTAGATTCATTCACCCTATTTCTTCTAAAGTCTTGTGGTGTCCTGTGCTTGACTTATTCCATCCGTGAGCTGATCTTGTTTCTGGCCCTTTCAACTATTACAGCAGCTGATCCTAAACTCACCTTGTGCTCAGTCTATTATGTTGTTAATCAAAATATATTCCTCTATAACTCACAATTATGGTGCACTGCTTTTATAATAATGTAAAGTGCCTTAGATAAAGGTGCTATATACAAATGTAAGTAAATAAAATAATCCAATAGTTTATGGGAAATGAGGTTTAGATTTCAAAATCACATATATAGAATGTGCGTAAATTTTTAGGAGCCTCTTGGAAATAACTATTAGATTATAATATCACATGATTACTTCATAATTGTAATTGTAAATGTGCATGGATTGCAAATCAGTACATTGTTCATTCCAGAGAAAACAAGTTCATTTAATAATCATTCATTTTGAACTGAAGAGTACCGTATTTATCGGCGTATAACACGCACCTCAACCCCCCTCCTCAACCTCCCTCCTCATCCTCAACCCCCCCATCCTCAACCCCCTCCTCAACCCCCCTCCTCAACCCCCCTCCTCATCCTCAACCTCCCTCCTCATCCTCAACCCCCTCCTCAACCCCCCTCCTCATCCTCAACCTCCCTCCTCATCCTCAACCCCCTCCTCAACCTCCCTCCTCAACCTAAACCCCTCTCCTCAACCTAAACCCCCCCCAAAAAATACCTCCCCCTCTCCCTTTCCCCTCACTTACCTGCTTCTGCTCCGGCCTCCGCTCCTTCTTGACCCGGCGCGCATGTGACGTCACATGCGCGCCACATCATTAGCATATACTGGGTGCCGGCACCCGGTATATGCTAATGGCGTGACGTCACATGCGCGCCGGGTCAAGAAGTGAGGGGAAAGGGAGAGGGGGAGGTATTTAGGGGGGTTTAGAATGAGGAGGGGGTTTTAGGTTGAGGAGGGGGTTGGGGATGAGGAGGGAAAGAGACACGGCGTATAACACGCACATCGGCGTATAACACGCACACATCATTTGCCCCCTATTTTCAGGGAGAAAAAGTGCGTGTTATACGCCGATAAATACGGTAATCTTATTTAAAATCATTTACAGAACAAGAAGTGTTTACGTTTCACAGGTTATAATGTGAAGTCTTCTTTTGTACTTAGCGAGAAGTCACGCAGCAAAGACTATAAAACTACTAGTCAAAACACAAACTCGCAGTACAACAACTATATTAGTGATAACTAGAGCGTTAATACCAACATACCCTAATCCTTACACTAAATATCAAATGGTCACAACTGGCTGAATGTGCAGTCGTGTGAATGGATAACCAACTATGGGCGCAATTACATGGCTCCGAGTTAGTATGTAACTAGGAAGGAAGGCGAGCTTGTTTTGTTGTGTCATATAGAAATCAGAGAAATAAGCTGTTTTTGTTAAAGCTAGTAGAGAACACAAGAAGTTGTTGGGAACTTGATGAACTGATAATTTCAATGCCTTTTAAAGAATTATAATTTGTATTGTATTTTGTATTCATTGTGTAACTCAGTGATCTATTTCACTTAATGGGCCATCCAAAGTGGTCTCATACTAGATTTACATTTTGTAGACCACAAGCATGTGAAGATTTTACCAAATTTCAGTAAGTATGTTACAAAAGTTTATAAATATTGCACTTCAGTGGCCCTTTAATTGTGGATATTGTATATATATATATATATATATATATATATATATATATACATATATATAAATTATATAGTAAATATTTTATATATTATATATAAGTATTCCAACATATATAAGAGAAATAGTGTTTGATATTTTTGGGAGGGTTGAACATACACTGAGGAGGACAGACCTTATTTTTCACCCCAGAAACATACTCTTGTTGTCCATGAGTTTGTTTTGTTGTTTATCAAAGGACTTTATTTGACAAAGTAATTAATAAAAAAAAAAAAAAGTCCATGATAATAAAAATCTTGAAAAATTAACTGGTAAAACATTTTTTTGAGATCTCTACAAAATAATCTTTCAATGGATGTCATTTTAATGTAACTCACTTATAACCATCATATTATGTCCCAGCTCTTTAATAGAACCAGATAACAGAGGAGTATCATTTTCATTCTCCTCTAAATACAAGTGGGACAGGCGTGTCTCCAGTGTCTGTAAACATATTTTAATTAAGTTATATGATTGAGATTGATGGATTGCCCAATAACATCTGCAAAGTGCACAAACTGGTGTGTTGAAAAATATTTTGGATTTTATTCCTGATGTCTGGTCATAAAACATTTATATAAGGGGCCATTTAAATAGAAACTTATAGGACGGAGTTTCCAACCAATCCATTTCAAATTAGTTGAAACACATTTCCATTAAAACAATTGTATGTAGCTCTGTTATATACACTCAATTTCAACCTTTTTGTTGATCTTGAGCGTTTTTAGTGTTAACTCAACACATGTGATACATAAAATGGATCAGGGTTTGACAAATCCAGGGAGCCACTGCTATTAAAATTGTATTTTTGGCTCCTAGGCTATTAGTTATTATACATATAGTTCTATATATAACCCATAGCCTGGCTCCTAAAAAAAAAAAAGTTTGTCGGACCTACTTTCCTGCCTGGCTCCTAAGTTTCAGATAAATTTGTCAACCCCTGATAAAGTCTATGAAAGCGTGGCCACTTCAAATTAGGATGAAAGCATATATTTAAAAAATAAAAACATTCTTATAAAGAAACTCCTTATTGTTTTGCCGATTTTTTTTTTTTTTTTTTTTTTTATTTACTTATTATTTTTTTTACTTATTGGATAGCACACAGATAGCATACAACTGTTTTTGCACTAGTATAAAGGCGATTTTATGCATCTAGCAAACATTTTGATATGGGGAATGTGCTTAGTTATGTTTGCACAGTATCTAAGTTACCATATTGAGAGGAAGTAGAAAGAGGAAGAACATTTCTTTCTAAAAATAAATATATTTTATAAAGCTCTTAGATTAATACTTTTAACAAATACAATATTGAGTATGTTGTGTATGTATCATTGATAGTATCCCTTTAACCCCTTCTGGGTCGCTACCTTGTTGTGGTGAATGGGGGTTGTGATCTATACCATGATGGGCAAGTCATACAAAGTCAGACAAATTGTGGTATACTGGAGAAGTAACCCGCAACCCACTGTAGAATCTTTGCCGAGATAACCTTATGGATAAGCATGACCAGAGACATAACTGCTGCTACTATTAGTTTGCTACCTACTTGACAAACAAGTGTCTCTTTTTCTTGAACTGCAAAGGCGTTAATATTCTTGAAATACTAAAGGCCTCTAATTACAGGAACCAAATTGTGTCATACTGTGCTGACCATTCAAGTTGGTATTTCTTGGTTTCACAATATCTCATTCATTTTAATAAAAGACTGAAACCATTTTCCATGGTCTACATCTTGAATTACCATTTTCATGTATAATGATGTATACATTGAAGTGAACCAGTTTAGATTACCTAGGTCATCCCCTCACACTCCCCAGCCCACTCCCTGTGACTCAGACAGCTGTTACACTAGATGGTCCTCCCATTCTACTCTATGTGAGCGCCTGATATCCATTGCGGATTGGAAGCTTTGATAGAAGAGGTGGATTATTATCATTTATGTCTGTTAACTTTCCGATATAATACAAAGCAATACGTGGGACACTTTTTTTTCCAAGTATTCATAGAGTTGCTTTTTTTATTTCTGACACAGTTTCTTTTTGACTTCTATATAAATATGTCAGTAAAGATTATATCAAAATCACTGGAGCTATTTAAAGCAGACATCATTTAAACTTTAACAATAAAAATCTTTGTTTTAAAAAAGCAGCTTGGTAAGGTATTCAGAAACAGGATGTGGTTTTCTGTTGGAAAGTAGATAACGTATTAAGCATTCATTAGGCTGGTATTGTTTGATAATGAAAACAAACCTATGAAATGAACAAGAAAACCCTATCTGGAAATGTTTGCATACAACAGATCGAGCCTTAAAAAGGGAAACCAGTATGTCCCCAATAAGTGCATTTCACATAAAGACAATCAATTGGTTTAGTAGTCCCTGCCCCTAAGAGCTTACAGTCTACATAAAATATAAACTTTTTTTCTTGTATTATTGGATTCCCAGTGAGGGATGTCCTTCTTAAAATTTGTTATAATCGTTAAAAGAAGATATTACGTGTTTGACTAAAAGGACCATTGTAGTTTAGGAAAACCATCACATGTTTGTGAAGTGCATATCAAGCTAACAACATTGGCAGCTATGTAAGACATGAATAAAAAAGCATATTTAGAGATAATTTTGATTTTAGCAGATTTTGCTACTGTCTATGGTCTAACATGATCCTATTCATTTTCAGTGCATCAGACTGGTTTTGTACAAAGCGATCAAAATAGGATTTGCCATTTTGTATGGGATCTGACTGATGAGCATGTACAGTTAGAGGTGTCAGTGTCTAAAACTAAATAGACCTCTCTGATCTATGAGGGTGTAAATCCAACTAATCCCCCACCCACCACCACAGAAAATAATATTTGTTTTTGCAGAGCACACTAGTGCTGAAGAGAGACCATATGGAACCCGCTAAAAATATTTTTAACATGTTTTTTTTCCAAACTATAATGGCCTATTAAATGGACACAGAAAAGTTCCCATCAACATTTTGGTAAAAAAAAAAAAAGCCTTTTTCTAATTTACTGGTATTTAAAAAAATCAATTTATGATGTAAATCTCAAAAATGATTCTGTTCATATGTCCCAAACAACAGGGGCCTATTAAATGGACATATACAATGTTCCCAGTGTGTAACAAATTTAAAATGTTGGTTTAATTTATTGGTATTGAAAGAAAACAATTTATGGCGTAAATCTCAAAAATGACGATGTTCATAGGAACTCCCTACTGTTATCTCATTGATGATTTTGATTTTAAATAAACGTATCATTTGCTATTTGATAACATATCTTCTTCCCTTTTTCTGTTCATCATAAAAATGTGAATTTTGACATTTGGTGTAATCTTTAAATACGTGTATAATGTTTACATGCAGAGCCACTCTGTTACTTCCATATTACAACGTGCTGCTTTGAAGCTCTATACATAATTGGCAAAATGACAACTAAGGTGGGAGCACACAATTTTTGTTTGATCTTGGCTGCTTCTACAGGTGGGTGGAGATCTTCAGTGCACAAAAGCTTTCTGTTGCTACAACTTAGATTTGTGAGTAAAGGAAATCTCATTAGTTTAAAAGAAAGAGCTCTACAGAGAGCTGCTAAGACAAAGAAATTACTATACACTGGCTGAGTTTATTTTTATTTTATTACCGAACCACTGTACTATGAAAAATATGTTTGACTAAGAAAACATATAGGAAGGGATAATGTCTTAAGTATATTTTATTATTTGAAAAGAAAAATACATTTAGTGCCTCTTCAGGTGCCTGGGGGCACCCATGATACTTTGGTGATGGTTGCATGTGTGAGAGTGAGCATTCCCTTTCAGCTATTCTTGCATGTGTTGGTGAAGGTGGTAGGTGTTGGTGAAGGTGGTAGGTGTCCAATTCGAAAGACTCCAATTTTATAAGAAATTCATCTTTGTCTGCCCCTCTTTCCCTGATAGATAACATAACCACAGCCCCTCAGGCACCAAGCTGCAAGCAAGTGTTGAAGCTAGAAAATATGGAACATTCTATACACAAAGTCTAGATTTGATCTAAAAAAATGTTTTTATGCTCATAATTTACACAGCTGGTAAGGTTATTAACATAAATTTGAACAAAAAGAATAGAGGTGCTCATTTGAAAAATACCTCAGTGGGTTTTTTCTATTGGTCTTGTTACCCACTCAGAGAGCAACCTCTTTTAGCTCACTTGTGCCCTTCACAGGGAGAAATATCCTATAGTATATCAGTCTGGTCTCACTCACTAGAGTGATCCAGGCCCGAAATACCAGGCAATTCTCCCTGAACAGTAGAAACTGCAAACCCCAGACGCGTTTCGGCCTCTATGGGCCTCGTCAGTGAGGTGCAGCTGTACTCCCTAAGGCACAGTGAGCAAGGGGTCCACGTCTGGTCCCCCCTAACACCCATAAGGTAAGAACATTTAAACAAAAAGAGTAGAGGTGGTCATCTGAGAACGAAAAATACCACCATGGGTTTTTTCTATAAGTCTGGTCACCTACTCAGAGAGCAACCTCTTTTAGCTCACTTGTGCCCTTCACACGAAGGTATTTTTCGTTCTCAGATGAGCACCTCTACTCTATTTGCATAGTGTTATTAACATGAGTTTTTTTCTGAACTGTAGTGGGTCTACATTGGTCCTTTTGCAATTTCATGCTCTGAGGAGGCTCGGAGACTCTGGGCTAGATACATAAAAGTGAGGGACCTTGAGAGTTTTTTCATGTCTGCTGTTATTTTACGGCGTCTCCCTCCGCCCAAACCTCTAAACTTACTTGGCGTAGACCATTGCACAGTAACACTGCCTCGACGCACAGTAAAGCTTTCATTTCTAAATCTGGTATGTGCACTTACCCAGAACACACCCAAACGTAACACAAAAAAGAATTTTACACAAAGCAATTAAAAAAATATATATGTCAAAAACGGAAACTACACCTTAGTTAAATCAATAAATAAAAGAGTATGATGTTTTCTTGTGATAAAAATATATCTGCTGCTTAGGATGTCCTTCAGTATAGCCTTCTAATTATATACTACAGGTCATACCTTTTCCCCTCGCTACCAAGAACTGTAAAAGTAAATATTCAAAAAATTTGTATCCGTAAATATATCTAGTTACATTTTTATCTAGTTTAACAATACATTTTTATGACATATACTGCCCCACGTTAAAATCAAACAAATGTAACGTATGCAAATATTTTATTTTATAATTTAAAAAAATAATTATTTTTATAGAATGCTGAAAAGAATGAAAAATATTAGTAATCCTCACAGAACATAAAATAGGAAGTTATAAGCTTCAGAATAATAGCAGATAAATGTAACCATTTTAATAAAACTTAAAGGGCCATTTACCTCACTATAAGTGCTCTTCATGGTGTAAAAGAGCACAAGATTCTATGTTAAAATGATACATTGCTTTTCTTTAAATTGCATTAATAACCATTAAATATCAGCAGTCTTAGATCTATTTACAAACACACTGCTGACTGTTCATGATTTACTACATCTGCCGACAACGGTCATTACAAGCTCTGTGAACACAAGAGTTATTGCTTCTCTCTGCTTTCATGAATGTCATCAGCCATCAGTTAACCCGCAAGTATCATATTTTCCTGGCACAGATGAATTTGGGAGGGGTTAACCCTCTTTATGTTCTGCTCTCTGCACAGAGCTCTTGCTGTCAATCTGCGTGTGTAAACAGACACTTTATTAGGTACCCTTTTCTCCGAAAAAAATAATAATTTAAAAAATTCTAAAAGAATCAACAATAGGTGAATATCGTTGTCTTTATAATGGAACTTTTTTCTTAATGTAGTATTGACCTATTTGGCCTATGCCCGGGGAAGGGAGGGGGGACGACAGATTTTTAAGAGGCTACATTTACCAAACCAACCTTTTTAAAATAGACATATTGGTTAGAGATGTGTTATTTTTTGTAGGATGATCACAAGAAATGAATGTGTAACAAAAATAAAGTAAAAAAGATCCATCATATCCCTTTACAGTGTCTTAAAAGGACATTGAGAGTTCCTTCCTTTTAATATTAAAATAAGCTGACCAAGTTTTTTACAAGTATTTCCTGTAATATGTCAGGATAAATTATGTGAAAACAATCCTATTTTACCTCTCTTCATTACAAATTTTCTAACCTATAGACCATCATACAATAAATACCCCTTAAAATGTTTAAAATTAGATTGTTTCAATGAGTTTGATAAAAAAAAAGGTTTAAACCACAGTGGCCCTTTAAGTGCGTTGGAAAGATATTGGATTGATTAAATAATAAAGTCAGTCCTTGCTTATTCTTGGAATGCATGCAATATTTTCTGGAAAAATGTTCTTACAGGTTTTTTTTTAAATTGTATATTATTAAGACAAATACAATTTTAATAAACGTGCTGTCTAATCTCATATGTTCCCAGCAGGTAATTAAGCTTTTGATATATATATATATATATATTGATTATACTGACATCATCCCAAAATACCAAGAGCAAATATTTTATATGTTCTACGTGGGAATTGAAAGCAGGAACAAGGAAGTAAATACAATTGCATAGTTTTATCGCACCTTCTACCTGACGCCAAAAGTGAATATGTGCATGTTAAGGATTTATTGACCATAACTAATCATAGGTGATATGTTTGTAAGGACTTTGTTCACTTTTATGATTGTTTAGTTGAAGGCTGTTTCGCCTATTGAGTATTCTTCCTCTTTTAGTTACAGCTATGTGCACTTGTAAATAGGGAGTGTCCCAATAGCCCTATAGAGACAAGCAGGTAAAGAGAACGAAAAGTCCACAGTTTCCCTTCCATCCGTCATTTGCATAGAAAAATGTTCACTCACGTTTGTAAGTTGATTGTAAGTTTGCGACTTTTGTAACGCTTTGGAAACCAGCACTATGTACGTAAGATTACAATCTCAAAGACGGGGCTCGACATTTTTTGAGCAGATCTTGTCATATTGCCTTGACATGCCATATAAAAATGTGTTCTTTTACCTGGATCAATACATGAGGGAGCACATTCATTCATGAGAGTGGGATCATAATGTGACTAACAGTGCGTTCAGGACATTTACCAAATAAATAAAAAATACACATAAATAAATTTGCTACGGGAAGTATTAGATAATTGAACTTGAAGGTAATGTGTTTTAAGTATCTGAAAACATCCTCCCCATGTAAAAGTCCTGTTATAATTATGAGGAGCATGCTATTTGGCTAAAATGGCCTTTAACTCCGAAAAGTTTCTGTGACCATTATTTATACTACTGGGCATGCTCTCCATGCTTATCACACCCATTTTGAGAGTACATTAATGGCATTGGATAAAGAAACGTACAAACAGGAAGGATCTCTTAGGGATTTCAAGTGCAAATTATCACTTTCAACATCACGTATTATACTACAGTAACTGGAACCTTTTGTTGGATCAAGAAAGGTGTTCTAAATAAGATCATAAAAAGACCCAAGTGTCCCATCATGTTAAGTAGCTGTTGCAGGTGTTCACACATCCTGTTACTGGTGTCAAAGTGTGATCTGGTATGATATACTGGGTGTTGTCGATGACAATTGAACTCTGTACCACTTCAATGCCTTCACAGTACAATGCAACCCTGGCTGTAATCCCACACCTCTCATCCTGATTATTGATCTTGCATCAGGCTAGGTTGCAAGATCACAGCATGCAAGCCAGTGTTTTTAACCATCACAAGCCTGCTATAAATGTAACCTTTCTAATTACGTAATGGAATTGTAAGTTGTATATGGAAGGCATTAAGTTACTTAAAGATCTGTTGCTTGTAGTTCTTATAAGAGTCGATGACACAACATAAAAAATGCCATAGCTAACGGTGACCTCAGTATTGCACATTGCTGAACATGTTGTAAATGGCAGCACATCTCCTGGCTCTCTTGTGCAATATTTCCTCTACATTATTTTAATTCTTATTTCATCAGAACAGATTCCTCCCGGAGAGGATAACTATATGGTGGTTGGTGAGCACAAGTTAATATTGTCTTGACATATAATAATATACAAAGCACTGTAGTAACCACATTACCGTTCCACAGATCTGTACTTTGCCATCACATTACTTGCTAAATTATATGAAGTACATATAGAATGAAAGATACACAATAGCTGTGCCATACAATGGTGCAGTACTTGTAATAATGTCATCACACGTGCAATGCATTTCCTCCTTTGTAGTGTTTCCTGACCACAAAGAGAGCTATCATAGCCACTCTATATATACCCATTTTAGTATGTTATTTACCACGGTTTCCTACATAAAAAGTAAGGACGATACAATGCAAATATACCATAAAAAGAAGACCGTTGGCTGGATTCTTTAAATAGACTTTTATATAAGGGTGTGTTTCTGCCTAGGACAATGCATTTTTAGGGGGCAGCAGGCTGCCTGATGATGTAGTGCCGTACATTAAATGTGTGTGTGTATATATATATATACAGTATATATATATATATATATGTGTGTGTGTGTGTATATATACACGTAAACATATGCTTTGAGTTATAGAAAGGAGGTGTGGGGCATATGGGGAGTACACATTTGAGTGGCCTAGGGTTACATAAAACCTGAATGTTCCATTGCATTTATGAAGAATTTTTAACCATGAAAAATATCTCTGCACTGAATTTCTTGCATTTGCAAAAAGTTTTCTCTCAATGTTGACACCCCCTGAAATTTTCAGAGATAATTAGCATAACTTATACAATGTTTCTTTTTGGCCTGGGGATTGTGCAGACATGCTCAGTTCGAACCTGTAGTCTGCCCTACTGTGGGAAGCCACATGATGTCAGACACTTTCCTTTACTTTCGCCAATCAGCATGCGCATGTGCTGCATATTGGATATCTCATGAAAAAATCACGTACCCAATATGCAAATCTCAGTTGCTGGGGGTGTCTACATCTCCCCCAGCACATTTTTTTCTTTTCTGGAAAAAGTTTTTGCATTTTTTCATGCAAACATTTTTTGCTAGGCGGGGTCTGATGCATTCTACAGGATTAATAACCCACCTCACTTTCATATACCTTTATGTAGATGCAAGTGTGAAGTCAGAGCTCAGAAACAGTTATTCCTATAAATATTGCAATGTTGTGTCTATATAGCTACATGGTACCCACTCAATCATTGACACATTAATATGGTTTATTATTCTTGCACATGAACATTACTGTTCAGAAAGGTCATATTACATGCGAATTAGTAACTAATTACAAGATATTAAAAGGCAAGGGTTATACAGGTAGGTCGGTAGGCATTAACTCTTAGGGCTCAGTATTAATCAGATGAGACTTAGCATTAGTTGGGTGTCAGTGTTTAATTATGTGAGCAGCCATTTGTAATTGTTTTTGTGATTTAGTTGATTGCTCTTTGGTTTTGTTGTACAGGGATGGATTAACCCTAAAAACCATTAAAATGGGCTTATTTTGTGCTCTAGGAAGTCTAGAATTTAATTTTATATTGTTAGTGTCCTGAAAATGCTTCTTTGGGATATTTTTTCTTCTACTGGGACAATCGTAGTTCCTTAAGTATCTCGTAAGTGCTCTCATAAGAGATTTATTGCTTTGCGGGAGTTTGAGTTTAGACATAAGGATTTGAGCACTCGCTGAACCTTACAAGAACATGTAGGACGTTCAGTAGCTCTTACAGGAGCCATGTAATAGCACTTTAGGCAAGTCCGACCACAGTTCAGGGAACCGTTCATATGTAGTGACCACTCGTAAGCGATTAATTGTATGGGTTTGCTCCGGGTGGAATGTAATAGCCAAGTAGCTTCCTACATAGAACGTCTACTCACAAGATTCCTTATGGGAGCCATGTAATTGAGCCCCAGGTCAGCGTAGATTGTTTGGTCCTTGGAAAAATGATTGCATGTAATGGGGCCCAGTTTTAATCTTGAATTTTGACAGTGTACTTTCTAAGCTTTGTTGGTTTCCTTTAAAATCCTTAGAGAATACTTTTTCTGACAATGTGATTATTCTTTTGAGAAGCTTTGAGTTATCTGCTTCTATATAAAAACTGAAATGTAAAGTGGAGAACACTTATAAGGGTCACATTACATAGGAATTCATTGGTCATCTATGTTTAAAGCAATCCCAAAAATACAATTTTTTAAGTTGTTAAAAAAAAAAAGGTATCCTCATCAGCCTAGCTCCAGCACACTAATTTGTGGCAAGATTTGGTAAATTGTTTTTCTGGTGGCAAAAGTGACTTATTGCATTATTATCTTGTTATATCTCCAGCTCTTTGCTAATTTCAGTCACAAATTATCATACTGGAGACTCACTTCTCTTTAACATATTGGATAGTCTATTGAATAAATACCAGAAATGAATAATTCTAGAAAACCAATGGATAATGGACTGCCTTTAACAGTATAATATTTATAATATACCTCATATCTAATAAGTATCTCTCATGCAGCAAATATTAAACCTCTGACTGGCTCTTTTGGACTAACAATTAATGTATACTTATTATAAATGCACTGAACGCAAGGTCCCATTTTAAAGTCTAATATATAAAATTGTGACATAACAGCAGTACTTGGCAATTGGATCTAGAGCCACATTTTAATATATGGATCTAAAATCCCCCAAGAGGGAAGGCAACATAAAAGTTGTTTCCCAAACCATTAACAACAATGCAATAAAGAGTGTAGGAGTCAAAATAATTCTGGGGGGATAAAGCTCATTGTATGCACAGGCCGTAAAATAGCTTAGTTATACATACATACATAGAAACATAGAAAAATCTGGAGGGATTGGTCCCCCCCATTCCCCCAGTTCTTACACCCACGCATGCAATCTATTGACCATTTTGGTTTGATTTCATATGCAAATGCATTACAGGCTCAATATCTATGTGGATTCTGCAATTCAGATCATCTGCCTAAACAAATATGGAAAGTCGGCACATTTTACGCTTATTTTAGCTACATGTGCTGTTTCTTACAAGATCATCATTCTTGCTTATTTTTTACAGTCTCTTTAAAAATGCCTGAAAGAACGGTTCTCACTAACCATGCCCATTACTAATTTTACTCTGTATATTTCCACACATGTAAATAGACTTATTTATATACTTGTAGACGCAGTTCAGCACTTTATTTGTAAAGGGTTGCATGGCCCATGAATAGAGTATATTTGACAGATCTTTACTGTACCTTTTATATAACGGGACAATGACTACATTCCAATGAAAAGGACAAGTGCACCCAGTGAGCATAAAACATTGATGACAAAAATAGACATTCTTTACATATTTGTTAATAATGTTTTTTTAAATGATCTTGTTTGTTTTGGTATATAATCCTGTCAAGTTTGAAATATACTTTCATGGTTGAAATAGACCTGTCATCACTAAGCAAGTTATATTTAGAGAGTATTACTGCAGGTTATACCCAGTACTAGACCCTGTTTTACAGCTTGATTCCTATGGTATACACCGTTTTCTTTATATTGTAGCACATTGCAGTGGATATAATGGAGTGGACCTATGTGTATGGGCAAACAAATATATTGCAATTATTGTATAACTTAGAAAAATGTCTACTACAATGTAAAGTATCTATAATCAGAATAAATTCACAATAAAGCAGGGGTGGGCAACAGGTCTGAATTTGAGGATTTCCTTTCTGTGCACAGGTGAGTCAATCAGGATGACTGAAGTAGTGATTGACACAATAGGGATATCCTCAAAATCCAGGCCTGTGTGTTGCCCTCCGGGGTTGAACTTGCCCACCCCTGCTTTAAAGGGACACGGAACACGATTTTTTTTTCATGAATTTAAAAAAGCATGGTTTAAACATTAGCAAAGTTATGATTGGCATGAAAAAAATACAAAGTAAAACATTTTATACAATATTGAAACTAACAGGAAGTGCACAGAGCATACGTATATTACTTCTCATTGGCCGACAAAGGCAAGCCCCTGGATGTCAAACATTTGAATCCATTTTTTTCTGATTTGAGAGTTTCATTTAAGAAAAGGAAACATGCAGTGGTACATTATCAAATACCCTTTTTCAGATGTAGCAAAGAAAACAATGCTTTCAAGGTCCCTTTAAGGATCACTGTAGTTTAGCAAAACTTTACATGTCTGTGATGTATGCAACAAACATTAGTAATTATGGAACCCATGAACATACATGTATTTCTTAGCAAAACCTTTTGGCTTTTAGTCTGTACTCTGCTGATTTTGTATTATCTATTTTTTCGTGGCATGAGGGTGACTGGATTAAAGGGAAGGGGATTTATCGGGTCATCATCTCATTGATTCAGATACGTTTTTAGAATATGTCATCTCATACACTCATTAGGAGGCAGCTTGCATGTATGGTTACAAGTCCTCCTTGTCCAGTTCTATATTTGTATGTTATGCTGTGAAAAAAATGGTATCACTGTCATGGTAAGTTTGTGAGTTTTCAATCTTGCTAAGTGTTTTAGAGAAAGCAATGTGTACTTTTTTAATTTTTAGTTTAAAGACTGGGCCCTCCATTCTTCTGCAATCTGTCAAAATAGTTTTTGACTTGAACTTACCCCTGTATAACGCTACGGAATATGTTAGTGCTTTACAAATAAGAGAAATAATACATAAAAAATGCTATATTTGTTCACAAACACTGGGGAGTGTTGCATGGCAAAGCACAATTTAGTAACCAGGGGCCTTCATGCTGATAAAATACCCAACATTAGACTTTCTGCTTAAGCAATGAAACAATGTTTTGTGGTTACTGCTTCAGGGAACAAGTCGGTCCTAAATAGTACAGTTTCCAGTGGAAACCTATCTGAAAGGAAATTATTGCAGAGGGTGCTGCAAAGCGTGCTGCATCTACAGTGCGGGGGGGTACAGGAAGGGGTGCAGCACATTTTAGTATAATCATTTTGAGGACACCTTTCATTGCAACCCGACCACACGTTATTTCTGTATGATATGTTGAACAATTAAACTCGATTTAATATGCAGATTGTTTTTAGATAGAAACAAATAAACGTTAGTAGTTTATGAAAAAAAAAATGAAAAAATAAACATTTAAACAGTTACCCTAAAGTTTGCTGAATTTCTTGCATTTGCAAGCTGTTTTCTATCAATATTGACACCCCCTGAAATTCCAATGGAAAATAAGCATAACTAATACATTGTATCTTTTTGGTCTGTGAATTGAGCTGCAGCTTTCCTTTAGATTTCTGTAACATCCAGAACAAGGTCTGTGCTGTGTCCCTTCATTCACTGATTGTTTTACCTACACCACACTCACTCACAGAGAAACACATGCACATAGACCATGGCTGGCTCTTGCAGGTCATTGCAGGACCATAAATCAAGCTTAAATGCTCATTCGCCTAAAAGACAAATTAGAATAGGAAGAAGAAGCTGAAATGTATGGTTTCAGTACAATTATAATTTGTCAGAATTTATCAAGGAGAGGGTGTATGTCTAAAAAACAACCGTGTAATCGCTCAAGCATTTTTATTTGACTATTTATTTATGTTCCTTTAAGGACCCGGTGTAATGGTCATCTATGCTGGCTGCATTCAGCATTTCTGATTGGCTGCATATCTGAGCATGCTCACATGGACTTGGTACATTTTTACAAAATCATACCCTGAGAACCCTAGCTCAATCCTGAGGGTGTAAACATCACCTGCAACAGTTTTGTTTTTTTTTAATGCAAAAATGGTTTGCATTTTTTCATGCAAACATTTTTGCTACATGGGTTATAATGCTCCTCTATAAGATGCATTCATAACCCACCTCACTTTAATATGCCTATAAGCATTTGAGCTATTGTTTGAAATGCACAAAAGTTTGTCTGCTACTTTTGTAAAAAAAATGAAAATCCATTTTGTTGGTTACATTATAAAAATAAATTAGCGGCTATGTATCTTTGTTTCACATTTATTTCCTATCACATATTCAAGACCATGTGAATAATATGTTCTACAACCCAAAAAATGTATGGCTTTGTGTCACACTTATATTTGATTAAATAGTTTCCTGTCTCCTGGTCCCTCATACTGGAGCGCTCTCACACCCAGATGTTGTGTGAAGCTCTATCTTTATGTCTCACATGATTGACAGTCTCGTTTTCTAATAAGAGCAGTGCGTGCGTTACAAATACCAGGATCGCAGTGGTACATGTGATAAGGGAGAGTTGATAACCTCTTGTATGACACATTGACAAAGCTCTACAAATAAAACAAGAGCTCCACCAAAAAAAGCAGAAGTACAGAAACAACGTGTTATAAAGTACCTACAAAAGGGACAGGAAACACACCTGTTTTTTTTTCAATAATTTAAATGAGCATGTTTAAAATGTTCCATAAGTTGTGTGTGTGTTTTTTTTTGTATTAACCTGTATAATCTCCATTTAATTGAACAGAAAATGCACAGGATACACTCTGGTATGCAGATCTCATTGGATGACAGAGGTCAAGTCCCAAAGAGTAGTCTTTTTGCTCTTCATTTGGCAAAAGCACACAGTGATAAATTATCACATAGCTTCTTTCAGATGTAATAAAGACAAGAAATCTTTCAATGTCCCATTAAAAACCATGCTAGGTGATTGTCCATAATGGAAACCATGTTTTCAACAAATAATTCCAGTATGACACTTTAGTATGACCTCTTTATTCTTGCCAGGGCCAAGTTAATCTATTTTAAGATGTGTGCTCCATATATTGTAGCTGTATGACCGGCTCAATAGACTTCTCAATGCAGGGGCAGGTCTACCACTGGTGCAGGTGTTACGTTTTCTGTATTGTAGGGGCCATCTGGGGCCTCCCACCCTGGCCCAATCTGCAATGGCCTCCTGGTACCCCCCCCCCCCCCCTGTGTCCCAAAGTTTATGTGAGGGAGGAGCAAAGGAGATAGGGATGGGTGCTATGTGAGGTGGGTGCTGAGAGTGGTTGAGTGATGTGCTGGTGGATGCTGGTGGGATGGCTGCTGACAAGAACTGGGTGCTATGTAGGGATGGATGCTAAGAGGGGTGGCTGCTGTGTGTTGGTGATGTGTGTGTGTATATATATCCATAGAGGATGCTGCAGGAAAGTGGAGCACATGCATCCTGGAAGTGTGCTGCAGGCAGACAGTGGAGCTTTGCACAGGCAGCTATGAAAAGGGGTCTTGGGGCAGAGCAGAAATGGGTATGGGTCTTGAGAAAGTTTGCTATTATAAAAAGGGATCCTCTGGAGGGGAGTAATTATTGGAAGTGGTCTGGGAGAGGAGCACTCCTTGATTTAGTCCTGGAAGGGCACATCACAAAACATTTTTTACAACCCCAAAGAGAAATCTACCCCAAATGTGGAAAGGTTTGTGGTGTACTTGAGTGTCATGAGGAATGATTATATGGGATGGAAGTGGGGTAAATTCATGCCCTTGGAGCTATCTTTCAAAACTGGACAGAAGTTTATGAGGCTTTACTGGGGCAATTTAGGATTCATCATTTGGTGTCCAAAAATGATTCAGAGGACTCAAATATTTTGAAGCTTCTTGTCACACATATATACGATATATATACATACATTTTTTATATATATATGTATATATATATATATATATATAATCTCATTATATAATGTATATACCCCCTTCTGGGTTGCTACATTGTCATTGTGAAGGAGCTTGTGTATCTCAAGCTGTGAGCTATACCATGTTTGGTCACCCAAGCTGGGCAGGTCATAGCAGAGAGATGAGACAAATCCTGGTCCAGTGAAGAAGGAAATGGCAACCCATTCCAGTATCTTTGCCAAGAAACCCTTTTATGGACAAGCACAACCAGACACAAGATGTGCCTGGCATGCTGTGGTCCATAGGGTCACAGAGATTGAGACTTGATTGAATGATTAAAAAAAATACTAATAATAATAATAATAATAATAAAAATAAAAAATAAATAAAAAAAAACATTACAATTACAATTGTTTCATTCATATTAATATAATATTATAAATATTACAAAAATATTGTTAATTATGTGAGTGATGCTCAGTCTGTTATCTCTACGTGATATCGGAGTGCTCTAAAAGCTTTGATGAAGTCACAAGATGAGTCTTGCCCTGAAGTTATTATAGTATTAATTGCACATAATAATCATCATGTTTGCAGGTGAGCTGCTACATTTTAACCTCCGTCAGTTATTACCAATGTTATTTTTACAAACATTGCAAGATATAGAGCCCGGGGACTTCTTCAGTCACTCCTCTGACTCAGCAACTCTAGTTGATGTATATCTTGTATTTTATAAACATGTTCCATGTTCCTCCAGCACCAGTCATTGTTACATTTGTAGGTAGTATGACTACTCATGACTGTGTTGATTAGTGGGATAGAACAGGGGTGCTTTCAAATGACCAAAACATGGGGTGAGGTGGGTTGTTGGCCAGCAGATGTTGAAAGGATTCTGAACTGGAAAACGTTTAGGAACATCTACAATTACTAGGAATATATGCAGTAGAAGAGAATATTTTGGTAACTATAAGAGGAGGTGATGGGGAGGGAAATCAGGAGAGTGCAGAGCATAATCTGGTGAGCAGCATCACAAGTTTTTGATAACACAATGGGCCAAAATGTATTTCATGGACCCAAGGTGGACACATGCCAATTGTTTTCACTTATCATTGATCTGTATTATAACATGAAACAAAATCTAGTTTTTGATACTGGAACTACATATTTTCATATGACATCAATGTCTTATTTGCATATTAGGGTAATAGACAAGTTTGGTTTGATCGTTTAGTGGTGGGCGAGTAGAATAAATGCATGAAAAAAAAAATACAGGTTCTCTTTTCTGTTATTTTCCATGTAAATATATTAATATTTTGTAACTTAAATTTATTTTAAACAAAGCAATGTTTTTTTAACCTGAGAGGAAATTGCCAGTAGGCCAAGCTCTTGGCTTCAAGCTCTACCCCGCTAACTGTTTGCTTCTATAATTGAGCTGTGATGGCCAATAAGTAATTTTTACACGCAACCGTACAAATGTCCACTATGGGTTAGCATGTATAGAACCAATCTTCTAAGGACAACTCTTAGGGCCCGATTCAATTGCCTAATTTGTAAATTTATACACACTTAAAATCACTATTAATATTGCTACATATTCCGCAAATATTCCTTATTGGCACTAATGAATTCTTAAGTCAAGAGAATGCATATAAACAGTAATAAAAGCCAAATTTATGGCCCATTGTTTGCAAGACTAAATACTATGAGCATGTTGTAATTACCAGGTCTGTTTCAGCAATCCCGATTCCTTTTTATTAGGTGTTGATGCTTTCTATGAACTAAATATAAACCTATTGCGTTGAATCAGGCTGATACCCCGAGTGTCTTTTTTGAAAAATATATATTGGCTTATTATTTAAAAATAAATAAATAAATAAATAAATACAACTTTTAACTTTGTAACCTTTTATATGCAGTGTAATGTAACTCTGATACTTATATTGTTAGGTGGGTAAAAGCCTTGGAAATTAAGTGCCAGAGCAGAGGTTCCAAATATGGTGTTATTTAAAAATACAAGTAATAACAAGTTAAAGTAACATTGACGTGTGCCGTTTTAATCTGTCAGTTAGCCTTTCTGATTCACCCACAGAGTTTCCAATCATGTGTTAATGGAAGATAATTATTGTTAATTACTGAGGCATTGGGTCCGTTGTCTTGAGCGAAACTCAAATGCAAATTCACAAAAAAGCTGATTTTAATGAGTTTTCATCACACTTGACAAGGCAAATACTCAAACAAATAGAGAAGGTCTTCCCAAAAAAATAATAGGATATATTGCATATTCATTTTTTTTAACTGTTTTGTAAATGTGAGAGATCATTGGTTTGTTAGTGTCTAATTTTAGATTTAAGTGGAACCAGAAATAAGTAGTGAGTACAATAGATATCTTTGGATGTGTGTAAGGACATTTTTAATATATATAGAAAAAATGAAAGCTTGAATATATCTGAATATAAAAATAATGTTCATACTACTGTACATTGATGACAATGTATTTAGCTACTAGGTCACTGCATATATGCTGGATCCCCTAGTCCAATACAATCCAACTATTACACTCTCATTACATAAATCATAGGATACTTTACAATCTGTGTACACTTTGAATATCCAGATGTAGTAGTTTATTTCTAAATAAGTTACCTTGGAGAGTAATTTTATAGTTGGATGGTAGTTTACAATATTAAGCTTTTTATAATCTTGTGTGGGTTGCATAATATTCTTAATTATAGTAATGTATACGTTAACATGCAGATTTATGGGTGTTCTCATATTTAATCAGTTTATCCATCAGATTATATAAACATACATTGTGATAGGAGCCAACAGGCCAATCTAGTACAGCCATTATATCTAGAAAAAAAGCCAATTTAATACATTCTTATTATAGCCTTAGGAAAACTCCAATTATTACTGGTGGAAACCAACAAATTTGAAAAATCGAAGAGGGAAAAGGAACGTTGTCTTGTCTTCCCAGAGGCCTTAGATATTAGTGGGCATATGTCACCCCATTTTGCTACACAAGTCACTTCCTCTTGTTATTTCTTCCTGTGTAATTTCCCTTTCACAGCAAATTTCATATTTTTGTTGGATGCACACTAAAGTTACTTGTATTATGCAACTATTCTGATGACAGCGGGCCATTATACAGTTCCTTCTTTTGAAATAAGTTAAAATCCTTATCTTACAGACTCACAATTCTGTCTCACTCACCGGGGAAGTAACTGGAAATGTGTATTCTGGAGTTTGGGCCTCCAACATACAAAAAAATGATTGCCTAACACTTGTCATATCTCCTAACTGTGACATATTACATGTTCAAAATTGTCAGAGCATAAACCAGTGTAGGCCACTAACAAAATATGATTTTTTAAATTTTATTTTAGTAGTACGGTAACGTAATTGTTAACGAATATGGTCTAATAAATGGTTTATGCATGTGGGCGTAAATGGACGGATATATTATAGAATTATAATAAAACAAAAAATAATAAATGCAAAAAAATGATGCCTAACACCTAATAAAACAATAAATAAAATAAATGCAAAAAATTGGTGCCTAACACCATATATATTATAGGAAACATTTGAGACGGTATCCTCAGTCGGCTCTACCCAATAGGGGTTTTTCTCACAAGTGCTTCTGTTACAGTATTTTGGTGAATGTAGCATGGAGTCACCCTATACGATCTAGGGTTATTCATACATGGACCTTTGTGCACTATGCCTAGGGAGATCATGCAGACATATTTTTTTTTATTTGTTATTGTTCATGTATTATTTGCTTGGCATTTAAGGGATGGATTATCATTGTGGGTGGAGTCAAATTAATGCTACTGGAAATACCTCCTCCCTAATGATACACATGGGGTACAACTTGTGCACCTGCACCCAAAGGACATCCTACTTGTCTGTTTTCCCACACTGGTTTGACAGCACCCCGAACAATCCTCAATATCCAGCCCTTGTGCCAGTGTGGCGCAAATATATCAATATGCTAGAAACTGAAATCAAAGGATGATGGAGTCAGATTGCATTTTTTACATCTGTTAAATCTCTTTTTCTACATTGTATTCATATTTATTCTGGTCACACCGCTTTGTTTACTGGTTTTTCCAGTTTTTCTCTTTCTTTGAAAGATACCTAAAGCATCTGCGCATCCTTTTCCGAACAGAGAGGGGATTAGAATTTACATAGAAATAGTAAAAAGGGATTCTAGGAGGAGTACAAAAGTGCAGGCCTTTACTATTGTGTTTTATCAGTATTGCTGAATACATACTATATATAGCATAAATATACAAAAAAGATTAAAACAAAGAACTTTATTTATTGCAAACATCCAGGGCCTGGCAATAGGTTTTGGTTTGGTTTTTGCATTTTCACGTGCCTTAGAATAAAATCTTGTTAAAATATGTACAATGGGGGTTTCCTTTGCTTCAAATACTGGTTTTAATGCTAATTAATTACTAAATAAACAAACATAAATGCAGCATTTAGAAATTACATTTAACATGTTAATGTTTTAGAGTATGGCATTAAAGCTTTTTGCAACCCCATCAGTGGCCCAAGAATTGGGAGAGGATCTGCCCAGGAGGCTGTTGCCATGATAGGAGTGTTTATCTGTTGTCCTTTTCCCTATTTACACTGCAAGCAAACCTAGAAAAAACATAGGACATCCTTGTGGGCAGGTCCTCCCTCAGCCCCTAATATCTAATAGTGGTGTAGAGAAATAGATCAGCTGGGATCTAAAATGCTTAAGTTAGAATGTAAGTTGTAGATTTGATATTGAATGTATAGCTTCAAAATGCTTATTTTATTCATAATCCACTCCTAAATAAAGAAATAAACCCTAATGTTTGACCACTACGGCTGTCCCTATAAAGGATCACTGTAGTCCCATGTTTATAATGGGCTTGTTTGAAGAATTAGCAAAACTTTTTTTTCAAACGAATAACCGCTTTTAATGTATTTAATGTTTCATGCAATTATCACGTACAAGTCCTATCCATTGCATGGCTGGACTTACCAGTGGTAGCTGCTTTCTCACTAGGGAGGGGTCTGAGATAATGATTTCCATTAGTCTTTTTGAAAGCACTGGCACTATGGATTGCCATATTTCAATAGTAGCTACTCTGTGGTTCTTTGCCGATTCACAGAAACAATAAACACAATTGTCTACAGTAGTTGATAAGCTTGTATTGTATATTACTTTCTAAAAAAACATAATGGGGATAAGCAAGTGTAGTTCTTCAGATCAGCATGCTGTAAATACACTGGTCCTTTACTGCAACTTCAGTAGTATACCATGTAAAATGCTCTAGTTTATTATAACCAAAGGAAAAGATAAATAACGTTTTTTTAACAATTTTATACATTTTTAGCACATTCTTTTGATTTGAAACAAACTTGCTGAATGTTTAAACTGACGTGCAGCAAAAACATATGTATAAATACAGCCGCCCCCCCAAAAAGATGTCATCCGTGTCCCTTGAAGAAAGTGATAAAGACCGTGTGCTATGTCTATTACTGTCTATTAATGCAAATAGGATGTACCGGAGGGTATAGGAAGTGATATAGGTGCAGGACTAAAATATCAAGCTGCATCGCATCACATGTTATAGGGATTGTATCAAGCATTTTAAATATAATTTTTTTTTATGGTAAATAATTGTATTTATGAAAAGCACGTGGTTTATAGTTTAGAAATATTCCATTAACGTTATATATATATATATATATGTCGGGATTGTCATAACCACTACAGAGTCCTGGGGGAGGGCTATATATTAACTAGTTTCATCTTATTACCATCCCTTTGAATGTAAAACTAGCAAAGCAAATGCAGACAAGAGACTCATTGGCATATTCGGTATCATTTCCTACAAATGTGTTATTTGTTCAGTAGTTGATCCGACATATTGCTTTAATTACTTTAGTATTAACTTATTAATATAATATATTATTCATGCAAAATTAAACTCTGTAATAGATCTAACAAGCTCTTTTAAATGGGTGGTATAAAATATGACTAAAGTGATCATATAATGTGTATTTTATTAACCTGGCAGTGCACATTATTATAAGTCTAAAGGCATGTGTTGTTCAGTCGTGACCGACTCTCTGTGACCCTATGCATAGCAGCACGCCAAGCACATCTTGTTTGGTTGTGCTAATCCATAAGGTTTTCACGGCAAAGTTACTGGAGTTGGTTGCCAGTTCCTTCTCCAGTGGACCGCTTTGACCTTACATTGTATCGCTAACAGCTTCATTGAGATACACAAACCCCTTCACCACAACAAGGTAGCGATTCGGAAGGGGAAAGGCATGTAGATTCAACCATAACCTCCCATTACAATTCACACATAGATTATTGATTAATAATAGATAATACAGCAAAAAAAAAAAAAGGAACACAAATACAAAGCCAAAAGGCGTTCACAAGAATCATTTTGTAGTAAAAAAAATAATGCAATAATAACACCCCTAACAAATGATATCATACTGCCGTAAATAGGACATCACTTTTTTATCGGCCATGATTTCTTACACATAAGATGAAATATGACATTTTATGTTAGTGACAATATAACTTTGCTCTGTCATGCACAGGAATTTTGCTTAAGTACCGTATTTTGGATTGTTTGCTCAAAGTGAAATATGTAAAATACACAATTTCACCTGTGACTATACGCATCATTATTTCATCATGGATCTGTATGTGTGTGTATATATGTGTGTGTATATATATATATATATATATATATATATATATATATATATATATATGTATATGTATATATATATATATATATATATATATATATATATATATATATACCGTATATATATAATTTCACCTCATTGTTACCATATGGATAAGAAACGTTGTACTCACCAGCTGAAGTAAGAAAAGTGATTTTTGTTGGCCCGGACTGATGTTTAATAAAGTCATGGTCACATTAGGATCCCAACCACTCCAGACTCCTCTGAGTTTCCAGGAGATTTCCAATTGAACCGGTTTCTTTTTTCGCTGTGGGTTCCCCTGGCTTTTCTGGTTGTGTCAGTTTGACATATTCAGGCTTGTTTGGATCCCTAGTGTCTCAAGTCGCAGAGCAACAGGGAAGTGAGAGTCACAGATCACTAGTGGCAGCAGCACCGAGACTATTCTCCTCCTCTCTCTGCTAGGCAGGACTTCAACCTTCTGTTCATTATTTGAATGGTCACCACCCTTTTAAATAGTAGGAAGTACAACCTGCTCACGTTAATAGGCACTGTTTACTTGGGCTTTAACTGCAAACACCAGAAGAAAGGCAAATGCAAATACAGTCTTCCCCTAGTGCAAATAGAAAACAGATCTACTTTGTAACAACACAGGCGAGTTGCGTGTTAAAGTGAACTTTTTCATATATAAAAATACAATGTTAGGAAAAATGGTCTTGCATATCTGGGAACCATTTAAATGAACTCACCTTTAGATACTTGAAAATAAATAAACAGGAAAATGCTGTAGTGGGATGAAGTAAGTAAGATTGAGAGACTATTTCTGAGATTTTCAAGTTTTGTTTGTGAAGGACTGCCCAAAAGCTGCTGATGGTCTTGTAGGACCATTTGATTATTAATTATTGTCTTGGAGGACCACTTGGATATTACTGATAGTCTCAGTGGACCACTTGATTATTGCAGATGGTCGTAGAGGACCATTTGATTATTAATGCTGGTCTTGGAGGACCATTTGATTATTAATATTGTCTTGGAGACCACTTGGATGTTACTGATAGTCTCAGTGGACCACTTGATAATTGCAGATGGTCGTAGGGGACCATTTGATTATTAATGCTGGTCTTGGAGGACCACTTGATTATTAATGCTGGTCTTGGAGGACCATTTGATTATTAATTATTGTCTTGGAGACCACTTGGATGTTACTGATAGTCTCAGTGGACCACTTGATTATTGCAGATGGTCGTAGAGGACCACTTGATTATTAATGATGGTCTTGGAGGACCATTTGATTATTAATGATGGTCTTGGAGGACCATTTGATTATTAATGATGGTCTTGGAAGGCCATTTGATTATTATTTATTGTCTTGTAGGACCACTTGGATATTACTGATAGTTTCAGTGGACCACTTGATTATTGCCAATGGTCTTAGAGGACCATTTGATTATTAATGATCGTTTTGAAGGACCACTTTTATTACGTATAGTCTCAGGGGAGCACTTTATTATTGCTGATGACCTTGGAGGACCACTTGCTGAGGCTATTGTCAGACCAGCTAGTGATTTTAAATGCTATGAAGTATTGCATCTATGCACTTTAAACAAATAAAACACAGAATCTAGGCAATTAGCAATGTGCATTTTAAAATAACAGATTAAAACATGTCTGCTCATGTATTTTAAACAAAATGGTTGTAATGGTTCGAAAATATTACTCCATTCCATGTACAAACTGAGCTTGCAACAATTCAAGACTCCTGAGCATGTAGAGGAGTTAACCAATCTCTCAATAGAGCTCCATAACTCAGCTGGTGCAATGCCCTGACTAGTTAGTCAGAAGGACGTCCTGCAGGCTGCATATTCAGAGTTAAAATATTTAACCTCTATCACACTAATTTTTCATGCAAATAAATAAATCGGGGTTAAAATAGCTCTTTATATGAATTATAGCAAAAATGTGACTTATGTATGCTTTTAATGATAGACTTCAGGCTCAGATCTGAATCTGCTGCCCTTTCTTCTAGTTTGTTTACCAAGGAAACACTAAGCATTGTTTTCCAGTATTCTCCTGCTATAGTGTATACTGGGTTATTGCACCACTGTTTCTTGGATACATTATAGGGGTTTCAAACACATATTTGATGTAGTCAGACATGCTCAAGCCTCATTCCGGAAATGACCAAACTCCAGGGATGTTAAATAAAGTTAAACGGACATAGAAATCAAACACTTTGTTTCATGCATTTAAAAGAGCAGATTTTATACCTTACACGTATTTTTATTTGCATTAAAAATGAGTGCTGCAGGGGTTAAAATGTTTTTTTAAAACTCTCTGCAAACTGATTCTAGAACAGATGCAGGACCTCCTTCTGATTTATTCTAATTGAGGTGTGATAGAGCACTGCACCAGCTGAGTTATGGAGCTCTATGGAGAAAAATCAGCTACTCCCTCTAGTGGCTGAAGGTGATACAGCTACAAGATTGTGGGATGTGATACTGAAGCATTTAACACTAGTTTTCCAAGCAAATAAAAAGTATTGTAATGTTTAAAACCTGCTCTTTTAAATTAATAATAGTAAGTTTGTTACTTTTAGTTTCCCTTTATTTATATACTAGTGACTTGCCCGTCAAAAATAACGGGGCAATAAGATTTGAAGCTATGGCAATGCTGTTTGCCACACAATGTAAAGCTTTTGCTACTCTGAGGACCTTCGGCGCTCATTGCAAGTGTCTCTCCTTGTGTACTTTTGCTCCTCTGAGCACCTTCGGCGCTCATTGCGAGCGTCACTCATTGTGTACTTTTGCTACTCTGAGCACCTCATTGTGAGCCTCTCCCCTCGTGTCCTTCAAGTTTCCTCCTTTGCAACGATCATGTTCGGCACTCATCGCAAAGACAGATATATAGTATAGTGTTAAATATACAATTTTTTTTTAGTGCATTGTAAATTAGAAAATGTTTTCAGGTCTCAGAGCATAATAAAGTGATTTAAATATGTAACTGCTTTGAGAGTGCTATCGCTGGCAGCCAATGAGCAGTAATCCAGATATATAACTGCAGTGTAAAAAGTAACACATTTTTGTGCAGTGGAAAGGATACATTTTTATTTTCCATTACTAATTAATACTTATTAAATTAATGTACCTTAATAATTAATTCTGAATGAACAAATGTATTGGGAAGTGTGAAGCATTAATGTATTCATAAAGTAACGACAGTGTAAAATATGCTGTTTAGCGTATTTAAAAAAAATAAATATATATATATATATTTTTAATAATAATTAATTAATTACTTAATAAATTAATATACTTTACCTATTTCTAATTGATATATCCAGCAATCAATATGCTAAAGAGCTAACAATCTCTTTTGATATTCCTGCAGCATACAATGTACATTTGGACTGTCTCTGACCTGAGGAGAAAGTGTCAGCAATGTGCCAAGTGTGCAATATAAATAGGCTCGCAAGCATTTTCCGTCCTTTCTAATAGTGTATTTTGTACCTCGTACGTTCCTGGGTAAAAGTCGTACGTGCCTAGCGGGGTTTTGTGCAGTTCGGGGTCGTGTAGCCTCATTTTAATTTTTTTCGGCCGCCATTTTATTTCTTGCTTAGCCAATTTTCGAGTGCCAAAACTAAATTGGCGTGCAACCTCACTCCCAGACGTCCTGGCTGTCTACCCGTGCCGTGTGTGAGTTTTTTTTTGTGGTATTTTTTGTGTTTTTCGTGTTTTTCCATTTGCGCAGTTCGGCCGTTAACCTCGTATATCTTTCCGACCTCATATTTTTTTTCTAAGTTCCGCGCCTTGCAATTTTTTTTTATAAGTCCCGCGTTCCCCAACTACTTGCAGCCTAAGGCAATCCTGCGTTTCCTAAATTCTTGGAGGCTAAGTCCGGGGTTTTTCAATGGCTCGCCTCACTTTGCGAGGCTCGCAGTAGCGCATTTGGTGCTCATTTCTGCCTAAGTCCCGCGTTTTTCAATGCCTCAACTGTTCGCCTCACTACGATAAGTGATCCAAGCTCTGAAGACTGTTCTTCACAGGCTCGCCTCGCTGCGAAAGGCTTGCAAGCGTGACGACTATTCGCAGTTTGACAACTATTATATGTGATCAGAAATGTCACGTGAAATAGAAGCTAAGAGGGGATAAATATTAAGTCTGGACTCCCTGAATATTTAATTGTAGACATTAAAAATTATCAGTTTAATTTACTTAAGCTGGCATTATCAATTCTTTTATTTTATATTCCTTTTTTACATTTTGTTGTTTAATTGTGTCCAACTCTCCGTGACTCTATGGACCGCAGCATGCCAGGCACTTCTTGTGTTTGAATCTAATCCATAAGGTTTTCATGGCAAAGATACTGGAGTGGGTTGCTGGTTCCTTTGGACCACACTTTGTCTGACCTCTCTGCTATGACCTGCCCATCTTGGGTGACCCTACATGGTATAGCTCACAGCTTCATTGATGCACACAAGCCCCTTCACCACGACAAGGTAGCGATCCAGAAGGAGATTTATACTTTTTCATTATCTGTTAAATGGCATTGTACCAAGAAACTGATGAATATTTACTTTGTATTTATGTAAAACATATTTCAATATTCTATTAAATAAATAATATTAAAGAGTGCCACCCGGTAATCAGGTCAATCAGAAGCGTGTCTCTTAATCTGACAAAATAGTTTCACTTTGTTCAACAAATCAGAAAGTGTACCACGTGTGTATTACTGGCAATGTTCAGGCCAAAGCTGGATACTGCGGTGTCACTCGCGAGGGGGTGGAGCCGTGCTTGCCCAAACACTGCAAAGCCTCTCATGTGCAGCAAGAGAGAGTCACATTAAAGGGACTTACACAGATTTTTTTTTTCTTTGTTGCATCTGAAAGAGAGTATTTGATAATGTGTCAGTGTGGATTTTTTTTTTTTTTTTTTTCAAATAAAGGTCTCCGAGCCTAAAAAACTATTCCAGAAGTTTAGGCTTGCCCTCCGCAGCCAATAAGATCTACAGAGTATTCTCTCTGCATTTCCTAATACTATTTACTTTAATATTTCATGCAAAAAAAAAGATTTGTTCCATATCCCTTTTTAAACCTATTTTGCCAGCGGTGTTTTATAATGTTTTGTTCCCTGGTGGTCCAATGGTTAGGAGTCAGTGCTTTCACATCAGTGATCTTGGTTTGATTCCCAGTCAGGGAGCCAAGAGGCCACTCTACCCTGAAGCTGATACGGGTTGGGCCTGATCAGTACTTGGATGGGAGACCACCTTGGAATACCAGAAGCTGTTTGTTGTGGCCCACTGGGGAAGGAACTGGCAACCTACTCCATTATCTCTGGAGTGGATCAGCATGACTATGGACATCAAGATGTCCTGGTGTGTTACGGTCCATAAGGTAACAGAGAGTCGGAAACGACCGAATGACGCAAAAAAACAATATATATATATATATATATTCCCACCATGTCTCCTGTTGGCTGCTCCACTTTTCTGATGCAAGTTTATGAAACGCATTTTAGTTAATATTATCCCTAAATCTTACAACCTATGTCAATGTTAGCATTCTTTATACACGCCCTTCATGACGCTCGTGTCTTTTTCTTTCGCTCCCTCTCTTTCCAACCGTCACTTCCCTTCCACCGCTTATCATTCCTCTCTCGTTCCCACCCTCCTCGGTGTTGGATCCTTCCCCTTATTCCCCAGACCCTACTCTCACCTTATAGCCCATCCCTTTGGCGATCTGTACATTCCTATCAAGTGATCTCTTCCCCTATAATTATGGTTTTGCAAATGACAAGTGACATAGTTAAAAATTATTTAGAGAATTAAAGCCAGTCATTGAAATGAACAGTATGTTGGGTGATGTCCATGATCAGCAACCAATTTCTGCTCTAATTCTATAATTAAACGGTTAAAGTGACACAGAGGAGGTAGCAAACATTGTATGATTTTTTAAATATAGATAATTAATATATCAGTTGAATGTTATTAAAAATGCATTAAAATAAGATTAATGTTTGCCCCTGTCAGGCAGCCTTTCTGATCCACCCATAAAAAATGGTTATTTTAAGTGAGAGATTATTGCATTTAATACAATCACAAAAATCACTGGGACAGCGACAACTGGGGCCTCGAGCCTAATATGTACAGTAGGTCTAGCCTGTAATGAGTACAAAACCTTTTTTTTATGCATGTCCCCAATCTAGTCACCTAGCCACCCTTGCAACTTCTCTCTACAAGGTAGGTGCCCACAAGGTTCAATAAAAGCCACAAGTATGGGGGTCAGATCAGCCCTAGGGTAAACAGATCATCTTTCTATAAACATAATTATCTGCTCCTCTCTCCTAATAAACAAAGAGTCCCCCTTTATTGCAGGTTGTTGCCATTGTATAGGGCCATACCCTGTTGTGGGCCCCAGTGCTTTGCACCTCCTCCACCAACAGCAGCTCTGCAACTTGTAGAAAATGCTAAATTTGTTGCAGATAGATTACGTTATAAGATCATGTACAAATAGTGTGGTTATTAAGATACAATAAGCTTTTATGTCCTTGACCTAAGCAAGGCCCAGTTGGTATCACATATAATAATTGTCAAAGCAGCTGCACTGCACTTAGGCTGCAATGAGCGCCGAAGGCGCCGTCATAGCGTACCTGGTTCCCGACCTCACATCACTCCCCAGTACCTGGTTCCTGCCAGTAGGTGGTTGCGATGAGCGATGTCGCGATGAGCACCGCCGGGGTCGCAACACCCTTTACCTGGTTCCTGCCATTGGTGTGTCTCCTTCCTCCTCATCTTCTTCCTCCCTCCATCCCCCTCATTCTCTCTTTTACTCCTCCTCCCCCTCTTCCTCCCTTTTCCTCATTCTCCTCCTCCCTCCTTCCCCCTCCCTTTCCCTCATTCTCCTCCTCCCTCCTTCTCCCTTCTCATTCTCCTCCTCCTCCCTTTCCCCTCTCACCTTACTATCAGGTGAGCAGCTCCATGTGACGTCACGTCATTAGCATATGCCGGTTCGGACATAGCCAGGAGCCGCGCTGCAGGGAGGAGAGAGCAACAGGAGCTGCTCACCTGATAGTAAGGTGAGAGGGGAATGGGAGGGTGAGGGGAAGGAGGGAGGATTAGGGGGGAAGGTGAGGAAGGAGGATGAGGGGGAAGGAGGGAGGAGGGAGGATGAGGGGGAAGGTGGGAGGATGAGGGGGAAGGAGGGGGAAGGAGGCAGGATGAGGTGGAAAGAGGGAGGAGGGGGAAAGAGGGAGGAGAAGGAGGGGGAAGGAGGGAGGAGGAGCATGAGGGGGAAGGAAGGAGGGATGATGAGGGGGAAGGAGGGAGGATGAGGGGGAAGGAGGAAGGAGGGAAGAGGAGGATGAGGGGAAGGAGGGAGGAGTATGGGAAGGAGGGAGGAGGATAGGGGAGAAAGAGAGGGAGGAAGAGGGGGGGTTAAGAGACACAGGGGAGTGAGAAGCCTGAAAAGAGACACAGAAGAGGTAGAGGGCTGAAAAGAGACACACAGGAGGGAGGGGGAAGGAGACAGAGCGGGGAGAGTCACAGGGGAAGGGAGCGGCGGGAAGAGACACAGGGGTGCCAGTGGGGTAAAAAGAGACAAAGGAGAGGAAGGGGGGAAAAGAGACAAAGGAGAGGGAGGGGGAAAAAGAGAAACAGGGGAGAAAAAGACACAGGGGAAGGCAAGGGGGGGAAGAGACACAGGGGAGGGAGAGTGGAGGGGAAAAGACACGGGGGGGACCGTGGAAAGGGACACAGCGGAGGGGGGAAGAGACACTGGGGGGAGGTTCTCACATTGGGTGGCAAACAGCATTGCCAGCCTTAACATTTTATTCCCATATTTTTTGACGGGAAAGTAGGTAGTGTACATATAAAGATTAGACACAAATCACATATTGGATATAATAATTAGACACAGACTACTTATTGGAGGGAAAACAGCCACAGCGTTTATTGGTAACATATATTACAGACTTAAATCATATATCTAGAACAAACGATTACTTAATACAATAAACTAAATACCTCCCATATTGTCTTTTTTTAAATGTTATTAGGGATGGTTGGGAATCCTCACCCATAGCTAGCTGGGGGCATAATGGCGCATATGGCGCCAAAGAGCCTATAAATGTCTTCACCCCCATCTAGCCACCTCGAATCACATAACCCGGGCCTGCCATGTCACGTGGCCCCTCCCACAAAACCCAGGAAGCCTGGGGTGGTCTATAGGCCCTTCATGAAATGCACTTCTATATTTTATAATTAAACAGAAACCTCCAAAACTCTCCAGACACTCCCAGAGAAGAGCCATATCCTTAAGGTGGAATTCTGAGGAGTGCCGTTTGAAGTACTGACATCAATATTTGCAATCTAATGATTTGTGTGTCACAATTAAATAAAAACTAGTAAGTCTTTTTTGGGGAAGGGACAATGTATAGTTTTATATCAATCTTCAATTGTGAGAGTGACAGCCAGGAATTCAGTGCTTTGTTCCTCATTTATTTTCCCAGAATAGGCACACTGACTGTAAGTGTCTCAAACCGCCAACATAGTTGGTACAGATAATATTTTATGTTGTCTTTATTTCAACTATACAAAAAAAAAGTCTGAAAATAAAACGTTGTTTTGCTTGTTATCGGTACCGACTGAGCGCAATATTGCACCGTAGCCGTTCCTGGTCATGATGATGAGCTCAGTGCTGCTGTTAAGGTCCTTACTATTTATATCTATGAGGAGAGGCTCGGTGACTTATCACAATGAGATGTCTTCTATATCTTAGACACTGCCACACCTTAGAAATATTGTCATGCTTTGATGCTTTGCTTATTAACCTTTCCACATGGTATTTGGCAGTAATCCAGCCTGCAGGCTACACATACCAACTCACTGTTTTTTGTACATATTTGTCATACAAATATACAGAAGATGTGACACTGATAAAGTCACTGTGACACACAAGCAATGAATGCATTTTTGTTAGGCAGTAAGCCTTTTTAAACCATGTGACTCTATTTGCATCTCTGATTAAGCACTACATTCCTCCTTTGCTGCTGTGTTGCACAAGGGGACTTCTATTATCTAAAGATATAAGTATTAAAAGTACAGATCAATGACGTCATCCTGTGGCTCAATATGCAAATGTGCGGCTCACCTCCCGCAGTACCTCCCCAGCACATGCTTAAGTGACGAAGGAAAAGCCTCTTTTGTGATTTAAATATTTGAACTAGAGCTGAAAGGGGTTTGTATTATAATTTTTAGCTCTCTGGACGGCCCCAGTTCCAAGATGGCTGCCTCCATGCAAACGAATACAGAGTTTTTTAGCAATAGATTTAAGGTACAGCAAATATTTTTACAGCAATGTTTTAGGCACAAAAAATATTGTTGAGGTATACTCTATAGGGTCGCTACGTTTTTAGACCAGATTTTCCCGCAAATGGATCCCTTTAAAACAGGAGTACCATCCAGCTCTCACTATGGCGAAGATGCCATAAGTAACTTGTCAAAAGTGATGTTATTGCACTGGAAGCAGAACAATAGTCTGTATCGCCCAAAGCAACTGGACGCCACAGTCGGATCTATATAATTATTCTAATAATAAGGATGCGATAGTAATAAGGCACAAACTATATAATTCCCAATATGATACAATGCTGCATAATAATTGACCAACATTGTATATAGTTTGTGAACAATACTCTTAATATAAGTGAACAAATGGGTTTTATTCTAACACATTGCTAACATTGAAGGCAACCATAGAAACAAATCACATATAATAGTTGTCAAACTGCGAGACGTCGTCACTCTTTGTGTGGTGCGTACGAGTTAGGCGATGAGGGTCGCAGGCACTGATCGCTTGTGAGCTTGGCAAAGCGAGGCGAGCCATTAACGCTTAGCACTTAGGCGATGAGCGCCTGCTAGCAATTAAACTCGCAGCACAAAGGCAATGAGCGCCAAAGGCGCTCATTGCTTGCTCTCCTCGCGAAGCGTGGTGAGCAGTGAAGGCAATTAAACACACGGGACTTAGCCACAAAACCCTTAGTAAACGCACAATCGCATTAGCCTCTATTCTTTACAAGGTGTTTAATTTGTTTTCTGCTATGTACTCAACCCCTGTACATCGCTACGGAATATGTTGGCGCGATATAAATAAAGATAATAATAATAATAATAATAATAATAAGCACTTGACAAACGCGGCACCTAGAAAAAGAACCATACGAGACGCAGGACTTTAAAAATAAATACGACATAGCAAAAATACGAGGTTAACGGCCGAACCGCAAACATCCAAAAAACACAAAGAAAATAAAAATAAATACAACAAAAATATCACCCACAGCACGGGGGAACAGGACGTCTGGGAGTGAGGTGGAACGCAAATTTAAGCTGATTTAGATGACTTTTACCACACAAAAATCGCCTAAGCGAGAAAAAAATGAGTGCCGAAAAAACGAGGCTACACGACCCCGGACCGTGCAAAACACTGCCAAACGCGTAGCACTTGCACACAGGAACGAACAAACCACTACTGGCGATTCGCGTAATACATTAATAACATTAGCAATCTCTACAATGGCGCTTTACGAGACGCAGGACTTTGAAGAAAAAATAATACGACATAGCAAAAATACGAGGTTAACAGCCGAACCACAAAAAAAAAACACAACAGAAACATCACCCACAGCACGGGGGAACAGCCAGGACGTCTGAGAGTGGGGTGGAAAGCAATTTAAATGCGATTACAACGACTTTCACCACACAAAAATCACCTAAGGGAGAAAAAAAATGGCAGCCAATAAAAATGTAAACAAGGCTACAAGACCCCGGACCACTCAAACACTGCCAAACGCGTAGCACTTTCACACAGGAACGAACAAACTACAAAATACACAAATTACAAATTACAGAAAAATGCTTGCGAGCCGCGTAACACATTAACAACATAGCGAATCTACAATACCGCTTTTCACAACTACAGCAACGGATTTCCCTTGCACACACAAACCATTTAGAATGCACAGTTGGGACATTCATTACACTCTAAGTCAAGGAATGGTGTTTGGCCCAGACATCATTTTTTGTGGTGGTTTGAGATCTTGGCACTCTTTGCGAGCCTCTTGGTTGTATTTTTTTTTATCAGAAGCGCTTCTAGTGTGATTGTAAGGTCGGCGCGGATCTGCTTTTTGTGCTTATTGCAAGGCTATCCCCTGGTGTAGTTTGTGTGGTATGAGCAGCGTTGGCGTTAGTTGTGAGGTGCGCAGTGAATGTCTTTAGCGTTTCTTGTGTATATATTTTTTGTGATGCTAATTAAATAATTAGTAAATGAATAAAGTAATATACTTTACCTATTTGTAAGTAATACATGGAGGAAGTATTGTGCTGAAGAGCTGACAATCTTTTTTCATGTTCCTGCAGCATACAATGTAGGTTTGCAGTGTTGTGGAGCTGAGGTGTAAGTGTCAGCAATGTGTGCAGTGTATAGTGTAAATAGGCTGCGTGCGCGAGGGGAAGCCGTTAGTGTAGCTGGGTACTTCCGTATTCTGAAAGTTAGCGTTGTAAAATGGGCGCGAATGTGTATGTGGTCTTTGCTAATGGTGTATGTTGTAGGTCGTACAGGTTTTTGTAAAAGCCGTATTTGCTTTGTGGTATTTAGCGGCTTTAGGGGTCGTGTAGCCTCGTTTTCGTTTTTTTCGGCGCACATTTTTTCTTTTGCTTAGGGGATTTTCGAGTGGCTAAACTTTGTAACTTTGACCGCTCCTTGCCAGCAACTTGCGAGGGCCGCAGTTGCGTCGGGCTCGCTATGCAAGCCCGCAAAAGGCAGACTCGCTACACGAGCCCGCAAGCGTTAGCAACGACCCACATTGCAGACAACTATATATGGGACTAGCGACTTGCCCGTCAAAGAATTACGGCAATAAGATTGTAAGGCAGGTAATGGTGTTTGGCTCAGAGATTAATTTTGTTAGTGTTCCTAGATGCTTTGGCGCTCATTGCGAGCCTCTCGCTGAGTGCCTTCGGCGCTCATCGAGTGGCTCGCAATGAGCGCCTTAGGCGGCCATTTTTTCTCTTGCTTAGGGGATTTTCGAGTGTCTAAACTCTTGTATTCTGACTTAAATTGAGGTGTAACTTCAGTTTCCGAGGTCCTGGGTGCCCCCCCTGCTGTGGATAAGCTTTTTATGTATTTCTTGTGAGTAACTGATTGGACTATGAGGAGAGGTTAAACTAAGAAATGGGCCGATTCAAAGTGTTCATTTAACCAAAGTCTATTTCTTTTAGAAACACTATTGCATCTAAAAGTGTCCTTTAGTTATGACTTACTCATTGCAACCAAGATTTTAGGGAGTAAGCACTTAAATGAGGAAAACACTTTTTTAAAAGTAATGTTATACAGGAAGAATACACAGTCTTTACTAAATTGTAATAGCCATTTCTTAGTTTAGCCTCTCCTCATAGTTCAATCAATCGATTATTCAGAAAACAGATCATTTTGTTTTTCTCTACAGATGCTGGTACTTCAATATGTTTTCATTTTTTTATAAGCCTGACGAAGCAGCAGCGAAACACGTGGTATCCTGTTTATATTGAGGTAGTCTCGACTAGTGTATCCTGATGGGGTACATAACCATATATTATTATTTTTAACACTCCACCGTGTTATGCATATATACATGGGAAATACTGCAAAGGTAAAACCTTGGAAATCCATTTTTTTCAGGTTTGATATAGAGCATCAGTAGATATATGGAGGTCCATAGATAAATCCTTTACACATTGCACTGGCTGAACCCGATATAGTAAAATATGTTTGTCTGGGGATGCTGTTGCAAAACCAGACTGTGCTGGGATTACAAGTACAATTGTAATCTTTGCAGTACACATTTCACAATGTTTGACACCTGTACTTTTAAAGTCTGAATAGAATATATGTTGTTTGTTTAAGGGTAGATTATATGGATACAGATAAAAAGAGACTATAATAATAAAGAATAGTAATGTTTACCTCACAAATAAAACACAATTTTCTAATCACTCTCTAGGAATTTCTTGTAAGTTTCTGTGTAAAGTGGTCAAAAAGCACTTGAAACTTATATTAAAGACATAATAAAAATCACTTTTCTTATTTAGGCTGCCCATTCTCTAGGCGCGGTCTTCCTAAGCATTAGAGTCTATCCTACGATCATCATGTCCTGGAACACTGGACAATAATTTAAAACTAGATAACAAGGGGCTGCAGGAATTGGGGATAAAAAGCTCTACATTAATGATGCAGAAAAACAACTTTGCATAGCCTCATATTATTATAAAGTGGTCCCTGTTGGCTTAACTCAATCCTTCATGAGTAAGATAGACGTATATATACAGGCAGCCATGAGCCAATTCAATAATTAAGCTAAGACCGAGTAATACCTTAATGAGAGATGATCCCAACATTCCTCTGCAGTATCAACCAGGATTGTGTATAATATCAGGGGGAGAATCAATATGATGGCCTTTAGAGGCACTTCAACATCAACATCTCCAACCATTTGTGCTTAAGTTTCTCCATATATGCCTGAAAAATGGCACACATGCCAATTCAATAATACACTGTATACTGTAGATGTATGCCTTCCTCTGGATTAATTAATAATAAAAAATTAAAAATAAATAATATTTTATTAATAATCAATTAACAACTAATTAATTAATAACTAATCTGCATATTGCAGATCAGAGGAGATCTTAAAAGGTTGAACTTGATGGACTGAAAGTATTTTTTCAACCTTAATTACTATGTAACTATTCATTATATACACCAACATTCAAGTAAAATGGATTGATAGTGTACAGAAATATTTACAAAACTACAGCTTTTGGGGGCTCCAAATTAGATTCTTATATTTTGGATTCAATAAGCATTATGTTTTATTCCGACTCTAATTTTACAGTGGGTTCATATGGAAAACCCTTATACTACAATACAATCATACAACCCCAGAAAAATGTTGATTTATGAATACAACTGTGTAGACATAGATGAGGCAAGTGAAGACTCGAAAACATAGTTACATAGGGCCTCATTCTATTATCGGCCGTAAATCGTCCGTAAGGCTGCGATTCCTTGCTGGGGTTCAGTTAACTCGCGATTCTATTATACGGCCCCGCAAGGATCTCATCTTACGGCCGGCCGCATATCTTGGAACCGGCCGTAAGCTGTGAAATATAAAAACTCAAAAATAAATTCAAGCCTGCACTGTACAGCTCTGTAAATGCTAGGGATCATATTGGGGGACATGAGGATTAAAAGTAACCCACTCTCAAGCTTGCACATCTGCCCAAACCCGAGTTCAAATTAACTGTTTATTTTCCGGCTGCGGCGTGGGTGTGTCTGAGGTGCTCCAAGCACTCTGGACTTTTTACATGGATATTTTACGGATATTAAAAATTAAATATTTTACGGATTTGAGTACAGGATAATTATGTGCTATTTTTTCTAACACCTAAAATCCCTTTATAGTTTTCTCAAAGTGCAGGATGGCTTTATTTGAGCTATTTTATGTGCTTAATTGGTGCTAGCGGGACCTCTTTCCTGCAAGTAAGCTGCGGCTCGCTTTGCAGAGAGGTTTCCCGGAGCAATTGAATAGCAAAACTCTTGTGGCCGTTTTAGATCAAGGGCTTTCCTCTGGCGCGAGCGGCCGCAAGAGATAGCAAGGCACCGGCCGCAAGCCTGCCGGAGCCTCCGGCCGTAAGGGAATAGAATAGCCGAATAGCTTGCGGCCGGTCCTTGCGGCCCCGCAACGGCTGCGGCCGCTAATAGAATGAGGCCCTATGTAACTATTCATTCTTCACACCAACATCCAACACAAGTAAAAGGTATTGATAGTGTACAGAAATATTTACAAAACTACAGCTTTTGGGAGCTCCAAACTAGATTCTTATATTTTGCATTCAATAAGCATTATGTTTTATTCCGACTCTGATTTTACAGTGGGTTCACATGGAAAACCCTTATACTACAATACAATCATACAACCCCAGAAAAAACATGTATTAAGATGCTTAAGTTCTCTTTATGGAAACCTCATGCTATGGATAGACAGTACTTTAATTGAATGTGCAACTGTATACATTTAACACATTAAAATACAAAAAATGCTGGTCTGATTGATAAACATAGTTTCAAGTTCCTTAATGTTAAAATGTAATTAGATTAAGGTAAAAGTATTCTAACCGGTTTATTAATAAGAGTAAAATGTTAATCCAGATGTACTGAAGACCTCTTACTCGCTGTGCCTAGGGATGTAAGTAGCTATTTGCTGAAGAGAGATAAGAGGTAAAAGTTGAAACCTTTGTATGGGGTCCTACGTTTCTTGTGCGCTTATGGCTTGCCCTTGTGGGTAGTCAGAGACTGAAGCTGCAGCAATCGGCACACTTGTAATTCCAAGTAGTTTATAGCAACCAGTTAAACAGTTGAGTGTTACTGAAAATGCATTTTATTACAATACACTATAAAATAAAGTTTGTAATTTTTAACTGCCAACATCCTTTCCCCATACAAACTTGCTAGGGTCTGTATGTTTTGTTCCCAGTCTAAAGCCAATTGACCTAAAGAATCTAAACATGGGCAGACACCACATTTTGTCTAGATGAAGTACTACCACATGTATATGTGTGTGTATATATATATATATATATATATATATATATATATATATGTACACTAATTTATATACATCAAATTCCATTCAAAACGTACTAGTAAAGAGAAAAAAATGTCAGATACAACATTACATCTCAAAATGTAAATATAAAAAATTGAAGAGACCATTTTTAACAGTCTATATATAACCAATTACCTTTTCAATGTGCAATCTTGATCTTCGCATTAATGAGAGAAAATATTAATATATTTTCAGCTCTCTGCTAAAGGAAGTTATAAAAAATGTGGTTTCCATTTAGTCAAAAACTCTTACAAATTTTTCACAATTGGTACCAAATCTTTCCAATAGTAATTTGGTTCAAACCCCCGTCTTTATCTTTTTAAAAAAATCATACAGATTATTATATCACATATAATAGTTGTGAGCAGGCGGGTTGTTGCTAACGCTACAGGCTCGCGAAGCAAGGGCCGCAGTTGCTGCGAGCTCGCGAAGCTGCAGACTCGCCGAAGGCGCTCCTTGCCAGCAACCGAGGCCCTCGCGAAGCCCCTCCTTGCCGAAGGCACTCGTTGCAAGCAACTGCGGACCTCGCAAAATTTACGGACTTACGACAAACAAATACGAGACACGTTACCACCCATTACGACCTCGCAAAAATACGACCTTACCGCCCAAAACCCGCAAACACGAAAACATGAAAAACACAATAAATACACATAACAAATACATAAAAAACTTACCTACCGCAAGGGGGGGCACCCAGGACCTCGAAAACTGAAGTTACACCTCAATTTCACTCGAAATAGTTTAGAGTTTAGACACCCAAAAATCACCGAAGCAAGAGAAAAAATGGGCACTGAACAAAATGAAAACGAGGCTAAAGGACCCTAAACACGCAAAACACCACCAAACCCCTACGGATTTTCAGAAAAAGTCAGACGACATCCGAAAACAGGGACGCAAAATCAGCCACAGCCGCATACCACACATTAGGCGCCATTTTACAACACTAACTTACACAATCCGGAAGTACACAGCTACCCTAACGGATTTGCCTCGCGCATGCACACTATTACACTACACACTGCACACATTCATGACACTTACACAGCAGCTCCACAGCACTGATCCTGCAGAAACATGAAAACAGATTGCCAGCTCTTCAACACAATGCTGCATATATTACTTCACAATAGGTAAAGTATATTAATTTCTTATTTTATTCATTATTCATTGTCATACCAAAAACAAAAACAACGCTGTTCATAGCAGAGAAACAACCAAGAGCCTCGCAATGAGCGCCGAAGGATCTTGCCACACTACGAAAATTAATTTTGCACACAAACAACATTACCTGCCTTACAATATTATTGCCGTCATTTTTTGACGGGCAAGTCGCTAGTATATTATAATGATATGCATTACATACGCTAAATCTGCACTAATCTAATCTTTCAAGATGATATTATATTCTGATATAAGGCCATCAGGACCTGAAGCTCTTGAATCTTATGTTTATTGGATCCATCTTTATTGCCATAACAAGGAAATTTAGCCTTACAAGAATTTAGTTTGTTTTGCTCCTCCAAGTCTGTTAGTACTGTATCAACTGCAGGTTTAGCTGTGTAATAAGCATTTCTAGATTTATCATTCAGATGGTTTTATATTCTGTATAAACAGCTCTTGTTTTTTTCTTATGCATAATATAAAAAGCAATGATTTCTCTCCTCAAAACAGCCCAAAATATGATAGCCTTCTGTCTACGTTTACATTTTTTAAAAATAAACTTGCCGTTTTTTTAATTTTTTTTAGCAAATATATCCGTGCTATATGCCAGGGCAGTAGGAAATTTCCACTCAGATCTCCAATTACTAATAGGCTTTTATAATGTTTACAGTGATGGGTGCATGATCAGAGATTACTATTTGTTTAATACGAATATCACTAATAATAATTACATAAACATAAAACTTGATGTCATTTTGGGTAATGTCTATATTTCAATAATGTAGAATTTAAGGTATCAATGGACTATTTCAGCGAGTCCTTGTACCTCTTCTTTGCCCTTCCTCTGTCCCAATTACCAGTGGTGAGCTCACCATATAGCACAATCTTTGGCAGCCGATTATCCTCCATACTAGAGATGTGTCCTGCCTAACGCAACTGCATCTTAAACAGCATGGCCTCCAAGATGGTGACTCTTGTCTGTTCTAGGACTTCAGTGTTTGAAGACATGGTCATTCATATGGATGTTGAGGATGGTGCGGAGGCAGCGATGGTGCATTTACTCAGAGGCTTGTTTTTCCAAACCCTTTTTTATAACCTGCCGAATGCACCATTTGCCATTGCCAAGCTGTTGGCAATTTTTTTTGTTGACCTTGGATTCCGAGGGAGATGATACACCCCAGATAGCTGACCGGATGAACTGTCTTCAGCTCGGACTCGCCAATAGTGATGCACGGAGGACAGTAATCTTCCTGATGTGTAGGCTGGTGAGAACATCTGTCTTCTTCAAACTGACTTCAAGGTCGAAGAGCTTGGCTGCTTCGGCGAAGCAAGATGTAATTCGCTGCAGAGCTGTCGCCATATGGGAAACGAGGGCAGCGTAGTTGGCGAAGAGTAGCTTTCAAATGAGTCATTACACTGTCTTGGTGTGGGCCTTTAGTCGCCTCAGGTTTAATAGAATGCCATAGGTGTGGTGTTGGATGTAGAAACCATCCTCATCCTCAAGGTCTGCCAAGGCCATTTGAAGCATAATACTGAAGAATAGCATGAATAGGGTCGGGGTGAGGACACAGCCCTGCTACTCATCGTTGTTTGACAGCTAGACACGTCCTAAAAGCAATGGCTACACTTCTCTTTTATATGGGGTGTAAACTGCATCATGTATCCAGTCTTGTTTTTAATTTCTCATGTACCTTAACTGATAAATTAGTATATTATAGAAAGGCAATATCTGTGCACAATCTCAATCTACAAATGATTTAGGATAGATTTACTTTTAATTGGGGAAATGTATTTATTGGATTATTTTTATATTAAGCATAGTTCTGCCTATTTCTCTTGCAAGAGATGGAAGCAGAGCTATGCTTAGTTTATATTTACAGGTGGTTAATTTGGGTGATTAATTTTTCTTGGGGACTGGAGTAATTTGTTGGGATTTTTATCTGTAGAATAATCCTTACTTTCTTCAGAAAATCTTGAGTATCCAATACAGTCTCAAAAAGCTTATCATCAGATGTTTTCTCTTGCAGTTTGGCTGGATACAATATTGTGAATTGATAATCCAATTGATATAATTGAGCACATACTGGATAAAAGAGCTTTGTCTTTCGGGGCAGTTCTGCAAAATAGGTAGGGGCGTAGCTACCACCAATGCAGCCTGTCTAAGTCTTGGAAAGGTATTAAAAAGTAATGATATTACACTTACTACAGTTAGAACTATGGCAGAATTGACGAACTTGTGTTATAAAACAAAACTTCTTAGAGACCCTTGAACTGCAGGAAGATCCAGTCAATCAATGCCACAAAAAATCAAGCCAAACTGTTCACTGGTAAGTTTGATCATGAGGCTAAAGCTCAAATATTTTGGCAATATAATGAGAAGACATGATTCGCTATAGAAGATGCTGATGCTGGAAAAGATTGAAGGCACATAAAGAAGATGATGGCGGATAAAGTCATTGAAGATGGGCTTGGCATACGGAGGTCCATGGGGTCACGGCGAGTCGGACATGATTAAATAACAAGAATATATATCTGTTCCTTTTACTGATTCAGGAAGTCTAAGCATGGTATATTCAGTCAGATTTTCAAGATCGTCTATTTTTTTTATTTTATTTGTTTGATCAATTTGAGTATCTTCTAAATCTGATAAACATGGAATATTTTCTATCTCTTTAAATGAATGCAATGACCTCTGTATATTTTCACACATAGGTGTTAATTTATCTGCTAGTTGTTTCGCCACCAGTGTTTTTAGGTCTGTACAACTTTAGTAAGTGATTTTAACTTCTGTAGTGGGTACTGATTTTCTATCAAGTGTACTTAGTCTAATTTTTTCAGATTGAGCTTTAGTGTGATATGTTTTTTATAATATAATGTCTATGATAAACTTTGTTAATCACTTAATAATTGTAAGGTATAATATTACTTAACTGAATATATACATCACACTATCATTTATACTCGCACCATCCAGCAAATGTCTGGCTTTTAACTACTCACCACCACTTCATAAGTATCCTCTGGGGGATCATAGTATCAGGGTGGGAAAAGTTGTATTTTCTTGTTGTCCTCTGGCATTTAACAAGCCTCTCTAGGTAATCAGGAAAGCTAATTCTCCCCTACTTAGCTGGTCTCTGGAGAAAAATTATTATTTGTAGACGATTTTTAGCATTAACTACAACTCTTGCCGGGCGTTGCCATCATCAGACAGGACACTTATGTCAGGCGTCTATGGGGCAAATCCAAATGACGCAACAGCAAGTTATACCACTAGACACTTGGAACACCAAACCTGATCCCAGCTGGGGTCGGGGTTTCCCTCTTGAGGAGCTCCTGTGAATTGGGACTATTCTAGCCTCAAGCAGTAGGGTATAATATTAAGCATTTATGGAACCAGTTTTCAGGTGTAGGTCTCTGAATCTTGTTTATAAGTAAGTGTGAGATGCATGTGTTTAGGAGCCGGAGTAATTCTGGTGAGGATACAACTGATTGTATACATTGGCCATAAAATTCCTTATTTATACATACATACAAACATGATTTGTTCCTACACCCATGGTGAGCTGAATGGTACTAGGTGTGTAGCCAGTTTATTTAAGATCACCATAATATTTTTTTATATTTTTACTTGAATACAGATAATAACCCCTTTTTCCGTATTTTTGAGTTAATATTTTTTGTCACATTTTGGTAGTGTTGCTTTGTCACAATGGCATGTATAAATTGCTTTCCTAGAATATAGATTAAACTAACTTGTAAAGTTAAACTATAATAGTGAAGCAATTTCAGACACATTGGGTCAATGGTTGACAAAGCACTTTGCTAGAGCAGGAAGAATAATTTAGCTGGTATAGGGCTTGATTACATGACTCTAGTAGGAACACCTGTAAGGCTGATACAAAGTTATGGGGGTTCTTAATGGAGAATTTGTGAAGCAATTACATGGCCCCTGCAAAAGATTTCCGAAAAGAGTAACTGACTCACACCCAGGGTGTATTGCATGTAGATTTCTAGCTCCAACATATGCAACCTGCATTACATAAATGTGTAAGAGACCCTGAGTCTGAAACTCAGTTGTAGTGCCCATTACCTAACATGAGCACACTACACTAGCCCTATCTACCCATCCATCTATCTATATAAACCCTCTCCAATGGCAGGGAAGTTAATGATGAATAAAAAAAAAGTCAATGCAGGGAGTTAATAACCGACTATACCCCACTCAACCCCTAAGAACCTGGGTGTCCTCGAGGATCCCCTGAACTCCTGGGGGCTTCATCTGGCCCCCTTCCCTTGTGGTTCGAGGTTGGGCACCAATAACTCCACATTAACCCCATAACCTAACACCACCCACAATAAATAGCTATGGTCTGCCCCATGAGTACCCAATGGACCTCTATAGCCCCCCTATGGACCCCAATAACCCTGTTGCTATCTACCATGGGAGTCACAATAAAAACCCCATGCTCCCAATAAAAACTACCCTGTAGGGGGTCCTGTGGAGTCAGAGATCCCATGGGGGTTCATAGGGACCTCCGTGGGGTAGATTATTTATTATGGCATTGGGTCAATAGGGACCCCAATGGCAGTGACATTTGGATCCCCATAGGGGGTACAGTCTATGGGCAATCAATATTTTGTCTGGGTATGTATAAGCAAGGAAGTTAATGAGAGGATAATGGGTCCCCCACCTCAAAGCACATGTGTATGGGGGAAGGGGACAGCCCAATGGCCCTCTGATTTTGGGAGGCATACCCCTTTACTACTGCAATCATGGCAAATAAATGTATAGCTGTAGTGAGAGCTGTTACTTCCCACGTAGCCGCTCTCTGTAGGGGTTTAGCTGATGCAGGTTGAGTTTACATGTAAGCTCACTATGAGCACCCACAGGACTTTAACAGAATATGTAGGATTAGGGTAATTGCAAGAACCATGTAATCACACTTTAGGTAAAATCTCTTGGAGCAGTGAACACTTCATGCATATAGATCCCACTTAAAAAATTGCTGCAGGAGGAATGTAATGGCTCCTTAAGTTGAAATTCACTCTCAAGATTTCCTATAAGAGCCATGTAATCAAGCTCTTCTTCAGGTAAAGGCTGAGCTTCAGTGAACATAGGGAAGGTCCTAATTATGGTATGCATTAAAACTTTACCTATAAATAAAGATATTTACAGCTGGCTGTAAAAAACAAAACAAAAAACAAAGCAAAATTTTGTTAAATAACTGTAATTGAATGTCGCCATTTTTGGGATGAAATGAATTGTCAATATCCTAATATTCCTTATCATGGGTCATTAATCAAGTCTTAGAATAATGGGAGATTACAAAAAGCGCATACCCATTTGGTTGAAAGAGAATGATGACAGAAGCTTTAAAATGTACACATCTCTGTGATTATGCTGGTAGGATCTGGGGATATGTGCTGCACAAATATTGTATACATTTATTTTAACCACATATAGAAAGTGTTACCATTACTCTAACTTCAGAAAGCAGAGCACATATAAAAAATGCAGTTGAGGTCTGAAAGAAAGTATCTATCTGGAGGTCCTGATTCACACCCAGGTCCACATATTGACTACGACTGTACTATAGTATACAAATATTTACAAACAATATGTGCACCATATACAAATGACACAGCGTATTGCAGTATAGCACAGATCATTTAACTACAGTGCCACCTGGTGGGACAATGTGCATGAAACATCACATCATCTGGTCACAGTAATGCCCAGTAGGTTGAATATCCTCATCCTGTCATTATTATTATTATTATTATTATTATTATTAACTTTTATTTGTAACGCGCCAACATATTCTGTAGCGCTATACAGAGGATAAAAACAAGGAAAAATACAATATTAACAACCTTCCAACTGTAAAGTTGGCCATTTTTACTAAATTATGAAATGTTGTAGAACCTTTGAAGTCACAATTCTTAGTATACACACTCAAGAGGAGAACATAGGAAGCGAGAAGTCTTAAAAGAGTTCTCCAGCACTTCACCCTTTGAGTATAAATGATTCCTGTAGCTACTAGCTATCACTGATCAACTAATTTTGCATTAATACATATACATAGTAAAATAGTATATGGTGTTATCCACATATTTTTATTAATATCTAAAAATCCCTTTAGACAGCCTTGGAGGTGGGGATCAGGGGATCAATGTTAACCTACTATTTACCTGTTGTTGCTTGCTCAGCCAATCTCCTTGCAGCTTCCTGATACACTACATATCCCAGGCTGCACAAACAGGGACCCCAGAGTTAATTCAAAAGTTTCAGCTAACCTGATTGGCCAAAACAAATCATTTTAAATTTGATGCTAATTTAGCCTGGGTTTGGAGGGTGTTACCCCTGATTTTTAAGGGTTAGAAACTAAAAGACATTTTGCTGAATTCAATGTAAGTGCTTAAATGTTTATTTGGGGATTTTCTCATGCAATTTTTTTTTGCATACACTACTAATTATCCTCTATCCAGATGCATTCACAATTCAACAAACCTAAGTATTCCTTAAATAATTTTGGCCCAATAAACAAACATATTAGCTTTACTTGTAAATGCATTACAGTGGTCATTTTAAATGGTAGATTCCATATGTAATTACAAATAGGAGAGGGTGTATTTTTTTTTAACATTCTAAAATAATTTGTCTTTTTTGAAGCATAGTTCTTCAAAAGAGGGTACCCTTTAAAAATATTGTATACAATGTGAAAGTGTCTTCTCAGACTGCTTTCTTGTTATCCTTTGCCACAGAGAAGGCTTTTGATTCAATTGCCTTTTTTATGTTCTTCCAGGGTTTGGAATTCAAGGCTCAGTCTTAAATGCAATTGGAGCCTTATCTGACTCTTTGACTTTGTTGGTAAAGCTCTTGGCTTCCCTTCATCCCATATGGAGATTCAGAGTGCAGGGCTGCCCTTTATTACTCTTTTTTGTTTTTCTCTGTTTGAAGGAGTGATTTGCATGGGTTATACACCTAGACCTTGATATCAAAGGAGTGAAGATCACTGTGTGTTTCCTGATGATTAATTTTAACTACAGGGAATACCAGGATTACAATACTAGTATTATTAAAGAAGATTGATCAATTTAGTGAGCCTTCAGTTTTAAACTTAATCAACCCCAAGTCTTAAGCATTGAATCTGACCATGCCTAAGTATCTCTTAAGACTTAAAAATCAAATCTATGTGGGGGGGGCGGAGCTAGCATCCAAAGCAGCAGGACATGTGAAGGGAGAGCTCCCCATACTGGGCCAGGATTTTGGGCCTTATTGGACCAAAAACGCCCTCATAACTCCCCAGTAACATCAGTGGACATTTGGGGTAGCCAACCCGATCCCCCACGGGACACCCCAAACCTGCAGAGGAGGCACGCCGGCGGAGAGACTTGCACGCCCGGTCGGGGAGCTCCTGAGCAGGAAGAAGACCTCCAGCCCGGGGCTGTGCAGGCCCAGAAGAGGGACCGGAGGTGGGGGAGATGAGCCCAGAGGCCCCAGACGCCCGGACTCCGAAAACGGAGGTGAGAGAGGTGAGGGCGGGGGCCCGTGGTGAAGAGGAGGCCGCCATTTTGTGAGGCCGGCGGAGAGGGTCCTCAAGCTCTGTGAGGACCGCTGGGCACACAGTGCAGCAGGTCAGTGACAGGGAGGAGCCAGGAGGGCACTACAGAGCCCTGCGGGGCCTGAGGCTGAGAGCTGAAGTGGGCTAGAGGAGAAAAGTCGGGTGGAGAGAAAAGCCTGCAAAAAGACGGACGCCATCTTGCAGCATCACGAGGTGGGTCTGAGGCCTGAGCCTGGACAGGCCAGCCTTTATGGATATCCCATCTAGAGGGCTTAAGCTTCAAGATGAGCTATTTTCTCTGGGCATTCTGAGCTGTGACACATCTAACCTCACCCTCACTCAAACCCTGCAAGCTGTCCTCTAGCAGAGAAAGCTGATATAGAGACCCTTGCAAATGAAAGAAGGGGCAGCCCCATCAAAGTACTACATTCACAAAAATCCCTACCTAAACTCTGATCCTGACGACAACAACAGGCCCAGAGGCTGTGTGCTCACTTTTGCCAGAAGATATTGCAACTTTACTGGCCCTGAAAGTCTTGCAGACTTATTGGCACTAAATGGTGGCTTCACTACTCCCTGATTCAAGAGACTCAGCTAACTATACAGTTAAATACTTTACAAAGCTCACAGAGTGGTGTCTGTTTAAGGCTGCTGTGGCTCCACACCGCCACCATGTGGCTACTCAGCAAAACTGCAAATGACGTGCAACATGAGAGCTTTGCTGGCTGATTCCTATACACCCATTCCTGGAAGAAGCTACAAAATGCCAATATGATTTATTGAACCATGAGATGTAAAAGCCACCCAACAAGAGGTTTTGACTAGCTGGCAGCCACAATCTATTCTCTGCTGGACCACAGCTACTGATTTGACCAGCTTGATGGGATGCAACATCTATAATTATACGCTCGTGAGCCGTTCGCACCCAAGGGGGATAGGAGGAGGAATCCAACAACTTTCTGGAGCACGTGAAGCTTCACTTTACAAACATGAAGAAAAGTAAAAGGGGCCCCTCAGCAAAAGGCATCCGGAAACATTTCTCGCCCAAGGTAACCAAGCCCACGTCTCCAGTAGACTCAGCTTCTAATTGTTCAGACTCATCTGACCAGGAGGGTGCCTCTAAGAAAGCAAGGCAACACATTGATCTCTCGTCCAGATCCATAGCAACTATCGAACAGCTCTTAACTAAGGCGATAGAGCCTTTGCGGAATGATCTGAAGGCGCTGGGGCAGAGGACCCAAATGCTGGAAGAGATAGTGGATCAAATTGCAGAGGTGCAACAACATGACCGGTCTGCCAATCGATTAAAACACGTACAGCATTATGGAACTGACAGACAAGATTGAAGACTTGTAAAACCGGTCGCGCCGCCATAATGTCATGATACGTGGAGTGCCAAGGGCTACACAGGATTTGGCGGCATATATGAAGGAGACCTTTGCGGCAATACTCCCTGATCAAGCAGAGACGGTCCTTGAGATTGAGCAAGCTCACAGAGCTCTTTAAGGGGCGAGAAACCCGGAGGCCCCCAAAGATGTGATTGTACGATTTCTCAGGCAACAGAGCAGGGATCTCTTACTGGCAGAGACTAGGAAGATGCAGACGGTCAAAGGCCCTGACAACTCTAACCTGCAAGTCTACGTGGCCCTGTCCCCCAACACGCTAGACAGGAGGAGGCAGATGAAACCCACACTGACAATCCTTCAGCAGCAAAAACTGCAGTATCGGTGGAACTTTCATTTTGCTCTTACCTTTAACTATCAGGGCACTGCGCACACCACCCGCACACTGGAGGACTGCCTTGCAGTACTGCGCCAGCTTTGCCTTTGCAGGGCAGACATGCCGGTAGAAGAACATGGCCGCTCCCTCCTAGAAATTCCAGAGACAAGAACTTGACCCGTAAAAGCCAGGCTATCTACAGCTCTCAACGCAGAGGAGACCCTGGTCTTACCACTGAAAATTTGACAATAGCATGATCGGAGTGAAAGCCAGCCCAGTAGCTGGAAGTAACACCAAGATTCTACTCAGTTTCTGGACTATTTGCTACACTCTTGCTGAAGGAGAATTAGCGTAGAATAATTTAGTTCGAATATACGTTAGTCAAAACCTTAGATGTAGGGACAGTTAGAAGTAGACACCTGAGATAGATATAAAAATTCTCAGTTTCACTTTGAAAAGTTGATATGTTGTTTAGTTTTTGTACTAATGGTTATGGAGAAAGGGGAGAGCTAAGTATGCTAGCGCAACAAACCAGTTATCAGGCAGCAGTAACTAAAATGACTCCAGTAGCGGAGGTGGCAAAGTGAAGGGGATATAATGTGATTGAAAATTTTATTATTACTTATATCAAACAGCGACGAGTAAAATGAATAAAAACAGGGGAGGTGAAGGGAAAATTTTAAAAAAGGGCAAATGCAAGTACAGTAATCCTGGTTCTATACAGAGACTCTGTATTATAAATTTTCTCCAATTGGAGGGATACTGATACTACAACTAGCAGTCACAGCTATTACAATTCTAATGGAAAATCCAAATATAAGGATGTGCTTGCCTATATAGAGTATCCTATGTGGTTCAGTCGTTGGCGATTTGACAATAAACTGACCATAGGCTTATAAGAGTGTGGCTTGCTATACAATAAACAGTCCCAAAATTACAATCAAGGGAGTATCTCTACTTGACTTTTAGTAGTTGGCAATACCTATACAGCACAATATGAAGGAATTGTGCAGTTGCTTGTAAGTAAACAGTCCACAGTGTGGCAATCGTGTAATGGTATATATATGAACCCAAGGGTAAATCCATTGGTCTCCCAAGGGCAAGTACCAGATGTCAATAGGACTGTCTGTGAGTATATCAGAAATATAAAGTGATATAGGGCCTACTAAGGGATTATGAGGGACATTAAGCTAGGCCAGGACTCTTAGCATTTGCAGGCCGCACACAGCGTGACTTCCTGGTTGGTAACGCGCATGCGCACGTCTAGCGTGATGACGTGCGCTGCGTGGTTACTGAGGCCTGACGCGTTTCGACGTAGACACGTCTTTTTCAAAGGTAGAAACGGTAGCGGAGGTGCCCCAGTTAATAGAAAAATGTGCAGCCCTCTGTTTACTTGCAAATGAAGGTAGCCGAGGCTTAGGCATTCAGCATAATTCAGCTTTAGGAGTTAGGTCTGCAGTGATTATAACGGTTCTGATGAAAGATAGAATTCTACAAAATGTAACACTAACGCTATGTTTTTGTGCATTTCTTTGTATTGACAGCGACCAGATTTTCCAGCATCAGCAGACTCCTTCAGGCCCCCATTCACCCTTGGACTCTCTGGAAATGGCGACGGGCGAGAAACAGCAAGTAGACAGGGATTGCACGCACACAGACTCTAAAATAGGATGAGTCGGTCAGAATATACGTTTATAACCCATAATGTGAAGGGGTTTAACTTGTCCTTCAAGAGGAGGAAAGCTTTCAGGTACTATAGACGGCTCAAGCCCTCAGTTATTTTTATGCAACAACCTCACTTCTTGCATGAAAATAAACCAAAGTTTGTCCATAAAGACTACCGGACAATGTATATGGCCACTCAGCCCACGAAGAAGGCAGGGGCAGCTATTCTAATGCACAAGGACTTTCCGTTCAATTTGGAACACAGCAGGATAGATAAAGAGGGATAAATGTCTTGGTTACCGGAGAAGTCCTGGGTCATAGAATCTCATTGATCTCTACTCTGTACTCCCCCACAAACTCACACCACAAAACCCTGATTAAACTATTGAAAGAACTGGAATCGCTAGATTTAGGTAGGCTTGTGATTGGGGGGGACTTTAATTTGACTTTAGACCCAACAATGGATAGATCAGGAGACACCCAGGAAACCAAATCTTCCAAAAAACAGGGTCAAATTAAGCAGTTATTGGTGAAAATAAGCTTAGTAGACGCTTGGAGGGGCCTGCATATAGATCGTAGGGAATATACATTTTACTCACCCACGCATGGCACCTATTCAAGGATTGATACGTTTCTAATGGACTCCCTACTTTTTTATAGCGTCCGAGAATCTGACATTGCCCCCTGCCCCTGGTCTGATCATGCTATAGTGGTCATCAGAATAACCCTGGGACCTAGCGTATACCCATTTAGGAGTTGGAGGATTGACGAACACCTGCTGTCAGACCCCAATAGCTTAGCATCACTGGCGGAGGATATTAAGCTGTATTTAGAATGGAATGACTTTCCTGAGACGGGGCAGGTTGGCTCTTAATAGCCCATAAAGCTTTTATAAGGGGTTGCTGTATTAAGTTCACTGCTCAGCACTGTAGGTCGCTCAGGAGAAAGGAGGAGGAGCTAACTGCTACCCTCAACAATCTAGAAAAGCTTAATCAGCAGCGCCCTACCCTGAAGCTCCATAATCAAATCAACAAAGTCAGGATAGAACTAGATGGGGTACTGTCTTACTATACGGAGAAAGCTATGAGGAAAACAAAGCACTTACACTACTGGAAAGCGAACAAACCGGATAGGATGCTAGCCAGGAGATTGAAATCTAAGTAAGTCCAATTTAGGGTAACCCAGATTAGGAGGTCGGACTGCAAAATTTCCTGTAGTCCGAAGGACATACAGAAAGAGTTTCAGTCCTTCTATCAGCAGATATACTCATCTAGAATGCAGACTGAAGGGCTGGACCTTGACGCCTTTTTAAAAGCTATAGATCTTCCCTCAATAAATGAGCAGCAACTAGCTAATCTGAACCTAGACATCGCACCGGAAGAAGTGAGGGCAGCAATCCAGAGTCTCAAAATAGGCAAATCCCTGGTGGTTTCACCAATTTATATTTTAAGAAATTTGAAACCTTACTAAACCCTCATCTTACGTCCCTCTTCAATGCTATTTTGAAGGGGGAAAGTGTGCCCCAAGAGTTAAATCAGGCGGACCTGGTGGTGTTCCCAAAGAAAGGTAGGGATAATCTGGAGGTAAAGAATTATCAACCCATATCTCTATTGAATGGAGACGTCAAACTGTTGGCTAAAATTATGGCAGTACGGATCTCCAGATTCCTACCAGAGATTATTCATAAAGATCAGGCAGGTTTTGTACCTCATAGGCAGGCTGGGGACAATGTCAGACGTATCCTCAATATTCAATACCTGGCTCACAAAGCGAGTTCCCCGATGTGTCTGCTGGCCCTGGACATTAAGAAAGCCTTTGACACGGTTGAGTTGCCATATCTGTTTAAAGTGTTGGACAGGTTTGGTCTCAAGGGTAGTTTTGTTACCCTACTCCGAACATATTATGAATCCCCGATAGCTAACCTGAGGTTACGGGTGAACATAGAGCCCAGATTCGCATACAAAGAGGTACGAGACAGGGATGCACACTCTCGCCCCTATTATTTTTCCTTGCCATTGAGCCGTTGGCACAACTCATTAGAGCGGACAAAGAAATTCAGGGGTTGCAAGTGGGGTTGCAGCACTACAAGTGCTCATTTTTTGCTGACGACATCTTATGTACCCTAACAAATCCCGGGGCCTCCATACCAGCACTGATGTCGACTCTTGATATGTTTAGCAAAGTGTCAGGACTTAAACTGAACTTGGGGAAATCAGAGGCTCTATGCCTGGGCATGAACCAGAGCGATATAGAACTCCTGAAATCTCTATATACCTTTTCATAGCCTGCCAGACATATAAAATACCTAGGGGTTAATATTACACCCAAACTATCCGATCTGTACAGGGCAAATTACCCCCCTATGTATAAAAAACTGAATGATGACTTGTTGAGATGGAGGAACTATCCACTTTCGTGGACCGGCCGAATAGCGGCAATCAAAATGAACACATTGCCAAAGATTTTATATCTCTTTAGAACGATCCCCATGCCGATCTCCCTGAAGGAATTGGACCGGTTCCAATCTAGTATTTTTAGATACATCTGGAAAAATAAGAACTCTCGCATATCCAGAAAAATAATGTTCAGGCATAAGAAGGAGGGGGGCTATCATGCCCCAACCTGCTGGACAATTTTAAAGCTGCTCGACTCGCTCAATTGCCGCAAGCACACTCAGTCAAGCATCAGCCAGGTTGGGTATTTTTTGAACAACAACCAATGCAACCTCATAGCTGGGAAACACTAATATGGGTGCCTGAAGGACTGAGCCCGATTAAATCCCATCAGAATCCCATAACAAATCTAACTATAACATCTTGGAGGTGGGCCAGGTCCAAGAACAGGCTGGATGTAGGTGCATCCCCCTAACGTCGGTTCTCTCATCCCCGGAATTTGGGAGCCCTTGAGTACGACATCAAAGCACTGGTGGACCTTTAGGGGCTTAGATAAGTCAGGTCCCTGGTACATGGGGGGGTCACTTGATGACTTTTGAGCAGTTTGACAAGAAATATGCCCTTCTATCCGAAGAGTATTATAATTATTTGAAGATAAGGAGCTGGGTCAGTGAGATGTTTAAAAGATTCTGGCCTCCGAAAACTTCCTGGTTCTCTGTAACATGCAAAACTTTCCCACTTCCTAGAGGAATAATAGGCTCGTTATATGATATATTTTCAAAATCAAAAAATACAGAGAAATCAGCATATATTTGTAAATGGGAGAAAGAGCTAAAGTGGCAGGGAATGGAAAAAGTGGCAGAAATCGTTCTCGAACCTAAGTAGGGCAACCTGTAATTATACACACCTAGAAACATCTATCAGAGTTCTCCAGAGGATATATTGTACCCCTGATAAACTCCACAAATATGACCCTAGAGTAAACAGTAATTGTTTTAGGGGCTGCCAACAGATAGGGGGTCATATTCACACTTGGTGGCTGTGTCCGGTGGTCCATAAGCTGTGGGAAGATTTAGCACTACTGGCTGCGTCATTGTTTGAAACTACTGTTTTGGCAACCATGGAGTCCTGCTTGTTGGGGATTAAAATTCCAAATTTATCATCGAGCCAGAACAAGTTGTTCCAGATAATGGCAGCTGCAGCCAAAGTACACATAGCCAGCCAGTGGAAGTCAGGGACTTTGGATCTGCAGGAGGTTATTAGGAAAGTTAATTATATAACAATAAATGAGAAGTTAACGTGTGCTATATTAGACACAATGCCACAATTTTATAAAATCTGGAACCCCTGGTTGGAGTCGTCTCTTAGCACGCCTTTGATTTGATCTGATTTGATTGAGATTGCAAAGTTATCAAAACTGAGCTAGAGGAAGACCTGGGGCGGAGGAGGCTCGTGAGGGGGTCCTAGAAACTCTGGTTCATGTGAGCTGCTACACAAGAGGTGATTATACTTTACTTGGCCTTAAAAGCTAAGAATTGCAATATTCTGGATGTTGGTGTACTGAAATAGTAGATTAACTAAGTAACTTAACCTGAATACTGAATTGGACACTACTGAAAAGTAATTAACCTGTATGTGAAATATTGCTAAGTTTGGATTTCTAGCTCTGTTAAGGAATCATCTAGTTATGAATATACAGACATACCTTGGTCCCTTGGCTTTTCCCCTATCTCCCTAGTTATTTATCTATTTATTTATTTCTTTAATTTCCATATATTTAATGTTTTGTTTTTGTTCAAGTTTCCCTTGTTTTGTTTAAAGGTTAATGTTGTAGCTACATAATAATAGAAAAGATCAAACTGAAGGGTTATACTAAAGTTCTGAACATAAGGCATTTATGTTTATTGAAAATCTAGAATGTAAATGTTATATATTGCTTTATTACGCTGGAACATTGTATATACCTTTCAATTAAAAAAAAACTATAAAAAAAAAAAAAATCAAATCTATGTGTAGGAAACACAAGTAGTTTCCCATAGAAGCATCATCCTCTAAATAACATTGACACAATAAAGACTAGCCGTAACTATCTCCCACTTTCCCATAGAAAGGGGTCAATGTTATTCAAATGTGTAGGTGGGACCTTTTATGTTTTGGGGTGGGGCTTTATAAGTAGGGGTTGATGGCACAGCCGGGAGTTGATCTATATATACTTTACCCCCATTGGAGTTCCTAGAGACTCATTATCCTTTTTTTTGTATCCTTTTCTTCAAGTCCTACTTTGTTAGACTATTTTAATAGCTTTTCTTTATCCCTGGGATCACAAGAGTGGGGGATAGTTTCCTATAGTGGACATCTAGAGGAGTAACTAGAGTGTGTAATCTTGTAGACTCCTTATGAGCTCATATATATTTGCGGGTAAATTTGCTTGGCCTTTTGCTTAATATGCTACTTAAACTTGCTTCAAAGAAGAGTTTTTGATCTATGGCCCATTTTTGGCTACCAAAAAAGCTGCTGTGCAATTTTCATATTTGAAAGAAAACATCTGGTTTTGGAACTTTGATGCTGGTTCCATAGGTGGTGGTAATCCATTGTTTTTAACATTGTCATGCAATGGAGTCAAAAACTATTTCTCCAAGACTGAAATCAGCCATGGATTCCGCTAAGCTTCATCCAGTCTCAGGCTTGGAACCACAGACTCTTTAAAACATTCTACAAGAAGTTGGAGCTGCTCATGAAGAATTGCTTTATCACACAGATGTACGGTATGTCATATGGATAGGTATTCACTCATCTAATGGAACTTATCCATGTTTCTTAAAAAAATTAAAAGCAATCATTGGAAGAGTTAGAAATCCAAGGTTTCATTTTGTTATTGTCTTATGTGGAACATATACTCTTGTATTATTATGACCTCAACATTTCACTGCAAGGGTCAAAAGTGACTGTTTTGGGTGACAAGAAGACGAATACAATCTTCTAGATGGAATTGAGAAGAATTCTGGCTCTTTGGAAGCTGAGACGCATGACAAAGGATAATTATGCACGTTTCCGTACTCCTGGATAAAGTCCTTTCTGCAGAGACAATTCCAGATTTGGATTCAAGGCAGTAGTTTGAAGCATCTGTAAAATCTAATACACTATTTTGATAAATATATTGTTCAAGGCAAAAATTACAAATGGTTTCTAAATCCTTTCACTTTGATTGATGATGCTAACAAGCAGATGGATAACCTTGTCGAATCGCAGAGCAGAAACAAAGATGCTTCAGTAAAAATGTTGATTCATTTTGGTGCTCCCAAAAAGATGCCTACCCAAGTTTTGGCGAGGGAAAACTCTTTCAGTCTCATCCCATTTTCAGCAACCTATCTCTGCAAATCTGCATTTTTAATGTTTGTTAGTGCCAAGACAAAGGCTATAAATCTGTTGGATGCCAGGCATGACCTGTATCAGGCATTGTCCAACACTATCACTTGAATTTATGTCCTTACTGACAGAAGGCAGTACCAGTCATATCATTAAGGTGATCCTAAAGAATTTTAGAATAGATTTACTTTTATATTTTCGTCTTTTTTTCCAAAAAATTGCCTAGACGTGAAATCACTTAATTTGTATTAATTCGTTCATTGATTAATTTGGGGAGTGACAACAGGTGTAAACATTAACTTTATTTTCAGGAGAGGTTATGAAAAAGGTGAGGAATCCCTACTGTAAAGGTAGAAATATAACCACTGAGTAAATAATACATAATGCAGAAGCCTATGCTCATATAAAATGTATGGAGGCAACTGGTACCTAACCATTGATTCTGAGGGATGCCTCTTTCACTTGGTGGGTACAGGAGGAATAAGAAGAACTGTGATTATTTAGCTGTAATTTATTTAAAACAACCTAGGCCTAATAATATATTTTCCATATATCAGATGCCAATCTTTTGCAACCATAACAAATTATTATTATTATATTTTGTCTGTTATTAAATAACAGAAAAGAGGGGTAGGGACAAGAGAGAGCAGCAAATCCTAGTGCAGATAATCCTGGTGTAAAACTCCCAGAACCCGTATCAAGGTGGGTACAAAATGACTCTCACCTTAGAGGCCCTCATATAATGAGGTATGGTAGATGTGTCCCCAACTATTCTTTCAGCGCGGTAGGTACACTTTGTTAGCTTCCCGTCAGCTTCCACGATTCAGCACTCGTGATTTGGGATGGTTTGTGTGTATTTGAGTACCATGGGGTGCATCCATCTTTGGCACTATGTCGATATAGCGATTATTACTATTGTATTATATACAATCCATCACTTTATATTGATCCGTGTCAAAAAGGTTATGGAGATCTTATTGAGATCAAAGGTGTGTTTATTGGTAGACAGCAAAAGTAAGAACAATATTACATACTAAGGTATGTCTAAAAACCTAAAATTACAAAATAGTGTGTATGACTGATTCTATATTATGGCTTTCTCAATGATCAAATGACCTCCCTGCTGAGAATGGTAGTAGTGAGGTTGGGATACTTAGCCAATAAGTTTATCAAAAGGCTCTATATTGTCCCACAACATTTTACAACATGTATCCAGGGCTATTAGCCCATTTTGTTCCTGCAAGTATAATTGGTAAATATATACTAATATTTAAAATTATTTTCATACTGCTCTTTCGTCCTTTAGATTATCTTAACCCTAAGGCCCTCATTCAATTGCGATTTGGCCAATTGAATAGGGCCCTAAATAAGCACATAACATATATTTTTTAAAGAAGTTTTTAGTTAGTAAGCATCTATCCAAAAGCAATGTTTTCACTAACTAAAAACTTCTTTAAAAAAAATATGCTATGTGCTTATTTAGGGCCCTATTCAATTTGCCAAATCGCAATTGAATGAGGGCCTAAGAGTCTAGAAATCTCACACTAAGACCTGATTTGTAAGGAACCATCAGTGGAATCAGTAATAAAGCAATGGAGCTATCCAGGGCAGATTCTCTTCTATCCCTGCACACCTTCAGCCTTATTAAATGCGATTCAGCCAATTGAATAGGGCTCTATTTAAGCACAAAGCATATTATTTTTACAGAAGTTTTTAGTTAGTGAACTTCTAACCAAAAGCAAGGTCTTCACTAACTAAAAACTTCTGTAAAAAAAAAATGCTGTGTGCTTTATATAGAGCCCTATTCCCTTAGATTGTAAGTTTGCGAGTTTTCAATTGTGTGTCCGTGTCTTGGAAACAAGCACTATGTACATTTGATTATATGCTCAAAAACAAGGCCCTCCATTCTCTATAAGGTGTTAAGTTTGTTTTTTGCCATGTACTAAACCCCTGTACAGCGCTACGGAATATGTTGGCACGATATAAATAAAGATAATAATATTCAATTTGCTGAATCACAATTTAATAAGGCTGCTTATAGGGAGTGGACAAAAATAGATCTGCTATTCCCTGAAAGTTGTAATTTAATTATTATCGAGCATTTATTTATTCCTATCACCATAGACTGATTATACAAAATACTTGTGCTATGCTCATACCATTTAATACAGTTACAGCAAACTTTTTAATATTTATTTGCATTTTTCTGCTTTCTTGCTGTTTCAAGGTCTCCATTGCAGACATGGAAATTATATTTTGCATTAACAACTAAAAATGTTTTTAGTTCCAATGTATTTTATTTCTCTATATATAGATATGTGCATATATATATGTATGTATGTGTGTGTATATATATATATTTATATATATATATATATATATATATATATATATATATGTATATTTTTTATTTATGTTTTTGATTGAATACATTTTTACAGGAGGCCAAACTTATTTCTTCTTCCAAAGAAAGTCATCTCTAGAGCTTGCGGTGATAGATAATGCTATCAACATCTGGGCTGCATAATATGTCCCCATTATCACTGCACGGGAATTTGTTATGGGAAAGCAGAATTTGTCAACTGCTAACACACAGTCAGATACCATAAAACTGATGGAGCCCAAAGCAGCAGAGAAATGTGCCCATGAGAAATCATAGGATCCGATATGGACTCGTGCCAGTGCCCGCCATGCCATCGTTCCAATCAGCACACAGTATCCAGCAACCATATATACAAAAGGTCCATTTAAATACGTGAAAGTAACAGTGTAGAAGGTGGCACAAAAGAGGGCAAGAACGATAAAGATACGCATACGTAGAGGTTGTAGACCAAAGGCGACTGTGTACATAAGATGGGCCAATCCAAACATAATCATACCTGAAAAAGCAAAATATGATTAGTGTAAATAATCCATAAAATGGCATTACTATATTATGCAGTCAAGAAAGCTTTCCAAATGAATGCAAGCAGGGAGCAAATAAATACACTTGGGTTCCAAAAATATTTTTTTCCAAAGGGTTTTCTTTGCTCTGTGGAAAGCGATCAGCTGGGAGGCAGTGTCTAAAACTGAGGCATTCTGGTGGGAGACATTTTTTGGCCTTAGTTCTAGGCTCTGAGAAACCCTGGGAGGAAAAGTGATTTACTTAGTTTGCTGTTATATTTTCCCCATCTCTTTTCCTACAGATGGTCTTCCTTTCATTATTTTATTGTGAAAGTGAGCCACAAAATGTAGGCAATATGGTGGCATCAACTCGAGTGGTATGTACTGGTTTAATGAAAAAGTCTTCCCCTCTCCTAACTGGGGGGGGGGGGGGGGGGGGGGTGGTTATATGCTACAAAACCATATGCAGCTATAGATCAGAATTTTAAGATTTTTAAACTTAATTATTTCTGTGATTATTGACTGCACATGTTCTGTGAAAGGGCCAGTATACACACTTTTCATATTAAATCACTATTAATTATTAAAAATACATATTCAAACAGCAGTAAAACAAAGAATTAGCCAGAATATATAACTTAAAAAGAACACCGTTTACATGGCCGCGGCACCCATCCCTTCCTCTCTCATTGTCGTGAGCTCTACTGAAAGGAAACAAACTTACATTTTTTAGGTAGGGTTGTAGACCTTTGTAGATGCTAGGGGTTATGATATTGTAGCTATAGCTTGTTCCTTTATCCTACAGAGCATGCTCAACGTTACCCATCCAGTTATCTTTGTTGAAATGTTTGCCGTCTTTTCAGGTGTGCTCAGGACAATAGGAGAGGTGGAGAGGGATACAGCAGCAGCCACTAATGAGGTAAACTGTGTTTTTAAATTTATATTTTCTGGCTAAAGCTTTGCTGCTGCTTGTACATGTATTTTTCTTTTTTTTGTTAATTAATGGTGAACTGAAAATCAATTTAACATAAAAAACGCTTACACTGGCCTTTTATTCACATGAAATAGTCATATAACTACAGTAATAAAATATATATTTTTAGAAAGTAGAGAAAAAAAGACATGTTGCTGTACAAAGCTATAGTGCAGAGAGTAACCGTAATCCGGCAACGGGTGGGCTCAGGGATAATGCCCCAACATTGTTTAGAGGGGGCTTCTTTGTCACACATTTTGGAGCACACTTACCATAGAGAAAATATTCTTGCCAAATCAAGCAGATATCACCAACTCCTGAGAATAATAGTCCTAAAAGGATTTTTTTACTGTAAGGGGTGGACTCTCCAGTGCTGATAGAATGGACACTAATAAAGAAGGCCAGGCTGAGGATTGGCAGGATCTTGATGAAGGCGCTGTACAAGCTGGGCTCAGAGAGTGGGATCCATCGCTCAAAGTATATGAGGCAGGTAAACAGGAAGGGTAGTAACCTTGGTATAATACTCCTTACCTACAAAGAAAAAATATGGCTATTATCACAAATATCTCATCTATAACATTCAGGCAAAATGGCACACATATGTAGTAATGTAAAACTGCATCATAAGAGAGATTATTTCTATGTACTGTAATATATATATATTTTAATTTATAATACATATACAGTGGTGGTGCTACTGCTAGTGCAACAAGTGCATAAGAGGAAAGAGGTAATGGTAGTAAGGAATAATAATTTATGAGGGTGTTGGAGCCAACTGATTTTTTTTTGGCGGGGATACAGCATCTATACACATACATACACATTGAAAAATTAGGAGGGGCTTCGTTCCCCTTGTTTCCCCCAGTTCTTACACCCATGGAGGAGGAGGCGCAAAATCAGTAGGGTCGTCCTTTGTTTTCATAACCACTTGAATCCATCTTTGAATACTGTTATACAAATCATGAACTGAGAGTAGTGAGATATTGCACAAGTCTTCAGAAAAGCCTTCAGTTCTTTGAAGGATGAAGTAGGTGGGATCTACTTAATACTATGTTCTCCATATTTGTGCATAAAGGTTCAGTGATGTTTAAATGAGATGATTGGGGAAGTCATGGGGGGCATTTGACTTCATCCTCATGTTCATGGAATCACTCAATTTGGTTTATCAGTGTGTATATGTGAATTATCATTCTGGAATAAAGGAACATCATGAGAGAAGAGTGTTTGCAACATAGGGTGCAGTTGGTCCTGTAAAATGACATCATCTTCTTTGGCTGTTATATGACCATCAAAAGTAATCTACAAACATATTGAATTTCATGGCTGCCCATGCCGTTACAGATCCCTCATCATAGTTAACCACTGGCAAAGACACTGTGAGTTGAAGGCATCCTTTGGCTTTTTCCAAATGTCTTCCAAGCTCTTGATCACCTTTTTTTTATCTCTTCACCTTTTTGTTCTATGTTCTGATTTTAGACTGCTAGCTTCTGAGCTCTGTCTTGTTAGCTCAAGGGCAGGCTCATCAAATTCTTTAGTATCCATCTGTTATGTATTATCATATACCTGATTTATTGTACCCCAATGCTACAGAATATGTTGGTACAATATATAAAAAAGACATAATACTAATAATGTAGGAAAAAGGGGGAAAAATGACTACTTTTTGTCCATTGTCTACAGGAGATCTATGTGAATCTACTTGAACCTGAAAAGCACACTTGGATACTTGTTATGCAAATAATAGGACTCTGTGAGTGGAACATGGTTTTATTTATGTATGTGTATATGTGCATGCATATACTGTATATCACATATATAGTTGTGAGCGTACGAGTTGTTGCTAACGCTGCGGGCTTAGCTACGCGAGCCGAGGCCCTCGCGAAGCGAGGGCACTGCCCGAGGGTCTCAGTTGCTGGCATGGAGCGCCGTAGGCGCTCCATGCCAGCACCTGAGGACCTCGCAAAGCGAGGGCCGCAGTTGCTGGCATGGAGCGCCGAAGGCGCTCCTTGCCAGCAACTGCGACCCTCGCAAACTTCATGTCGCAACCCAAACACTACGACACACACATTACGACACTCGCAAACAACATACGACACACGTTCACACACATTACGGACTCGCAACACTCGGACGCAACTCGCGAACATTACAAAATGTAAAACACAATACATACACACACCACATACATAAAAAACTTACCTACACCAAGAGGGAGCACCCAGCACCTCAAAAATACAACTTACACCTCGATTTTACTTCAAATAAAACAGTTTAGAGACTAAAAAAAAAACGAAGCGAGAGAAAAAATGGCCGCCGAACAAAACGAAAACGAGGCTACAGCACTCTAAACTCGCAAAACACCACAAGAAACTCGCAAAACACCACAAAACACCTACGGATATTCCGATACAAACGTATAACACACATTACTCGCCATTTGACGCCAATGCGGAAGTACACGACAACGGTTTGGGCTCGCGCACGCACAGTGTTACACTGCACACATTCAGCACGCTTACACAGCAGATCCACACCACTAATGCTGCAGCAACATCAAAACACATTCACAGCTCTTCCACACAATGCTTTAAAATAGGTAAAGTATATTCATTTATTAATGTATTATATATTTCATTATTACACACTAAACAGCATTAGCTACCTTACAATTTCATTGCCGTCATTTTTTGACGGGCAATTCGCTAGTATATATATAGTTGTGAGCGTACGAGTTGTTGCTAACGCTGCGGGCTCGCGTAGCATAGCGAGCTGCGGCCCTCGCGTAGCGAGGGCACTGCCCGAGGGTCTCAGTTGCTGGCATGGAGCGCCGAAGGCGCTCCTTGCCATCAACTGAGGACCCTCGCGAAGAGAGGGCCTCAGTTGCTGGCATGGAGCGCCATAGGCGCTCCATGCCAGCACCTGAGGATCTCGCAAAGCGAGGGCCGCAGTTGCTGGCATGGAGCGCCGTAGGCGCTCCATGCCAGCAATTGCGACCCTCGCAAACTTCACGTCGCAACCCAAACAGTACGACACACACATTACGACACTCGCAAACAACATACGACACACGTTCACACACATTACGGCCTCGCAACACTCGGACGCAACTCGCGAACATTACAAAATGTAAAACACAATACATACACACAGCACATACATAAAAACCTTACCTACACCAAGAGGGAGCACCCAGGACCTCAAAAATGCAACTTACACCTCGATTTTACTCGAAATAAAAGAGTTTAGAGACTAAAAAAAAATCTAAGCGAGAGAAAAAATGGCCGCCGAACAAAACGAAAACGAGGCTACAGCACTCTAAACTCGCAAAACACCACAAGAAACTCGCAAACCGCCACAAACGACCTACGGATATTCATACCACACAGTGCACACATTCAGCATACTTACACAGCAGCTCCACACCACTAATGCTGCAGCAACATCAACACACATTGCTAGCTCTTCATCACAATGCTTCAAAATAGGTACAGTATATTCATTTAGTAATGTATTACATATTTCATTATTATACACCAAACAGCATTAGCTACCTTACAATTTCATTGCCGTCATTTTTTGACGGGCAATTCGCTAGAATAAATATATATACTAGCGACTTGCCCGTAAAAAATTACGGCAATACAATTTGAAGGCTGGTAATGCTGTTTGCCACACAATGCAAGGCTCTCCCCTCTCTAAATTCCGGGCCTCAACCCTCCACTATCATGCAACTCTATAGTGGAGGGTTGAGGTGCTCAACGCGAGCCTTGCAATGAGCACTCATTGCAAACGTCGTCCAACCCGCCTCTCGCTGAGCCTCTTCCCACTCTCTGACCCCCGTGTCTGTTTCCCCCCATCTCTCCCCCTCTCCCTGTCCTGTGTTTTTCCCCCCTTATTTTCCTCCCTGTGTCTCTTTTGCCTCCTCTCACACCCATGTCTCTTTCCACCTTCTCCCTACCCTGTGTGTTTCTCCTCTCTCTCTCCCTGATCAAGTCTTGCGTGGCTCCCGCTGAGCACATCTATCCTTTTTTAGTCTTGCGTGCTTCAGGCTGAGCGCCGCTGTTTCTTTTCTCAAAGTCTTGCAGTGCTCGCGATGAGCGACTAAGTGTTACTGCCTTTGGCCTCGCTTTGAGCCTTTTTTTAAACAATTACGGGTTTACGGACGCCATTTTTTCCTCACTTAGCCGATTTTTGATCTCCCAAAAATTCCAATTAAAGCTCAAATTAGCTTGCAACGTCACTCACAGGCACTCTGCCTCTCCCCCTGTGCTGTGTGTGAGGTTGTAAGTTAATTTAAGTAAATTACGTTTTATTGGAGGTTTTCCGGCGGCTTCAGCGTTACGTGGTTGAAAAAAATAGCTGCCTTTAAAGTCGTATTAAAGTGTTGTGTGCCTTTGGCGTTCATTGTGCATGCGCAAGCCTGTAACTTTTAACATTGCGTGACCAACATTCGTAACTTGCCACAACTATTATATGTTTTATATATATACTAGTGACTTGCCCGTCAATCCTGTTTGGCACTGATTGCGAGCCTCTTCCCCCCCCCCCTGTAATTTGAGGTCCTCACCTCCCCCCTCTACTTTACGGGCCTTGCGATGAGTGCCTTTGGTGCTCATCACAGGCCTCGCAATGAGTGCCTTCAGCAGGTGCTCAATGCGAGCCTCTCCCCCACTCTTTGCAGCTCATTGCAGGCTGCGGCATGCGCTGTGTGCATGCGCAAGCCCATGACTTTGTGAGCGTTATTCCCCCTCCTCTGTGTCTCTTCCCCCCTCCCCTGTGTCTCTTCCCCCTCTCCTTTCCCTGTGTCTCTTTGCCCCCTCTCCCTCCCCTGTGTCTCCTTCTCCCCTCCCCTGTGTGTCTTTCCCCCTCTCCCTCCCCTGTGTCTCTTCCCCCTCTCCTCCCCTGTTTCTCTTTTCCCCCTCTCCCTCCCCTGTCCTCTTCTCTGTGTCTCCTTCTCCCTCCCCTGTGTCACTTTGCCCCTCCTTCTACTGTCTCTTTGCCCCCTCTCCCTCCCCTAGCGCTGCGCCCCTGTACCTTACAGGCCTTGCAATGTCGCGTGGGATGCTGGGAGTTATAGTCCTCCCTTCCGCGGCCACTGATTGGCTCATCCTCCTGCCGGGAGCTACAGGCTGCTCTGCGCCTCCGGGCACCAATTACTGATGACCAACGCTGTCCAATTTAACATTGTGTGACCCACATCGCAATTACAACAATTATATATGTGATATTTGCGTTGTTCAGTCATTTCTGACTCTCCATGACCTAATAGAACGCAGCACACCAGGAACAACTTTATGTCCTTGGTCATGCAGATCCACTTGGTTTTCATGTTGGATATACAGGAGTGGTTGGCCAGTTCATTCTCGAGTGGGCCAGGGCATACAGCTACTGGTGTTGCTAGGTGGTCTCCCATCCAAGTACTGACCACCCCCAACCCTGTTCGGCTTCAGGGTGATGTGACCTCATGGTTCCCTGACTGGAATCCAATCTAAGTCGCAAGGTCGAAAGCACCAAATCCTAACCACTGGCCCACCGGGGCACCCTTCCCACCAGGGTACATACACTCTAATATCTAGCAATATCTCTTCAGTGTTTAGCTGTTATTTATATGATTCTATTTTTATGTTGTGCAGGATTTGCTTATCGTATACGTTTTTGTCAGCTTTTAATGTTTTTTCAGCCTGTAAGAGGAACTAACTATTTATACATTTTGAGGAACTGATATAACAAATTGGAACTGCCCTTTTCACAATGTAACACTAAGAAAATAGCGTGTTAGTATCCTCAAGCATCCTTCCTCTTCAGTTATATTATATATATGAATCATTAGAGACATACAGCGATTACACGAGCTTTTCAACTCCTAGAATATGCATCAAACATTTAAATGAATATGTTTTAAAAGTTATACACTTTTTTTTTTATGGAAAGACATGTGCTGTAAATAATAAAAATGTGCAATGATGGTCTTTGCAGAGCAAGATGCTATTGAGCAACCATTGTAACCAAATCAGTTTGTTAGATATTGTGGCAAAGCTGCGTTTGCAAATTTTTCTAAATATTTTTTCAAAATATAAATTTTGCCAAATTAATGGGCGGTTAACTTATTGCTAATTTTGTTAATAATGTTAAAACAAACATGTAATTTATTATTAGTGTGCTATTCTTGTAAGTTCACAGTAAATTTGTTACTTACTATAAGAGTGTAATACGATGACCAACAATTAGTACATATCATTAGTCTCTAGTCTTTACCCAGGGCCACTTTGAGGTCAGTTTTTAAGGAAATCTCTCATGCAACAAGGGTTTTATAATCATTGGAGACTGGTGCTCTAGCTCTGACCCCCGAGGACAGGACACTGGCTCACATCACTCAGGGCTTTCCAATGTTATTCCTAGTGGCCAGACCGAACATTTTCAGGATTATCTGGTTTGAGAACTGTCCGATCAATCAGTTGCTCAATTATTCTCACTTTGTTTACTCCCCAAATGATAATGTTGGACAGTCCTGCTTTTATACCACTAAATCCCATTCCATAGTAACAATTAAGACCTAATTATTAAATGGGAAGTGGAATTGAATATGGAATGGCCAGAAGATAAGTGGTGGGCAGGATTGAAAGTAGTGAAGAAAGCATCCCAATGTGTCTCGTATAGACGTATATAACCTTTTTTTAATTGGTCCAAAGATGGTATTGGGTTCTGGTAGAATTAAATAGATTTGATATGGATTATCCACCCACTTGTTGGAGAGGATGTAAATAATTAAGTACCCATGCCCATATCTGGTGGGAATGTACATTTATCAAGGCTTTTTGGGAACAATGTATAATACAATTGATAAAACTTAAGGTCTAATCCTAAATTAATCCGGTTTCATATTTTCGAACTAAATATTTCTTTACCAAAAAGATTGATAATTCCCACTATTTATTAGCGGCAAAATGGTTATTGGTTACCAACTGGAAACAGGAAAAGGTTCCTACTTGGAGTGAAGTGAAACATGTTATAGCTAGAAATAGAGATATAGAAATACCAGTTATAGTAATATGATATCTAAAAACTGTATATTAAAATGGCAGATTTGGTAATGTTATGTGAAAGATAACGAATAGCAAAAACGAATCATATCTTAAGACAAAATCTCAACCAATTATTATCCTAGTAGTCAGATGAATGTATATGTGGAATGTTTGTATTTGTTTTAGCTTTTCTTTTGTATATTTCTATACTTTTTTGTTTTCTGATGTTAATGTCTTTTTTGAAAAATAATATAAATGTATAACATAGTAACAAGTAAAGACTTACAGTTGCAAATGAAGATTTCTTATATCTCGAATCAGTCTCTAAAATATCCATGTTCTGCTTTTTAGGATGTGGAAGACCGGATTATGAATGTTTTTGGTTCTTCACTGTGAAACTGCACAATGAATTAATTCCATAAACACACAACCTAGGAACCCGTTGCACTTTAACCTGTCAACTAGTAGACTGGACTTTTACCATATCCAAAGTGTAATCTTACTGATAACGGGGCGCCTAACATATATGCATCAAGGGAAAAAGAAGCAATGCTCTGAAAAAAATGACCAAATGTAATGAAACAACCAAGTATTAAATACAAATAATAGGAAAATCATGTTCTTTTGCAAATGGTACACATATTTTGAAGTACATTTTTAACCATGACCATGCCTCCCTGATTTCATTGTGCAAAGCTTGTTTATTCCTTTGTTCCAATTAAGCAATCATTTTATGGTTGATACCAAAGTCCATCACAGATAATGGTGTCATGCTGCACTTAGTTAAAGCTACTACACCAGTGACCTGGCAAAAGTATTAGCTCATGGTTTGCAAACCTGAATACACAATTTCATATTTTCCCAAATCTCCCAAAGAACAGTTTTATGAATATGGGATTATGTATTATTAAATACTTATTATGAGCACTTCTAAGTACCATTACTTTGAGTGTCTTTGTTTAAATAACGAGAATATGCAAATTTAATTGAATTGTGTACTAAATATTACAGTGTGATCTGGCCAAATAGAATAAAGAGACACAAAGTCCCATATTTATAGTATGCTCTTTTAAACAGCTAGAATCTTTAAGAAAGAAAAAATAACTATTTTTTAAAGACAGGCAGTTGAACAACAAGTTAAGACAGTCCCACAACTGTACCTAATCATTATAAAAATGTTTCCATTAAGCTCCCTTGAAAGCTTGTAGCAGAATCCTATTTTTTAGTGAATATCTAACCTTTGTTTTCTTATTATTACATAAAATATTGGCGCATTCCCTTTCCATGATAGGGACCTCAACTAATTTGGGACCTTTCCTGTTTTATGCTAGCGCGCATGCACGGCACGGGAAGTCTCCTGTTGCTGGGTGCACTCGCGTCCCAATGTACTCCCTAAGCCCTTAACCCCCTACACCCCTTGCCGGCACTCACCCTAACCCCCTACACCAGTTACCGGGTCTAATTCTAATCCTAACCCCTAACCCTAAGTCCCTAATCCCCTAAAACTAAGTCCCTAAGCCCCTTACCCCCTACACCCCTTGATGGCCCTAACCCTAATCCTAACCCCCTACACCACTTCCCGGGCCTAACCCTAAACCTAACCCCCTAACCCTAGACCTTCAATGTAACATATAAACTAATTTTCAAAGGGACGTGGAAGGTTTCTTGATTTCACTTGAAAAATATACGTATATCTTTATATCTATTTACTTTTACTAATATTTATGTCAAATTAGTTGCATGTCGTAGAATATTACCACTGATTGGTTACTATGAGACAGTGTACTTCTAAGTACAGGGGTTGCACTATCTTCATGAGCTGCAAAGGAGAGCTACCAGTTAGGAATGATTTGTAAGATTTTAGGCAGAAAAAAACAGAGCTTTTAAGCACGTAATAAAATAAAGTAGATAGATTATATTCCTTGTCAAATCCAGAAACCTTCCATATCCCTTTAATGCAGGAATAATAAATAAGGCTGACCACCATTTTTTTGCTTAATGGTATATCCAAGTTTCATGGATTAATACATTTCTGCACTCTATAGGCAAAATGCAGAATATATGTATGCAGCACATGTCATAAAACATTTTATTTTTATTAATATATAAAAATCCCTCTGTTACGACCACCAGATTTGGGGGACAAAGCTCACCCCAATTCTCTCTTTATGGGTCGCAACTGTTTGTTCAGATCTCGACACCAGCAGACACTTCAGATGACAGCATCATTTCTGAAGACACAGGCACCATCAGACCCCTTTTCTTAGGATCTCAGAATCACACACCATATACCTTTGATTAGTGCACGCAGACTCCGTCACTACCTTTGTTTAGTGTGTCCAAGATCAGACTGGCACTTCTTTATTGTTGTAGAGATATCTAGAAAGACACAAAGATCTCACTCCCCTAACATGTCTAACCCCTCCTCTTGCAGGCAATAGCTTTTTACACTCTCACTACATGGGAGATGTCTATCCCATGATACATCCCCCAGTTGCCAGATCTCAACTTACAGGGTTATAAAACTGAACTTCCCCTTCCAGACTAAAACCAGAGGATTTGTGCGTGGCTACCTCTCAAAGCCATATAAATGATTTTGAATTCCTCAACCCTTTATATATCCCAGATACGGCTGCCTACTATCCTACTTCTAATACAGACAGAATATTTTAATGTTAATCAATGACAGTACTATATGCACTTATTACATCCATGATATAACTACATGTATGCATTACACCCATGATATAACTGTTAAGCAAGTTGTTAGTACCTTCTAACCACACCTATAATAACTGATGAACCACAAACAGTCCAGTGGGCCCTTCTGTTCATAACAGCCTCTACTGATTATGTTGAAACCCCAGGCCCCTAATCACCCACCCAATCAGCATGCAGCATTAGGGGAGCAGTTTAACCCATTATTCACCTGCTATTTCTTCCTCAGCCAATAGGAGAGCACTGATGTGAGCCCCCAAGTCACTGCTGCTTCCTTTCTGTGTTGTGTTGCTACTGCCATAGCACCTAACATAGTGCCACACTACATATTAGTTTTAAATCAAATGTTTCGGCTAACCTGATTGGCCGAAAGAATTATGAAATGAATGCTAATATAGCCTGGGTTTGGAGGGGATGTTAACCCTGATTTTCAACTGTCAGAAATTACAATACCTTTTGCTAACTTCAAGGTAAGTGTTTAAATGTTCATTTTGGTATTTTTTCATGCAAAGAAAATGTTTTCATACGCTATTAATTCTCCTCTATCAGATGCACTCATAATCAAGGAAACTTAGATATGCCTTTAAATGATATACATAAAACCAAACTCTCAACACAATTTTTTTTGTGAAAGCAGGCGTGGGGTTATGATCCACTAGCTGATCAAATTTTTATTTTTAATATGAAATGTTTATATTTGTTATTCAGTGCCATTTTTTCTTAATAAGAAAAAAACTAAAACATAAATTTAGACTCCAGAAACAGACCTAGTGCTCAACTTTCTATTAGTCAATTGAACACAAATATAACTAATTGCAATTTGTTTATTTTTTATTTACTGGTGAACAATTTTATATGTGAAATATTTTTGCATGGTTGGCAATATTATTTTGTTTTATTTACCTTAATATCTTTGCTTAAATTAAAATAACTTTCTCTTCATCATTATTAGTGAACACTTAATATTTAATTTTCGTATATAGATAACAATATATTTGGTTGCAAATTAACTATTGTATTATTATAATCTGATTTTTTTTTTTATTTATATTTTTTAAACATTTGTATGTATTTTTACTCCTACTTCTAGTATTGTTGGAAGGATGTGTTTCCTTTCAAGTTGCTTTTGTTATTGTTACTTCCAATAGTTGCTTTTGGCATAGAGTTAATACTCTCAGGGCCCTATTCAATTGTCAAAATCGCAATTGCATGAGCTGCTTTACTAGCATTCCATTTGGGATTTACAGGTTCAAAATCACTGCGTTTATCAAAAATTTAACTCCGTCCTATCTCCTCCTTTGATGTTTCAAGCCCACAAATGTTACGAGTGCTAAAGATGCAAAATCCATATACAATTGCAACAATTCAACAAGCCCGCACATGCCTTCAAACCTATAAATGTCAAATGTATAAAAAAAAATTATATGAGTACTAGATAGGACTCGCAAGTGGGCTAAACACCTGTTCGTTATAAAAAGCAAATATAAACACACTACTGTACTTTAAAATACTGGGAAAGCAATGAAAGACATTAAGATTAATTGTACAACAGTCTTAACCCCGCAAATCTGCAATACATTTTTTATTTTTTATTTCCATGTTATATCTATACCAGGAATCAAGGAGTTAATACATATCATGGAACCCGCATGGACTAGAACAGTTGATGTATAGATTTTTTTTTTATTTCTGGATTACGAGTCCAATTGCAAATCAGACTTCTAAACACTAATTGATTGTAGTCTAAACTCCATGTTTTACTGACTTCATGATGACAGTCTAATTTACTATTGGCTCTGTCTAAATTGTAACTTATGGGCTTGCTTAATTGATCATGATCATGCCCTGAAATGCTACTTATGGCTTCATATTTTGCATGTTGGGGCTGTGAGCATGTAATTATGGGATTGAGTCAATTGAATACATTTATAAATGTAAAAAAATTATTAAACCACAGCCAAAATGTTGGGTTACATGTAATTATAAGCTTGGAATTAAATAGGGGCCCTAGTAAGTGTTTTACGGTATAGGCATAACTTTTTCCATATAAAAGGTAATGCTAAAATACGGAATTTGGGTATTTAAACTGCAAAGTCTTTGATCTTAAACGGCCGCAAGAGTTTCGGCCGCAAGCAAATCCTGGTTGCTTTTCAATTGCTCCGGGAACCCTCTCTGCAAGGCTAAAACCGAGCCGCAGCTTACTTGCATCAAAAAGGTCCCGCAGGCACACAATTAGACTAATAAAGCCATAATAAAGCCATCCTGCACTCTGAGGAGACTATAAAGTGATTGTAGGTGTAAGCATTCATAGCACAACATTCCCCTACACTCAAATCCGTAAATAATTTTTATTTTCATTTATGTCAAATATCCGTGGAAAAAGTCCAGAGGGCTTGGAGCACCTCAGACCCGCCCACGCTGCGGCCGGAAAATAAACAGTTAATGAAATCTCGGATTTGGACTGATGTGCAAGCTTGAGAGGGGGTTGCTATTAATCCTCATGTCCCCCAATATGATCCCTAGCATTTACAGAGCTTTACAGTGCCGTCTTGAATTTATATTTGCTTTTAAAGATTTCTGAGCTTACGGCCGGTTGCAAGATATACGGCCGGCCGTAAGGGGATATCCTTGCGGCGCCGTCTATTTGAATTGCAAGGTAACGGGAGCCCTGCAAGGAATCGCAGCTTTACGGCCGATAATAGAATAAGGGCCTATGTAACTACTATGTAACTAATTTATTATTAGGTGAGTAACTTTAAAGACCATGCTGTTTGCAAAAATATAGTCAAGATGCCATTATGGACTTATGATAATTTTGTCAGAGTATTTTTTTCTTACAGGCAGTGAGAACATCTGTGCCTGAGTTGCTATCATTCTGGTATTTTTATTTTGGCAGCTTTGTTTAATTTGTTTGTTTTACACAACAGTATGTTCAATATCAAGCTGACGCTAATGATGAAAGTCTATATAAGACTCTACTGATGTCATATTAAAAGGTTAAAACTTACATCTATGAAGAAAGTCTTGGGGAGCCTATTACTATTATATAGCTTTTATTTACTTTACTTTTATTTTTTTGGTCAGGTAATTAACTCTTCAATAGTGTGGTTTCTATGCTGTTAGGATGCTATGATGGTCTCCCTTAGATTTGTTTTTTTTGCATATGAATTGCGTTTCAATTTTGTCTCAACTAAGGCAGTATGCTAACCTTTACTATATTTGCTACCTATTTTGGTATTAAAACATTTTGTATGATATAAAAAGACCCTTTAATTAAAGCATTTTTAATGTCAGGTGAAAGAAGGTGTGTCAGGGTGCTACACAATTTGGATCTATGAATAAGGTTTAACAGTTAGTGAATATTGTCTGGACCTGTCTAACTAGGAACCCAATTGATCAGTTCAGGTACTTCCAGGATTTTAGTGAATATTTTAGTCTACGTTTATAAGTGAGACTGGGTGATAGTTATTGATATTTCAGAGGGTCTTTACCAGGTATAGGGTAGTCTAATTTCAGACTAGTTGAGGTCATCAAGCTGAAGTTGTTTTAGCTGTGGGAACTTGGAATTCATTAAACCTTTAGGAATAATTTGAGATTTGGAGCATGTAGGGGGCACATGAAGTTTTTTGGAGCTATGTGAATTGTCTTAATATTTAGGTTTTGGCTAGTGGTACGTGGAGATGTGTATATGTAAGATTTCAGAGTATCTGAGAAATAATGTTTACATCTTATTTGTTAAAAAGTGCTTCTCAACAAGTAAAGAGAGCAGCAGAGGGGACTGCAGTAAACAACCTTTGAGCCCTTTGTAAATGAGGTGTTAGGGCACTGCTGTAAATTGGCTGTGGGAGCTTTTTCTCCCTAAATTCTACACTAATGTAAATCTTTCACTCCCCCAGGTTAGAGCACTCAGCCCACAGCCGTAAATCCTGCCTTAGATGCAACAGATTTCTGTGCCAAAACAAACTTTACGGATAAGACCCTGGTCTAGGAGCCAATAGGAAATGTGAACGTCATAAATCTTATGAGTGGGAAGTGCAGTACCAACTACCGTAACTGATGCTGCAAGGAAACAGAGATACATATATAGGAAGAAATTGTTTTTGTTTTTTTTATTAAACACATATTTTGATATTAAAAATAAAGGGTCTGAAAAAAACGCAAAACCAACAAGTTTCCTCAATGGCAGGAAGGACTGAGAAAGCTATTAACTCATAGAATTAAAAGAAGACCTTGATTTAGACAAATACTTTATCTCTACTCCAAATTCTAACTCTGCTTAGAGTAAAAGAAGACCGTTGATCTTAGTGTTCATAAGGAAAACTAAAAAGACAGATTGTCACATCAATATGGTTTACCGGAAATTTAGTTTATATGTTTGTCTTTTGATGTATATTTAACTTACCATTATTGAAGTCTTAACACTGACCTCAATATTAACCACATAAAAAAAAGTGGAGCTTTAAACCATATTGACCACATTAGTATTTATTGACTTAATAGAAAACAGAGCCTCCTTAAGATCTAACTGATCTGAGTAATGTTAAACCTGCAAGATGGGTTTTTAGGTTTCATTTTCACTGGATTTTTTCAGTTTCAGATTACAGTTTATTCTATTCTGGGGGGAAACTAGAGGGTCTAGTTGAGGTACCCTTCCCTCCAGTCTTAATTTCCACCATAATTAGTGTTAGGAGAATTAATCTTGTAATGACTAATGTTTACTGGTTTATAATGTTTTACTTTGTTTTTATTTGGTTGATGGTTGAATAAACTATATGATGTTAGATTAAATAGGTAACAAATACCAACTGATTTTAATCAGGCACACATATCACCCCCCCCCCCCCCCCCCCCCCCAAACCTAAATGAGATCCCCTTGAGGCCCAACATTATCTCCCTATATCACTACTCAACGGGACTTAAAAATATTGGCGGCGTTCATGGCCACTAGATTTACAAGGTTTTTCCCAAAAATTATACACAAAGACCTAGACAGGTAGGCTTTGTGCCGTTCAGACGGGTGGGAGATAATATAAGGAGAGTTCTGAATATATTTCACTTAACCAAAATTGACTAATAAGCGTTTATGCACAATAGCACAAGACCTTGAAAATGCTTTTGTCTGCTTAGCCAGAACTTCCCTCAAATACTTCCATTCTAAGATGGGCATTAAAGGTAACTTTATAAACCTCATCAACTCCCTTTATAAAGACCCAGTGGCTTATTTAAAGCTTCAGGGAGACAATAAGAATGGGATAAACATACAGAGAGAAAAAAGACATGGATGTCCCTTATCTCCCCCCCCCCCCCCTGTTGTTTGCATTGGCAATTGAACCCCTTGCCAAAACCATTTGCTCAACTTCCCAAATTTAGAAAGTTCAGGTGGGATTACAACAGTTCAAGTGCTGCCTATTTGCAGACAACATCCTGTGCACCCTAACTGAACCAGAAACTTCTCTTCCTGTCTTGATGTAAACATTAGAACATTTCAGGCAGGTCTAGGGGCTCAAAATCAATGTAAACAAGACTGAGGCTGTTCAGGGCCCAAATGGCCAAACAAACTCAGCTGAAAAGCAAATCCTCATTTACTTGGCCCACTAGTTACATCACGTATTTAGGAATTAATTTGACCCTGATAAACAATGACCAAATTATCTCTTTTGATCAACTTAGGATAAAATGTGCATTCCTCTAAAGGAACATTACAATTACTGCAAGATTAAACACTTAATTTCCAGAAGGTTCCCTCTTATATGCAATAAGGCTCCTCTAACTTAAGGAGTTTTAATTTCCTTGTATAAAATTCTACTCCTGTCAACATTAAGCCATATTTCATGAACAATTGGGAAAAAGACATAGGTACCCAGTATGACACCCATGATTGGGAAAAAAACATGTTTAAACCTAATTAAAGGTCCTTGGAATTATAGTCTACAGGAAACATCTATTAAACCCTTCATAGAGGGGGGCGTGGCTACTGGGCAGACTGTGCAGAGGTGCCACGCAGGAGCTCTGCTAGAAAGAGCTCTGTAAAGCCCGAATTTTGGGCAAAATACTACCCCAATCGGCCCCAACATCACTCTCACCCCATCTGCTCTCATAGAGGAGTATTTTAATATATCACAAGTGGGGGTCTGGGCACGATCCCGGGAGCTGCGGGGTATCAGGCCTACAAGGGCCTAGGAGGCTACGCAAAGCTGGTCGTAGGGATCTGGAGACCCCCGATCCAGTGCACCCGGGCCTTGAAGGAGCAGGACAGCACTGACAGACTGGGTACTCCGGTCCTACTGCGATTGTGGCATCGGAAAGACTGCCGGAGGAAGTGGAGTTTCGGGGCGAGGCGGCGGGAGCTGCCCCCAGCGGTCCGGGACATTGAACTGACCCCTGCATCTTGGAAGCGGCCTGGAGGCCCTGTACCCGGCTGGGGAGTCCCTGGGCAAGGTAGGAGCGGGGTAGCAGAGGGGGAGGCAGGCATAGCTGCGGCAGGAACCCGGCGGAGCCGCCATTTTGGGGCGTTGGCCCACATAAATACCTGTGGCAGCTCTTTTCAAACCACAAAGGGGGGGGTAATCTCACCTCCTAGCCTGGCAACAGACACCCCTGCTACCTTTGGAAGGCTGTGCCCCTCCTTGCCCAGGGAGGGAGAGAGAAGCCTTAACAGACCCAGCACAGGGGCATCAAGGCAAGTGTGCCCTCTATTCCCTACTACCATTCTACTCTGTCCCCCTCAAGTGCACTGTACAGGAGGACTGTGTAAGAGCTAATTAAAGTCTCACTGGGAACATCTCTCATACCCTTGCTCCTTTTTATAAGAGCCTGCCTCTTCCCATTGCTGAATACTATGTTTATATATTTCCAAGTGAATGCACAGGACTTTTGAATCCATAAGTGTTTGTGAAATGATTGTGTAAGTGCATTCTGTCACTGTGGCAGATACAAGGACTGTGTTGAACTGTTTGCATATCTTTATCTGCACTGCCGCCTGGCGGCCATTGGGAGTACTGCAGCAAGACTTTGGCTATCTGTGAATAACAAGCAGGTGAATACAGTACTTTCATTGAGAGTAGAGCTGGTATACCAGCAGCCGCATGTTGCATGCAGAGTTCAACATTATCTTGCCTTACTCCAATTGGCACCTGAGAAGCTACGATCATCAAGCTGGCTCCAATAAGCTGACGCAGTATCCCTGGAATTTGTTGGCAACCCTGACTCTCATCGTCATATAGAGATCGTTTCAGGAGTTCCTGGCAACTGCTGGACCTGACTGAAGGGCACGCCCCTACCATGGGCTAAGAGCTAAATGGGGACATAATTCAGCAATTCTTCTAGCAGACATCTTACTTACACCTATGGAACTGGCACACCACCCTTGGCGGAGGCAGTAGATGGTTGGGCCCAGCACTCACCGCATTAGCTCCTCGCATCCTGCATATTGATTTAACAGTGGGAATCTTGCCGACATTTTCAACCTCGCGGCCAAGATGCCGAAGCCCAAACGAGCCACCCCGACCAAGGGTATACAGGATCATTTCCCGCCAAGAGCGACTAAGCGTCCACCCTTGGCAGACTCTCTTTCTGAACGCTCTGAAGACTCAGATCAGGAAGGGCAGTCCAAGGGACCCCACCAGCAACTAGACCTATCAGACAAGGCTGCGGCTACGATTGAAAGACTCTTGGCTAAGGCGATTGATCCCCTAAGACAGGATCTGAGGGAATTGGGTCAGCGTACCCAACTTTTGGAAGATATGACGGACCAATTGGCGGAGGCTCAGGAAAAGGACAGGACATTGATAGCTCAAAACACTTACCAGGTTTCTGAACTCGCAGATAAGATAGAGGATCTAGAAAACCGCTCTCGCCGCCACAACATACGCATCCGCGGCATACCAAGAGCCATACAAGATCTAACCCAATACCTAAGAGACACTGTGGCTGCAATTCTTCCTGATCAGGATGAAAGCATGTGGGAAATTGAGCGAGCTCATAGAGCTTTAGGAGGCATGAGGAGTCCGGATGCTCCGAAAGGTGTCATTGTCAGATTTCTGAGGCAGCAAGCTAGAGACACTCTACTCTCGGCTACAAGGAAGCTGCACGCTGTTAAGGGCCCGGACAACTCCTCTTTGCAGATCTATGCCGACCTGTCTCCTGACACCCTTAACAAAAGGAGGCTAATGAAACCGGCTCTTACAATTTTGCTTCACCACAAAATTCAGTACCGATGGAACTTTCCATTTGCCCTTTCCTTCAATTTTAAGGGCACCACTTACACTACACGTACACTGGAGGACTGCTTATCAGTGCTACATCGCTTGCAGCTTTACTCTGGGGAAATGCAGGAAACACGGCAAGAGCAATCTCAACCGCCTATCCCTAAGAGACAATGGACGCTGGTGGCAGCCCAAGTCCACAGTAAACAAGTCTCTCCTCAGGGGGGAATGAAACTTACTCTGGACAGTGCAAGGGGTCAAGGTGCTGGACACAAGGCCTGCACAGGGGATGCTAGTCAAATGGCTGACCCAAGGGCGAGCTCACGTCCGGATTAGATCCTACCTAGAGCGGACTTTCATAACAAAATTTTTGATGCCAAATAGAATGTTAGATGTAAACCTATTTTTGCCTTAAGCTTTGATTCAAAAGGTTGTGTAGTTTAGGATATAAGTTCATCATTGATTGTACCGCCTGCTGGATTGTGTTCCCACCTTAAGTGGACGATTTCTTCTCCTTGCTTAGAGTCTTGGAGGAGGAGTACTAGTAAAAAGTGATTGTTATTTCATGTTTTTAGTTCAACAACTTCGTAGTTATAGCCTTAGAGAACTGCTAACTGTGAACTTGACACTGTTTATCTGCTTATTTAAATGTTTTTACCTTAATGGCCTAAAGCTAACCCTCTTCTCTTCTGCATTTAAATCTCTGTTTAATGGCAGGACGACAACCCAGACAACTGCAAACCGACTACCTTTGCAGAGGCTGGCTTTCCGGGCTCCCTTCCGCCTTGCTTCGTATGGCACCAGATATCGGGTAAGACACACACAGCTAGGGTCTTACTCTTATCTTGCAATGGCTACCTCTAAGTATACTCTGTTAACCCATAACGTGAAGGGATTTAACTCCCCCTTTAAGAGGAGGAAAGCCTTCACATTTTATAAAAAACACAAACCCGCAGTCATCTTGATGCAGGAAACCCACTTCTCCCAGGACAACAAGCCTATATTCTTGCACAAGGAATATCCAACCTATTTCCTGGCTACTCTCCCCACTAAGAGAGCCGGGTGTGCAATTCTGCTACATAAAAACTTTCCTTTCCAGGTAGAGAACACAAAGATAGATGGGGAGGGTAACTATGTTATGGTGACTGGCATGATTGGGGGGGGGGTTAGAACTACACTAGTCTCCCTGTACTCTCCTACAACCTCTCACTACGCAGTTCTGATCTCCTTATTGAAGATAATTGAGTCTCAAGACCTGGGAAGACTGATAATTGGGGGGGATCTAAATCTTACTTTAGATTCGACTTTGGACAGGTCGGGGACCCCTGCTAGTTGTAGAGTTTCCAACAAAATAAAACGGATTAAGCTTCTACTTAACAGATTGGGGTTGGTTGATGCCTGGAGGGGGCTTCACCCAGGGGATAGAGAATATACATTTTTTTCTCCAACCCATTTGACTTACTCTCGGATCGACACTTTCCTTACTAGTTCATCTTTATACGACTCGATCTTAAAATCTGAAATTGTCCCCTGCCCCTAGTCGGATCACTCCCTGGTACTTATTGAGGTGGACTTGGGCCCTAATTTACGACTCCCCTATACTTGGAGAATGAATGAGTCCCTGTTATCCAACCCAAGTAGCAGGGAAACAATAGCCAAAAACTTAAGGGTCTTTTTTGAGACTAACGTCTCCCCTGAGACCGGAGCCGGCTGGCTTTGGGTCACCCATAAGGCCTATATCAGGGGAACCTGTATTAAGCTGGCCTCCTCCTCTGAGAAAAGCTCTTAGGCAGAAGGAGGCAGACCTAACGGCGACATTAAAGAGACTGGAGGGATCAAACCAACAAAATCCCTCTCCCACGGGACGTAAGCTAATAGATAAAACCAGGTTAGAGCTAGACGGCATACTGTCACATCGTACTGAGCAGGCGATGAGAAGGACAAAACATCTTTATTATTGGAAGGCAAATAAGCCAGACTCTCTTCTAGCTAGAAGGCTTAGCAATACATTTTCACAACATAGAACCACTCAGATTAGGATGGCTGATGGTCAAATCTCATATAGTCCTAATGACATTCAAAAGGCATTTCAAAATTTTTATCAACAAATTTACTCCTCCCAGTCTCAATGCAGGGAGGCAGACATACACTCGTTTCTTAGCACTCAGGACCTTCCCGTGATATTAGTTTACCATCTGGCTGACTTGAATGCAGAGGTTTCTCACGAGGAGGTTAGATCTACTATCCAAGGTCTTAAATTAGGTAAATTCCCAGGGCCGGATGGCCTCACAAACCTATACTACAAAAAATTTGAACACCTGCTTACCCGCTATTTAACGCTCCTCTTCAATGCCATATTGAATGGGGAATCCATGCCCCCTGAACTAAATCATGCTGATCTAGTCGTGTTTCCTAAAGAGGGTAGGGATAATCTAGAGATTAAAAACTATCGTCCTATCTCGCTGATTAATGGAGATGTCAAGATCTTAGCCAAAATTATGGCTAACCGTATATCTCAATTTTTACCAGACTTAATCCATAAGGATCAGGCAGGGTTTATCCCTTTCAGAGAAGCAGGGGACAATGTCAGGAGGGTCTTAAATTCTCAGTATATAGCACATAAATCTCATACTCCAATGTGTCTTCTAGCTCTGGACATTGAAAAGTCTTTTGATACGGTTGAATGGCCATATTTATACAAAATACTTGAACAGTTTGGATTTAGGGGACGCTTCATTAATTTACTAAGGAGCTACTATAACTCCCCAACAGCCAACTTGAAGCTGCCAGGAGAGCGCAGGGCAAATATCCAAATTCAAAGAGGGACCAGGCAAGGGTGCCCACTCTCACCACTACTATTTGCACTTGCCATGGAACCTCTTGCACAGGCGATTAGATCTCATGCAGGCATATTTGGGATTCCAGTGGGCCACCAGCACTTTAAATGCTCTCTTTTTGCTGATGATATATTATGCACCTTGACCAAGCCCCTTCAATCGATCCCAACTCTTATGTCAACTATAAACGAATTTAGTAATATCTCAGGTCTTAAACTAAATGTAGAGAAAACGGAGGCGATGGGGTTGGGTCAAATCCGACTATAATTTTGTCTGGCCCCCACGCCATGTAAAATATCTAGGAGTCAAACTTACATCTAATATAGCTGACCTATATAAGGCTAATTTCCCACCTATATACAAATCTTTGACCGATGACATGCAGAGATGAACGAACCATAACATTTCTTGGACGGGTCGCATAGCGGCGGCTAAAATGAGCATTCTACCCAAAGTTCTGTATCTCTTTCGAACCATTCCCATCTCAATTTCACCTACAGACCTTGACAGGTTCCAGAATAATATGTTTAGGTTTATATGGGGAAATAAACGCCCTCGTATCTCTAGACAGGTGGTGTTTAGGCAGAAAATAGAGGTGGACTTGCTTGCCCAAATTTAAAGCTCTATCTTACAGCCGCTCAATTGGCCCACCTTCCCAGGGCACACTCTAAAACACATCAACCAGCCTGGGTTTTTATAGAAAATCAGCAAATGCTCCCACACAGTTGGGATAAGCTGATATGGTTTCCAAAAGAACTAGCCCCATTCACAACTCATCAAAATCCCATGATTTCACAAACCCTTTGTGCATGGGGGTGGGCCAACTCTAAATCCAGGCGGTTACTTCCTACAGGACTATCCCCAATGATGTCAGTCATGTCTTTCCCACAAATTTTGGCAGACTCGAATGACATCTCTAAATTCTGGTGGACTTCTAGAAACTTGGACCGCGTAGGAAGCTGGTTTCTGAACGATAGCTTGCTGACATACGACCAATTCTGTACAACCCACAACCTACTTGTCACAGAATTCTAGAATTACTTGAAAATTAGGAGCTGGGTCAGTAAGAGTTCGAGAGAACTTGGGCATCCTAGGGCCTCCTGGATGTCCGTTATATGCAAAAGTCTACCCCTTACCAAGGGGATTCTGGGTTCACTATACGACACCTTTCTTAACTTCACAAGCGACCAAAAACCCAGGTATTTTGCACAGTGGGAGAGGGATCTTGGGGTGGAGTGGGACTGGGGTAAATGGTCAGAATCCTGCTCCAATCTCTCTAGAGGCTCTCTTAATTCGGCTTTACTTGAGATGTCCATCAAAGTTTTGCATAGAGTTTACTGTACACCTGACAAACTACAGAAATTTAAACCGTCAGAAAGCAATAAATGCTTTAGGGGGTGCCAAAACATAGGGGATCATATACACACATGGTGGTCATGTCCATCCGCTCAGAAAATTTGGGGGCAATTAGCCCAATTAGCCTCCACACTTTTTCACAAGGCAGTTACGCCCTTGATGGAATCTTGCCTGCTGGGGATTCGTGTTACGGATTTATCTAAAACGCAGAATAAACTATACCAATTAATGGTGTTAGCTACTAAGACACACATAGCCAGGAGTTGGAAGAAAGAGACTCTTAACTTTACGGAGGTGATTAAAAAGATCAATCACTTACTTATAAATGAGCGATTAACTTATATCATACTAGACGACATTACCCAATTCCAGGCAATTTGGGAACCCTGGTTGGCTTCTTCATTCAGTATTCCATTAGTATGACAACATATCACATCATACAATCTCTACACTTTGGCAAAGGAGACCTGGTGGAGGAGCTGGAGGCGAGGGGGGGGTCCGGAAATCTACCGACGGAGGTAGGTGTCAGTTGTACTGGGATGTCTTTAACGAGGTATGTGTTGAGTGCTCTTAGGGGCGGATACACTGGATTAGCTCTGTACTTTATGCGAAGATAGCAGTGTAATGGTCTAGCTAATTAACTTGATATTTGTAGCATTCTCTCTTTAATTTGTGCTCATTTGACGTTTTACCTTGTGTTCTCTTTCTCTTTTCTAATTTTTTATTTTTATTATTTATTTTCTTTTCTTTCTGTTATGTTATTTCAATTGAAATGTTAACTGTGACTCATGTAACCTTAACTAAAAAAGGAAAAATGGAAGGCCTAGTCAGTTTATGATGGGAAACTATTGTACTGTACATGTTAGCGTATCTTAACTGACTAAATACAGTTGTGTTAAATGTTTCATTGTGCATTGCCTTCTAATAAAAGACTATTTAAAAAAAAAAAGTTAAACTGGACAAAATTAACCACCACATCTCACCTCTTTGTTGTAGGCATTGCTTAAACCCAGGCATGTACAGTAGTACAGTTGTTATGGACTGAAGTCCTAGAGCTAGCCTCAAGAGTCCTGCAAATCACTATACCCCCCACAATCGAAACATGCCTTTCTAGGCAAAATCAATCCCTTGATATCTAGAAAACAAAACAAATCGTTACAACAACTAATGATATCAACGAAAAGCCACATAGCACAAAATGGAAGTATTTTATCATAATGATTCTTGACAAACTCTCCCATTCTTTAGCAAACACATACCCTCAATTTCTAGAAATATGGAACCCATGGCTCTCCTCAACGCAAGCTATTAACATTACTCAAGTAGATAATTACATTTTACTTATATAAGCCTGTCTAAACTCCCCTCAAAAATAAACCCGGATCCCCCTTCCTCGACACCAGGAGCTGGATGAACTTGTAGTACGGGCTGGGTGAGTGACTGGTTGCCGGTCATTTCCTAGTCGAACCAGATACAATATTTGGATTATATATGAAGATTCCGATCTGCTCATAGGACACATATCAATTTAAGTTCAAGTTAATGTATGGTTTTGTTTGTTCAAAGCTAAACATTTTTTTATTATTATTTTTTCCTTTATTTTCATTTTCTTTCCATTTCTATAAAATGTTATGTGAAACATTGATATTTTAAATCTAAACTCTGTGTTATTTGCAACATAAAATCTCAACTAGCATTTTTTATTGTATCAAGATTGTTATAGACCTTCTTACAACCTTTCAATTTAGAAAATAGAAAATGTTGTCAGTGTTAAACAAATAATATACAGTGGATATAAAAAGTCTACACACCCCTCTTAATATGTCAGGTTTCTGTGCTGTAAAAAAAATTAGACAAAGATAAATCATTTCAGAACTTTTTCCACCTTCAATGTGACCTATAAACTGTACAACTCAATTGAAAAACAAACTGAAATCTTTTAGGAGGAGGGAAGAAAAAAAAAAAAAGAAAAATAATGTGGTTACATAAGTCTGCACACCCTCTTATAACTGGGGATGTAGCTGTGTTCAGAATTAAGCAATCACATTCCAAATCGTGTTTAAAATGATGGCAGCTGTATGCGGACTCCTTTTTAAGTGCCTCTGATTAACCCCAAATAAAGTTCAGCTGCTCTAGTTGGTCTTTCCCGAATTTTTCTTAGTCTCATCCCACAGCAAAAGCCATGGTCCACAGAGAGCTTCCAAAGCATCAGAGGGATCTCATTGTTAAAAGGTATCAGTCAGGAGAAGGGTACAAAAGAATTTCCAAGGCATTCGATATACCATGGAACACAGTGAAGACAGTCATCATCAAGTCGAGAAAATATGGCACAATTGTGACATTACCAAGGACTGGAGCTCCCTCCAAAATTGATGAAAAGACAAGAAGAAAACTGGTCTGGGAGGCTACCAAGAGGACTACAGCCACATTAAAGGTGCTGCAGGAATATCTGGCAAGTACTGGCTGTGTGGTACATGTGATAACAATCTCCTGTATTCTTCATATGTCTGGGCTATGGGGTAGAGTGTCCGTAAGAAAAGGCTTTCATCTTAAGAAAAACATCCAATCTAGGCTACATTTTGCAAACACACATCTGAAGTCTCCCAAAAGCATGTGGGAAAAGGTGTTATGGTCTGATGAAACCAAGGTTGAACTTTTTGGCCATAATTCCAAAATATATGTTTGGCGCAAAAATAACACTGCACATCACCAAAAGAACACCATACCCACAGTGAAGCATGGTAGTGGCAGCATCATGCTTTGGGGCTCTTTTTCTTCAGCTGGAACTGGGGACTTAGTTAAGATAGAGGGAATTATGAACAGTTCCAAATACCAGTCAATATTGGCACAAAACCTTCAGGCTTCTGCTAGAAAGCTGAACATGAAGAGGAACTTCATCTTTCAGCATGACAATGACCCAAAGCATACATCCAAATCAACAAAGGAATGGCTTCACCAGAAGAAGATTAAAGTTTTGGAATGGCCCAGCCAGAGCCCAGACCTGAATCAGATTGAAAATCTGTGGGGTGATCTGAAGAGCGCTGTGCACAGGAGATGCCCTCGCAATCTGACAGATTTGGAGTGTTTTTGCAAAGAAGAGTGGGCAAATCTTGCCAAGTAAAAATGTGCCATGCTGATAGACTCATACCCAAAAAGACTGAGTGCTGTAAAAATCAAAAGGTGCTTCAACAAAGTATTAGTTTAAGTGTGTGCATACTTATGCAACCATATTATTTTATGTTTATATTTTTTCTTCCCTCTACCTAAAAGATTTCAGTTTGTTTTTCAATTGAGTTGTACAGTTTATAGGTCACATTAAAGGTGTAAAAAGTTCTGAAATGATTCATCTTTGTCTCTTTTTTACAGCACAGAAACCTGACATTTTAACAGGGGTGTGTATACTTTTTATATCCACTGTACACTGCATATGTTGTGGAAAATCACTCACATACCACTTCTTATCACTCCGAAACACAGGCATGACACCAAGAAAAACAGAGTCCTCTGGTAATTTTCTTATGATTAGAGTTTATTTAGAAAAGACACAGCCTTTTATAATTGTTTACATAACAAGTGAATTAATCCATCTTTCCCCCTATCTATCATCATAGTATTGCCCACTAACAGCCAATTATATTTTATTTACATATATTATCTAAGAAGAATAACACATACTTTGCTGATATCTGTGCGTACATCTACTTTAAATGATACACTTGTGTGCAGTATATAACACTTATTAGACCTTGGAGATAAGTGAAAAAAAAATGTTATTATGTCTGTAAATGAAATTGCCAAGTCATGGGTCAGATGTATTTTACAATGAAAAATTACTGGTTTAATGCTTATATCCCAGCCAAATATCACACCTAAAACAAAATTAAAATATATAACTTAAAATTGTGCCTCTTAGATGCTCAATTTGATAGTAGAGGATTAGAAAACAGTTATGAAAAATGTCACTGAAATCAATGTTCTAAAGCAAATATTTGTCACAGTTACCCATATGTTTTCATAATCAGGGATAATTATTCCAAGAGGTTTACAATTATTCCTCCATCCACTGTGGCTATGTATTTATAAAGAGCAATGTTTGTGGTAACAAAAAACACCTAAATTGTAAAGAACCCAAATATTGGTGTCATTTTAAATCCACTCTCAAACATACTGAATACAGATCTTACATATATGTTATTCCCATTATAACTAGAGAGCAATGTTTGTTTATGGCACAAAACATCTAAATTGTAAAAAACATGAATTGGTATCATTTTGAATCTGCTCTCAATTATACTGAATAGAGATCTTACAAAAATGTATTTAAAATTTTCATTATGACTGTATATTTAAAAAGAGCAGTATTATTAGTAAACAGAAAAAACACCTACATTGTAAAGAACAATAATTGGTATTATTTTGAGTCAGCTCTCAGTCTTCTTTTTTTTTAATCTTCCTGACAATAGAGACTTTGTCCACACAGCTTACTATTTTACACTGCAAAACTAGTGCATAAACAACCATAAAAACCATCGAGCAGCCTTGTAAGGTACTAAGGGCCTCATTCTATTATCGGCCGCAGCCGTTGCGGGGCCGCAAGGACCGGCCGCAAGCTATTCTGCTATTCTATTCCCTTACGGCCGGGGATTCCGGCAGGCTTGCGGCCGGTGCCTTGCTATCTCTTGCGGCCGCTCGCGCCGGAGGAAAGCCTTTGATCTAAAACGTCCGCAAGAGATTTGCAATTCAATTGCTCCGGGAAACCTCTCTGCAAGGCTAAAAGCGAGCCGCAGCTTACTTGCAGGAAAGAGGTCTCGCTAGCACCAATTAAGCACATAAAATAGCTCAAATAAAGCCATCCTGCACTTTGAGAAGACTATAAAGGGATTTTAGGTGTTAGAAAAAATAGCACATAATTATCCTGTACTCAAATCCGTAAAATATTTTATTTTTAATATCCGTAAAATATCCATGTAAAAAGGCCAGAGTGCTTGGAGCACCTCAGACACGCCCACGCCGCAGCCGGAAAATAAACAGTTAATTTGAACTCGGGTTTGGGCAGATGTGCAAGCTTGAGAGTGGGTTCCTTTTAATCCTCATGTCCCCCAATATGATCCCTAGCATTTACAGAGCTGTACAGTGCAGGCTTGAATTTATTTTTGCGTTTTTATATTTCACAGCTTACGGCCGGTTCCAAGATATGCGGCCGGCCGTAAGATGAGATCCTTGCGGGGCCGTATAATAGAATCGCGAGTTAACTAAACCCCCGCAAGGAATCGCAGCCTTACGGCCAATTTACAGCCGATAATAGAATGAGGCCCTAAGGCATTATTTCACAAAAAGCAAAGTGAAAAGACCTATCTGACTTGCCTCAATTTACAGTTACATGGACTGTGCAGAACAGCTTGAATAGTTAAATACACACCGCCACCCAGTGGCCACATAGGAAAAGTACAATAATGGCTAAATATATGGGTTTTTTTCCCCCATAAAGAACATAACTTGATGACTGACTTTACACTGCTTCAAGTCTAATAACACTGATCCCTGAATACTCTTGAGAGCCAGATAATTGGAACTAGCTAATATAGCTCATTACCAATATAGTGCAATTTTGATCACTCACATACCACTTCTTATCACTCCTATTCTGGATCCCTCTTATGGAGTTTGGGGACTGGATAAGAGGAAATTACTCTATTAGCTGGATCCAAGGCTTTCTAGCCAATGTGCACCTAGATGTAATAATCCATAGTGAACTTGATTTTTCATGTATAATATCCATTCAGGTAAACCATGTATCTGATCTGTATTGGATACATTTAGATGTATTTTCTTTGTTTGTTGTAGTTTTGTTTATTTTTCTTTCTTGCATATTTGTGTCTTTTTGTTCTATATATTTGTTTTTCTTTTTTTATTGTTGTAGCTATGTCAGTAATCAAAAACATAAAATGAAAAGGCTTAGTCAGTTAATTGTGAAATGCTTTATTGAAGATGATAATGTAATACATCTGAGGGAAATTTGTAAAATATAATGTCCTATAATATGCCTTTTAATAAAACTTATTGGGGAAAAAAACAAACACACATAGGCAGATAAACAATGCGTTTGATCCTCTTATCTTACCAGTGAGTTAAGTGGAAGTGGACACAAGGACTCATGAAGACCCTGTTAGTTGTGTTTTTTTATCTGAATTACATTAACATTAATGGGAATAAACGCTTACCAGAACACATGAGAATAAAGCAATCCCAAACTAACGGCTTTTCCTATGCTATAGATTATTTCTTATACAAATATATATAATATATATATACACACACTATGTAGGTATAAATATCCAAATTAACTCCCAAAATATTTACAAAGTTAAACACAAATTATAAAAAAAGTTCTATTGCCAGTGTAGTTTTTTTTCATCATAGAGAAATCCATATATGAACCGCAAAAGCACTTGATATAAACATACATTTAAAATGCTGCAATTAAATAGTTTGCTTTATACTGTATTGATAATAAATCATTATTGTACCCATCACTAGCCTGAATGGTATATTTACTCTAACCTCACTACCAGTTACGCTAACACTGTCAGCGGATGTACGGGACCCTCCATATTCCCCAGCCTGCTTCCCCATTCACACCACTGTCCCTTGGTGACAGCCAGCTTTTCCTCCACTATATTGGATCCCATACAACAAAGCACCTCATAACTAGGGACCCCTCTGCCACCATTACATCAATAAATTCACACAACAATACAATAATTCAAGTCATATTGTGGCCCTCTCCATGAACAACATGTCTCTTTCATCCCACAGGTCACAATAAGAATGTAGCTGTCACAGTTCAGGCTAGGAGAACATTGTCCGGGGAGAGAAGGAGGGAAGAGTACCAATAGTTCTTGTCAAGTCAGTGCCTCTAATAGTCGCACAAAGCTTCCCACTCCCTTTTTAGTGTAGTCCTGACAGATGATTCCTTGGCTACACAGACTTTGCTGATGGTCTCCCAAGGCAGAAGGATAAGTATTGTGATGGACCTTGTCCCTCCGGTTTTAAATAGTGAAATGAAAAGTCTTTAGGGGTAAGCTCCATTGTAGCAATTGCCCCTTGTCTTCTGACACTCAAGACGGCTACCATGGGGGAATATGATCAGTTACCACAGTGAACTGCCTTTCATTGAGGTTGTGTTGTGGTTGTTTTTTCAAGGCTCATACCATAACCAAACACTCCTTTTCTACTGCTGCATAGGCCACCTCCCTGGGAAGCAGCTTCCTACCGAGGTAGGCTATGGGGTGCTCACATCTCTGCTCATGCCTCTATATTTGGATTGGGGGCTGTACTGAGCCAGAAGGATAAGTCTGTACTATAAAGATCTGTTGGTAGTCTGGGGTAGCCAGAACAAGGGAGCAAGTTAGAGCATCCTTGGGGGCTTGAAAGGCATTCTGACAGGCAGTGGTCCAGTTCACCATAATTGTCATCCTCTGTCAAGTCAGGCCCATCAATGGTTTGGCCATGGCACTATAACAGGGAATAAACTTGCGATAATACCCCATGGTACACAGGAAAGCCATCACCTGCTTCTTTGTCTGGGTATCCCAGCAATCTAACAATTTGGTGTCTCCCAGGTGCTCGGGTTCGGCATGTTGTGGATCGGGTAGATAAATTATTGGGAGGGGCTGGAGATGAACCGGCGGTCTTGTTACATATTGGTGCCAAAAGACAAAGTTAGTGGAAGATGGAGTGTCCTAAAGAATGATTTTAGAGAATTAGGGATTACGCTTAAGGTAAGGACCTCCAATGTAATTCTAAGGAAGGGTTTGGGTTTTTAGAGCGCTGGGCTGACTTCTCAATTGGGTACAATCTCTATAGCAGTGATGGATTGCACCTTAATGACGAGGGAGCTGCTGTGCTAGGGGAAAGGGTGGTCTAACAGCTGGGGGAGTTTTTTAAACTAAGAGGAGAGGGGGACTAGATAGAAGTAATGTGGTAGTAAGTGTAAAGGGGGTAAGGAATGAATTAACTATTCATGTGGGAGGACGGTTAGTATAGTCAATAGGGAGGTACTGCTAAGTAACTCCAGAACAACAGACTCATAAGATGTATGCTTACTAATGCCAGAAGCTTGCCAGGAAAAATGGGAGAGTTAGAATTATTAGCAGTAAATGAGAAATGGGATTTAATTGGCATTACTGAAACATGGTGGGATGATTTTTATGACTAGACTGTTAATCTGGATGGTTATAACCTATTTAGGAAAGATATGATGAATAAAAGGGTAAGAGGCATTTGTCTATGTTAAGCCTGAATGTAAGCCTATGGTCAGAAAATATATTTATACTGGAACTAGTGTTAATTTGGAATGTTTGTGGGTAGAGTTAAATATTAGAGAAGCAAATTCCAAAAGAATATTGGTAGGAGTATGCTATAAACCCACAAATATAATTGAAAGTGAGGAAATTATTATTACAGATTGGAAATGCAGCTAAGCATGGGCAAGTTCTAATAATGGGAGATTTTGACAACCCTGAAATAAACCAGATGAGTGAAACCAGCAGTATGGGTAAACAGGTTAGGGAGCAGGTTCTTGAGTACACTCAGGGATCATTATCTGGCCCAGGTTATACAAGAACCTACTAGAATTGAAGCTATCTTGGATTTAGGTATAACAAATAATATTGATATGGTATCAAATGTTGAAATAGGACAACCTTTGGGAAACAGCGATCACAACACAATCTCATTTGAGATTGAATGAAAAAAAACAAAACTGTAAGGGGCCAAAAATAATTCAGTATTTTAAAAAAGGGCAGATTTTAACGATCTGAGGGCAGCAATACAAAGTATTGACAGGTAAAATTACTGAACATAAATGGACAACATCTAAATCCGTACTAAATATACATACACATCGGCATATACCATGTGGGAATAAAAGTAAAACGGAGTAAATTACATTCAACATGGATTAATAATGATTTAAAGATCAAGATACGGCGTAAAAAACAGGCATTTAAATTATACAAACAAGAGGGGATAGAGTCTGCTTTACGTGAGTATAAGGAAACCAACAAGGCTTGCAAAAGGGCTATTAGACTGGCTAAAATAGAAAATGAAAAATTAGTTGCAAAGGAAAGTAAGACTAACCCTAAAATATTTTTTTAAGTATATACATGGGATGAAGGCCAGGAAGGAAGCTATAGGAGCATTACAAGAGATTATGGGAGTACTTGTGGACAACCACCTACATAACAGTTCTCAATGCCAAGCAGCAGCTGCAAAGGTAAATAAACTATTATCATGTATTAAGAAGGGTATAGAAGCAAGGGAAGCAAATATAATTCTACCACTAAACAAATCCCTAGTACGCCCTCATTTGGAATATGGAGTACAGTTTTGGGCACCACTTCATAAAAAGGACATTTTAGAACCGGAAAAAGTACAGACGTGGGCAACAAAACTAATAAGGGGAATGGAGGGGCTAAGCTATGAAGAAAGACTAACCAAATTAAACTTATTATCTCTAGAAAAAAGGCGTCTAAGAAGGGATAGGATTACCCTATATAAATACATCCAGGGTCAGTATAAAGATTTGTCAAGGAAGCTTTTTGTGCCAAGAGGTTTTCAATTGACAAGAGGACATCCCTTGAGGTTAGAAGTAAAAAGATTCCACCTTAAAGAAAGAAAAGGGTTCTTCACGGTAAGGGAAGTTAATCTGTTGAATTCTCTACCAAGGGATTGGATATATTTTTAAATAAAAAGGGTATTCAGGGTTATCCTGGTTAATCAAAGAGGGAGTATTGCTCCAGGGAGAAATCCGATCACCAGTATCCAGGGTCAGGAATGAATTTTTTTTTAACCTTTTGAGACAATTGGCAAAGTTTCAGTTGGGTTTTTTCTGTTTGCCTTCCTCTGGATCAATTAACAACTAATCCACATATTGCAGATCAGAGGAAATCTTAAAAAGGTTGAATTCGATGAGCTAAAAGTCTTTTTTCAACCTCAATTACTATGCAACATCTGCCCCCTGTCCAGCGAGTAGCCCAAATACTGTACCTCTGCATTCGCTAACTGCACTTGTGTGGATGGATAGTTATCTTAGGCTGTAGGTGATCCTCCTACGTATTACTAAACATGGCAACAAATCCAGGTACCACTGCAACAATTTATCAACTAACCTCTGAGAGGTAGAATGGGCATTCTTCATCCCAAATGGTTTCACTTTGCTAACGAGATTCGGTGATTTAATGCAATCTCAGCAAGGGGGATCTGCCAATAGCCCTTGGAGAGATTCAGGGTGGTTAGGTACTGAGCAGTACTATGGAACCTTTTACAAAGCTTATTTGTCTGGGGGTGATATGGGGATGAGCTCAGGTTATACCAGATAACTTCCACAATTGCGGAGTGACACTAGCCATAAATCGGAGTACATCTTCATCCTGGCAAATACTCCCACTAATACCCCTCTGCAACCTTAAAACAGCAAAAATATTACCTAGGGTCATTACACATCAAATCAACTCAAAAAGCAAGGGTTTCGTCACCCTTCGTCTCAGATTTTGATGAAATTTGGTGTGCACTCTTCGCCTATGGTTGAAAGAAACCCACTTAAAATGTTTCCCTCTCTCTCAAATGGTTTTAATTTTATAACACTTCAAAGTTTCAATAATCTGCATTGTCTGTTCCTCTTGAGAACCTCGGCACAAGATACCCTTGCATACATTTTTTTTTTTTTTCTCCATAACCGATGATCAGATCTCTTTGAAATTTTACACAGAGCTCAATAAAATGAGGATTTAATAAAAAAATATGGCACTCAAAATACGTATAAATGTACTTTTAGTCTAGTTTTTGGTGGAAAAATGAGGTTTAGAAAACCAGAATTTTCAGCGTGTGGGCACGATGGAACCAAAATGTTTTGATGTTTCAAATGATTGCAAAGACATGCTCTTTCTTGACAAAGAAGGGCATTTATGGGTTTTTTTATTCCTTGTAACGAAAATTTTACGTTTTGGACATCGTAGGAAAAAAATGGCTACTGGGTAGCCATTTTGTACAACTTTCCTACAATCCTGAGCTGTAACAGAAAAAAATGAAACAAAGTTGTTCATCTTAAAATGTAACATAATATTGGTTATCATATTTATTTTTTTCGAAAGTGCATACTTCTTTTAATTTTGGGATACTTGGAATAAAAAAAAAGAAAAGAAAAATAATTTACAGTCAGTGGAACATTAAATGCTGACATGTAAGGAAATAAGACCTAGCAAGAAAAATATTCCCAAAAAATAAAAATTGAGTATTATATACAAACTAGGAAATTGCCCGTCAAAAATGACGGGAATAAAACTGTAAGGCTAGCAATGCTTTTTAACACACAAAGTGAGGCTTTTGCTCCTCTGAGCACCTTTGGCGCTCATTGCGAGCCTCTCCTTCCGTGTGCTTCAAGTTTCCTGTTTTGCAGTCTCTCCCGCTTGCAATGTTCATTTCGAGCCCCGCATTCCCCGCTCCTCGTGTGGCTTGCAATGAGCGCCTTTGGCACTCATTTCAAGCCTTTCGTCCAGCCTACTGTACGGCCACTCATTGCCGGGTTCATTAACCTTCAAGTTTTGGGCTTGGAAATGTCATGTGTCGCTTTCCACCATCATCACCCCCCTGTTCCTTCCCTGTGTGTCTGCTGAATGTTTTGCGTGTTACGTGCTAGATGCCGTTGTGTATTTTCTAAGTCCTGCATGCCTGGCTTTGCTCATTTTCATCCAGTTTCAGATTTCTTACGTTTTTTGGCCGCCATTTTGTTCCTCGCCTCAACGATTTTCAATTGACGAAATATGGCAGATATGGCTTCAAATTGCTTGCAACCTCACTCTCGGGCTTCCTGGCTCTTCTCCTGTGCGAGTGTTTTTTTTTTATATATCATTTTGTTTGTTTTTTGGGGTTTTGGAGTTACGCGCTTCAACTAAGTTTGGCCGTTAAATTGTGCAAAAGTGCTACGTGCTTAAACTGCTCACCTTGCGAGGCTCGCAGTGCAATGGGCGCCTTTGGCGCTCATTTCAGCCTAAGTCCGGCGTGCTTCAACTGTCATAATTGCATAGTCTGTTATGGTAATTTTTTTACTTTAGTTTAATTGTTGTCCTTCTGGTTATTAATGTATCTGCTGTCATAAAACTGTCTCATTATGGCTTACGCCTCAATGTATTTAACATATATGTTAAAAAGTCTCCATGCATCCATTAATTTCAAGATGGCATGCAAATATTCTTTTTTTTTTTTTTTTTGTATGATAGACATGTCCTTGTATGCAATAATATTCTGAAACACAAATTGGGGATCATGAATATGATGCATAATTTTTCAATTTTAATCTTTTTCTTGCTAGGCTTTTTTTTTTTTTTTTTCACGATAGCCAATTTTCCTAATTTCAAAACCCCCAAAAGTAAAAAGAAGTCTGAACTTTCGAAAAAACTTTAACAACCAATATTTTGCTACATTTTAAGATGAACAACTTTGTGTCATTCATTTTTTCTATTACAGCTACGGATTGTAGGAAAGTTGTACAAAATGTTTCCTACGATGTCAAAAAAAAAAAGTAAAATTTTCGTTACAAGGAATAAAACACCCATAAATGTCATTCTGTGTCAAGAAAGAGCATGTCTTTGCAATCATTTTCAACATCAAAACATTTTGGTTCCATTGTGCCCACACGCTGAAAATTCTGGTTTTCTAAACCTAATTTTTCCACCAAAAACTAGACTAAAAGTACATTTATACGTGCCCACAATTCAGGTTTTCTAAACTTTTCCACCAAAAAAAAATACGCAACACGTACATTTATACATTATTATTTTTTTAGGCATTTATATACAATATTTTGAGTGCTGATGTATTTTGAAATCCTCAGCATTTTATTGAGCTCTGCGTAAAATTTCAAAGAGATCTGATCATTGGTTATGGAGGGAGAGAAAAATGTACGCAAGGGTATCTTGTGCAGAGGATCCCAAGAGGAACAGACAACATAGATTTACTGAAACTTTGAAATGCTATAAAATTAAAACCGTTTGAGATAGAGGGAAACATTTTTAAGAGGGTTTCTTTCATAAGGGAAGGGTGTACACCAAGTTTCATAAAAATTTGAGACAGAGGGCGACGTGGGATGACCCTAGGGAGACAGCTTCAGTAGCATAATCCAGTATAGTAAGAACTACTTCCTGGTCCTGATAGTCCTGGCTAGGTCCAATAATGTTGGAAGAAGGTATACGTAACTGGAATTGAAGAGGGGCCCGAGAACCCCCTCCTGGGCGAACATACCGCTGAGGCATCACAGGAGTTACAGCAATTAGTAACATCCCAATTAACCCCAGGCCAGTAGAACAGCCTGGTAAAGTGATACCAGGTTTTCTTAATCCCTATGTGGCCAGCTAAGGGCTACATTTCTGGAAATGTATGCCTGCTAACGTCCTGGGTAATTCTGACTATACAGTAGTCCCTTTCCCCACACACAAATCTCCCCTTTTGGACCTGTTCCCTGCTGCTCAGACCTTTTCTCATGGCCAGCTATGGTCCCATCTTTGCCTAATTCTGTTTTTACCTCCTCTACCACTGGCCTAAATAAATCCCTGTTCCCCAGCAGACAATGGACTCACCCTGGGTTTCAGAGTGCTTGGCTTCTTCCTGACCCTCTCTGTGTCCACAGGAACGGTCTTGGGTGATTGGGCCCTGATGACTGCAATCACATAACGACTTTCCAGTTGTCCCAAGTAGTTGCCCAGCAAAATATCTAGGTAATCCAGGCATCACTCCCATCTCCCTTACCCGGTTCCCCCAATCCCACCGGGCAACTGGGATGTGAAAGGTGTGGCCTTGGCCACCATCACCTCCACAGTCTAGTGCAAAATTGCTGCCCGTGGTACCAAATTCGGGTGTACCATAGTAAAAGTAGCCATGGTATCCTAGATATTGCCTGAAACAAAACAGGTTAAACATGTTAGACCCCCTGTTTCCGGAGTCAAATTTAACTTCGTGGTATAAAGATCTTCTCGCTCATGGTCATCTCTGGGTCCTCCCTGGCCACACCCCATTCCCCCAGGTACTGCACTGGTCAGGTAACTGGTCTCTTAAGTCTGCGCAGTCCATTGGGGCAATCCCTTTTTAGGTGTCCTGGCTGGTGACACCAATAACATTCCTCCTCTGTTTCTGCAGGTCACAGGGCGAGGACCAACGATGTTAGAAGGTCTGGGCCTCCACCCCTGGGTCTCTTTATGCAGTAGAACCAAGTGGCAACTGTTGAACTGGGCAGGTTACTGCAGGGTGCGTTGGAGGATGCCAGGTCCCCATTTGGCACTAGCCCCCTTCGCACTCTCACCTCTGGGAATCACAAAATGATCAGCCAATTTAGCAGTAGCCTCCCTGGTGTTGTATTTCTGGTCCTGCACCCACACTCTCAGTTAATCAGGGCAGATAACATACAATTGTTCAATGAGGATCAAATCCCCAAATGTGATTGCCCCCTTCCACCAACTGAGGTAGGCATGCTTCAACCGACATCACTTCGGAGTACGTGTCCCCGGAACCACTGGTGCAAGTGCGGCATACCTGTCTACTAGCCAACAGTAACCCACTCTTCCTCTGGCACTTGATGTAAATCACAGTTACTCAAAGTCCTGTAGGAAACCATCAATGTTCCCTTTCGTATCACAGAAGTGCTTAACACTGCTCTATGCCATCTTTAGCCGGGCTGTGCCTGGATCCTTTTCCTCCTTAGATCTTAGACAGGAATGAACAGCTTCCTTTCTGCTGCAGCTGTACATCACAGATTAGTTAGGTCCAGAGGATCATCACCTGTTTCCTTGGTTATCTCTGGCACGACAGACCTCCACCTCTGCAATGTCCTGAACACCTCCTCCTCTGCAGTGAGTTCCATCTCAGGAACCTCCTCCCTTGTTTCCATACTTTCAACACTTTGGAGTTGGTCATCCTACTGCAGTTCCTGATCATGTTTGTCTTGGTGGTTCCCACATCCAAGCAAAGCCTTTCTCCCTCAGTTATTTGAAAGCAGCGAACATGTTCTAGTAGTTTGATATCCTGTGATTCTTTTCAGGGATTCCCAAAGACTGCCACCAGCTGTGACAACCTACTGCTTCTGTTGGGCTTGATAGGAACCTACCCAGTAGGGCTGTCTTTTTATATATTTTTTTGTATATATCCCTGGTAGCAGGAAAAGAACCAACTCCGCTTATAGTAGGAGCCAACAAGCAAATGATACTAATTGTAACAGAGTCCAATGCAGGCTCAGCAGCAATAATCCCAGTAATAAGAATTGTTATTCCCTCAGAATGAAACCTACACATCAATTATGTAGTTCAGACTAACAACTGTTTTATTGATGGTGGAAAAGCATATTTATGCACAACACAGTCCAGCCAATCTCCACAAGCCCCCACCCTGACCATATGGGGAGGCCTGTCCAAGTAATGTCACCATCCCCAATCACCCCTTGGTTCTGGAGCCTAACTTATTGCCCGGTCTAATTGGCCCTTAGATTCCGGATGCCAGTGGGTATACGATCAGATCTGGAGTGGAGACACTTAAGTCTGCCGATTTAGGTGATCCTCCATATACCCCAGCTTGCTTACCTATTCACACCTAAGTGTCCACTGTTACATGGCGATGGCCAGCTCTTCCTCCACTGTACAGGATTCCCTGCAACCAAGCACCTCATAACTGGTGACCCCTCTGCCTCAGGGACCCTGGATAAACACTTTGGGCTATTACTACCCAGGGCCACATGCTATAGACCACAGGTCAACTACCCGCACAGACTGTTTGGGTTCGTGGAAATCTCTGCACCAGCACCCTGATATCTGTCTTCTGTATCAGAGTCTATCAGGAATCAGGACTTCCAGGAGTCACAGTAACCTTCTTGTGATGGTGATCAGGACAGATATACAATAAGATCAAATAAAGTTCAAACACTGGGACTTGTTCCCATATTCTCAATTCCATACATATTCCATTACTCAAAAAATGAAATCACTTATTCATATATCCATGTTGTTAATGTAATGGGAAAGTTACCATAAGTAGTGTAATAATTGCATTATGATCATTACTAAAAAAAAACAACAAAAAAAAAAAAAAACACTTTTAGAACCAATGGCAACACACAAGTCCCATTGAGTAGATAAGTAACCACAAAATTCCAGGCTGAGAACCCGCCAAACTTAACATTTAAAAAAATATACAGATGTACATACTTATCAGGAGGGGACATCTGTATATATTTTTCAAACATCTGATGTTATGTTATTTTGTCACTTGTTTTCGGGGAAATGAAAGCTACAGTGGATATAAAAAGTCTACACACCCCTGTTAAAATGTCAGGTTTCAGTGCTGTAAAAAAATGAGACAAAGATAAATAATTTCAGAACTTTTTCCACCTTTAATGTGACCTATAAAATGTACAACTCAATTGAAAAAACAAACTGAAATCTTTTAGGTGGAGGGAAGAAAAACAAAAAAATAATGTGGTTGCATAAGTCTGCACACCCTCTTATAACTGGGGATGTAGCTGTGTTCAGAATTAAGCAATCACATTCCAAATTGTGTTAAAAAGGAGTCAGCATACACCTGCCATCATTTTAAAGTGCCTCTGATTCACACCAAATAAAGTTCAGCTGCTCTAGTTGGTCTTTCCTGAAGTTTTCTTAGGCGCATCCCACAGCAAAAGCCATGGTCCACAGAGAGCTTCCAAAGCATCAGAGGGATCTCATTGCTAAAAGGTATCAGTCAGGAGAAGGGTACAATAGAATTTCCAAGGCATTAGATATATCATGGAACACAGTGAAGACAGTCAGCATCAAGTGGAGAAAATATGGCACAACAGTGACATTACCAAGAACTGGAGCTCCCTCCAAAATTGATGAAAAGACGAGAAGAAAACTGGTCTGGGAGGCTACCAAGAGGCCTACAGCAACATTAAAGGAGCTGCAGGAATATCTGGCAAGTACTGGCTGTGTGGGACATGTGACAACAATCTCCTGTATTCTTCATATGTCTGGGCTATGGGATAGCGTGGCAAGAAGAAAGCCTTTTCTTACTAAGAAAAACATCCAAGCAGGGCTACATTTTGCAAAAACATCTGAAGTCTCCCAAAAGCATGTGGGAAAAGGTGTTATGGTCTGATGAAACCAAGGTTGAACTTTTTTGCCATAATTCCAAAAGATATGTTTGGCGCAAAAACAACACTGCACATCACCAAAAGAACACCATACCCACAGTGAAGCATGGTGGTGGCAGCATCATGCTTTGGGGCTGTTTTCTTCAGCTGGAACTGGGGTCTTCGTTAAGATAGAGGGAATTATGAACAGTTCCAAATACCAGTCAATATTGGCACAAAACCTTCAGGCTTCTGCTAGAAAGCTGAACATGAAGAGGAACTTCATCTTTCAGCATGACAACGTCCCAAAGCATACATCCAAATCAACAAAGGGATGGCTTCACCAGAAGGTTAAAGTTTTGGAATGGCCCAGTCAGAGCCCAGACCTGAATCAGATTGAAAATCTGTGGGGTGATCTGAAGAGGGCTGTGCACAGGTGATGCCCTCGCAATCTGACAGATTTGGATTGTTTTTGCAAAGAAGAGTGGGCAAATCTTGCCAAGTCAAAATGTGCCATGCTGATAAGACTCCTACCCAAAAAGACTGAGTGTTGTAATAAAATCAAAAGGTGCTTTAACAAAGTATTAGTTTAAGGGTGTGCATACTTATGCAACCATAATATTTTATTTTTATATTTTTTCTTTCCTCTACCTAAAAGATTTCAGTTTGTTTTTCAATTGAGTTGTACAGTTTATAGGTCACATTAAAGGTGGAAAAAGTTCTGAAATGATTTATCTTTTGTCTAATTTTTTTTACAGCACAGAAACCTGACATTTTAACAGGGGTGTGTAGACTTTTTATATCCACTGTATGTTTTAAGATTTGTGGGTTCTCAGTGGGGAATGTGTGGTTAGTTATCTACTCAATGTGACTTGTATGTTGCCATTGGTTCTAAAAGTGTTATTTTCTATGAATGATCATAGTTATCAGGACAGGTTACTTATAGGGTGGAGATAGGTTCAGTATTGCAGCCACCAGGAGCAAAATAAGAGATGCACACGATTTCTATATGTCTCCAGAAGTGAACAGATTTTTTTTGGAAGGTCAACAATTTTATAGCAGTTAGATACAAGGGGGTGTACACAATGTAACAATGAGAGGATTTGCCAGACAATTACAGGAGATGACCCCACATGGGGTCTAAAAGTACCTTGATGGTTGGCACCTGAGAACAATAAGGCTACCTTCTAATACACATCTTGCCGTCTCCAGCTGACTAGCACATGGGAGAGGTAATCAGCTTATCTGGGCAAACAATAGGACAAAACAGATAATAGATCAATAGAGGTGTCTGCTCACTGCAGACTCAGCACATCCTGTTTAGCACATCAGAGATGTACTTATATTATCAGCCAACAATAAAAAAAAAAAAAAAAAGCAGATTACAATACAATGGAGTGTCTGGAGCCAAGCCGTGTGTCCTTTAATATGCTAAGATCAAGGAATTGGAAAAAGGGGTCCTTGATACACTAACATAAATTCACCCAACTATACAATAATTATTATGATCACCCCCATACTGTGGCACTCTCCACAAACAGCATGGCTCCCCCATCCCACAATAAGAATGTAGCCGTTACAATTCAAGTACTCAGGCTGGAAGGACAATGTACTTGGAGACGAGGTAAGAATACCAATAATCTAACAATTGTGCAAAGCTTTTGGTCTATCACCCCCCCCCCCCTCCAGCCATGACATCACAAATGTTTTTTAATCCAATGTGTGATATGGATATGGTGCTTACTTATCTGCACTAAGCTGTGGTATCTGACACCTAATACAGCAGAGTGCTCCCTTACCTACTGCTCTCAGCACTCATGCCATAGCAATGCACACAGTAACAATTTGCTACAGCCTTGTGTCGCATACAGCTTTGTTATACTGTGCCCGCTGATTGACCAGGCACGTGCATGGTCCCATTATCGACCATAGTTTATGATTTACCAGACAGTTTGTGTAGGTGGGTAACAACTTTTGCAGTACATAGCAGAGTTCCTTGAGGAAAATCCCTCAAATCAGGAGCTGATCACCATGGGAATTTAGCCAATTGCTGCAATAGTGGAATAGTCATTCTGCGCTTTGCAGCTGAGGAAATGTTTGGCTAAGCCATGAAATGGCAGGGATGCCACTCAAAACAAAAAAAGTCACTAAAGAGGTATCTAGTCAACTATAATACATAGTTGCAGACCAGCCAGTTCTAACAAATATATGAGGAGATTGGCAAGGAAAATCTATAGATCAAGGGTGTATATAGGTTTCAGAAATTAAAGGGCTGCTATTATGAACATTAGCAGCTCTGTAAGCCATGAACATAATTCTGATTTTGTTTAGGCTATTTGAGTAGAATAATCTATTTTGTCTTCGTTAGATCACTTCCTGACAGCTGGATGATGGGGTATCCTTTTTCTCATCAGTGATGGAAGAGGCTTTGTTAGATAATTGAATTTTTACTGCACCTCTCCATCACTAACACACCAACAATTAGGCAATTTGCATCAATACATGCAACCACAGCTCTACATAAATGTAACTGCCCATCTTGCACACCAGCACTGATGCCATCAAGGTCCAGAAGGGACATCAAAATGTATTTATTTTTTCAAATTTAAAAATGTTTGCATTACTTTTCCTAGCTAAATTATGCTTAGTTAGATTAAACGTTTTGAAACCTCTTACCCATCGTACAGTGATTCTTTAATGCTGTTTGGAAGCAAAACAAACACAATTAACATGTTGGAGGATAGTGTCTCACATATGCATATATATGTCAACTTTTTGCTTGGTGAATGGGGTTGTTTCTAGACAGTTTGGTGCTTTCCATTTTCAGAACTTTCTTTGCATTATATATAGCACATTGTAGGGCTTATATTTAAATTTAAGGGTGTAAATCAACAACTGACACAAAGAACACATTATTGGATAGAGATGTTGGAGATGCTTTTCTATTAAACAGTAGTAGAGATGGGATTAAGATAGAATGAAGAAAATGTAAAATCAAATATCAAAGACTATAGAACACAAAGCTGGATGCATGAACGGAATAAAAAAAAAGGAACCAAATACACACATGCAAAGTATGAAATTCATCAAATGTTGATTGGAGATAAAAATAAAAATTACTACTGCATAATATCTATATGTACAATGTACACAATGTTTACTATTACTTCAATCAGCTGCTCAAAAAGTAAATACCCATTATTTTTCCAAAAGTCTTTCAATTTTGTTTTTATTATACTTGCTTTCAGAGTAATAAAACACACAACATTGCAGAAATCTATTATCATAAACACTCAGAAGAGAATATATGAAAAGAAAAAAAACCTCCAGCATTTAATTTGACAACACTGATACTGTGACAAAACAGGAAGGTCACTTTTTAGAGCACTTCTATTGCCTAGAATACAGTAACCAGAATGTATTAACAGGTAAATCATTCACCAGATCTAGAAAACAGTGGACTTAGGGCAAGCTCTGTGTTTTTTCTTACAAGAGGATTCTCTACAATATAGTCAGTAGGAAATTGTATGTATTTGACAGCAAGCATCTCACACAAAAATGGGTTATTTTTATATAAAATATTTTACATGAATTTTACTCCATATTGCACAATAGTGATAGCTGTTGTACCAGAGACAGGATGCATGGACAGTAAGAATGTATTTCTCTACAAATTACATTGCACACTTTAGTGACTGGTTTGAAAGACTTTGAGAGGAAGAAATTGATAGTAAAATTATTTATATATATATATATATATATATATATATATATATATATATATATATATATATATATATATATATACTTTTATAACTTGTTCATCCTATTGGGACGCATGTGTACAAAGCCTTTAGTTCTAAATAGCAGAGTCTGAAATATGTGTAGCAGCTATATCTGGAGATAATTCAGAGAAGTTGGCGCCTGAAAGAACTTAAAAAATCTGTCTTTTATTTAATCACAAGCTGTGGTGCTACAGTAATTTGATCTGTGTGTTTATTTAAGGGAGTACCTGAATCAAGGGCTACAGATGAAATAAAGTGTATCCATGCAATGAAGTTAAGATCCAATTGAGACTCATACTCTTGTATTCCAAAATTAGACAATATCTTGAAGGGACCAGTTTTACAGATGACATGTGTTCAGTCTTTACAATAAAAGATTTGGATGCATTTGGTCTATAAAACCAAAATTCAGGGAGAAATACATTTTGTTATTTGAGGCAATAATCATTCATTGATACTGCACCATTGCGAGTCCTTTGCTCAACTTTTTTGTTTTTATTTGTAAGTGTTTAAGGTGTCTGTTCTGGTATAGAAAATATCATTTAACATATTTTGAATGTTATTTTTAGGCAGAAATTAGTTTAAGATCCTGCCTCGTACCCAGCTGGTTGAATTAAAAGCATCTCAGAGTGGTAGATGACTGAGATTCTCAAAAAGAACAATGAAGGGTCATGTTTATTAGATTCTCCTAAGAACTTGATAATGTGCAAAATATGTTTAAAACTAAAGGCTGTATTATATAAATTTTAAACTATTGGATTTGTTTAGTGGTGATATAGTATATGTTTGTTTCTAACAGGATTACAAATCTGGGAGGAGTGGGGTAACCGTGGATTCAGGTATGATCTCTATTCAGCCATATTCAATGATTACTTCATCTAGCACTTAATAGAATTCAATGGAAATATAAGTCACAATAGCATGTAGCTTGAGGGGAGGAATATTTTAACTGTTCAAGATGAGCTCCCCAAGACACAAGCATAGTTATACAAATATATTTTATCTACTTATACTTCAATGTCATTTGCCTATCTTGCATAGCATATGTTGCCATTATAAATACTTTAGAGTGCATGTAATGTTTTTTACAAAATTATAGTAGTCCTTTAATATTCAACCATCTGGGCATGCTCTTCATAATCATTCACCGCTGTGTAATAATTAATGTCCAAATATATCAGAGAGCCAGGATGTAGGATCTTGAAAAGCTATTTCTACCTGAAAATAGCAACAGCCAAGTTTAGTTATTTAATACAACACTGTCACTACAAAGGTAATGGCATTGTATCTGATTTGATTCAGCATAGAAAAAATTCATGATGAGCTTCTATACCTCCCTCTGTCTATGAGTAGTAGTATAGCAGTCATTATTGACACGAGTAATTATTGCATATGCCTCATGGTTTGTTTTTTGTTTTATTATGTAAACTACATTTCAGTACAATTTCATTCATCCATAATTGCTACAGAACCGGATTCAATCTTAGTCCATGCTTGCCCAATTCTAGTCAGAGTGCTAAAGTCAGATTCAATTTTGGAATATTTCTGTGAGCACAGGCAAATAAAACATGAGTGAGCCACCGACTCACCTGTACTCACAGGATGTACAAGAATTCAGCACAATACTGGCCCTCAGGAAATGGATTAGGACACCCTCTAATATTAGACAGACTTGGCTAAAGGTTTAGGCTTGTGTTTGAGTGGATTCAAATGCCATTTTAATGAAGCCTCGCAATTGGGAATCGGGGGGGGGGGGCAGATGACGACAAAAGCAACAACTGATAAATTGGAACTACTGTTCCACATTCCCTAAAATGACATTTTTTAAATGTTTCACTTCTGGAAGAACTTTATATATATATATATATATATAAAAAAAAAATCAGTTTCAGACTATTGCCTTTAAATATCTCCTGTAACTCACAAAAAAAAAAAAAAAGTATAAAGAAGAGCAAAACTAGAATACATCGTAATCTTCTTGGTGTTAAAGTTATGTTACCTTCTACAAAAATCCAGCAGTTTGTTAAAGGTATTATACACATTACAACAGAATAAGATAATGGAATGAGAAATCATCAATATGCATACATTACCTAATGACATTTTTCAAATTCACCTTATTTGCCATAAAGAAAACATTAATGCCTTTGGTAATGGAAATCTACTACTCAAGCTAATAAAAATGTCATTCACTTGCCATTTAGAACACAGGAGAAATGCAACATTAAATCACAAAAAAACGTATTATCCATTTATTTTTCCCAAATATAAAACTGGAGGAAAAAAATGAAGCGGACAGTCAAACATTTAAACAAGATAAAATAGGTAATTCATATTGTTGAGTTTGCAGATCTACCTAATTATTGAAATTATTAATATGGTAAGTTCACAGGAATGGTAAGTGTCCATCAGAGGCCTGAAAATATGTTAATTGAAAACCCAGCCGATGCCAAAAGAACAGTTCTGTTTTCAAAAATACACTTGGATATTCTGTACCTCTTGGACAGAGCCAATGCAAAATAATGTTTTAGAACATCCAAAGCTGAAGAGAAATATATTCTTCAACTCTGAAAGGGGTAAATATTGGCTTATTAAATGCTCTGCTGCATTGGTAGCATATGTTTTATTATGCATGCACAAATAAATTTGTTTGGATGATTCATACACATACATTTGGTAATTTTGTATGAATCTTTAACCTTTTCATATACACATACACACATATGAACATAAAGATATATACACCATTAGCAAGTATATGTATAATTTATTTTTCTTTCCAGCAAAGAAAAAAAATAAAGGACACATATTTAAAATATTCTCAAAAGTTGCAAAAGAAATATATAAATTACTTGTATATCTTTGAAATCATTTTTTGAACATTTTGTTTTTCATTAAAAAAATGAACATTTGCATGTCCCCAACTAAGTAGCTTTTCAACTACTCTAAATTGCATTACTACTTCACAGAAATGCCAGTCAAGACATCAGGTTGCATTGTTGCAGAACATACCTTGCACAATTCTCTTCTTCCTTACAAAGTAACAATGACAAATCTGCGACGACCGACCTTTAGGGGTCAGTAAAAGGCACATCAAGGGAGATTTTTTTTTTTTTTTGCAGACTATGAGAAAGATCACCTGAAAACACTGGGATAAAGGATTAAGAATTCTTGTTGAGCCTGAACACCTGTAATTTTTTCTTCGCCTGAGTGTATATTTATAAAGTCCATGCTTACTGCTTCTTTCCAGAATTGCATGATAACTGCATTGGACAATGGATTCCCCTTATAGATACAACTTGGGTCTGCTACAGCATAAAAAAAAGAGCATGTATACCTTACCAAATGGAATGTATTCTACTTCATTAACAGCCCCTTCAAGAACATATTAAAGTAGAAATGGCTATGACCTTTTCTTTTCATGGTTGAAGTTTTTAAATGGTCACTAACTTAACAGATGAAAAGCAGCAAAAGTAAACTATATTCCCCCCTCAAACTATGAATATATTTGAGCCCATATTCATAGCCCAGTGGTCCTCATTTTCACAGGGATAGCTTATACATACTATATATATAATGGAAGGGCAATGCCATATTGAACAAAACTTTTCAAAAATATTGTTCTGTTTACTTTGCTTTATAATGTACGTGGCCTGGTATGTGTGCTTTAAAATTTTAGTATAAATTTGATGACTCACAGAACCAACACTGCCAAAGACAATGTAGATGGACATCCCCTATGCAGAATAAATCTAAAGATTATTTTCATGCAAACATGTTAATCAAGAGGAGATATTACACTAGTTAGAAGCATGTTGTATAATGAATTTAGAATGGAATTAAGCACCATGATCAATATTGCTTTGCACATTGTGAAATCTACATGGTGGTTGCTGACATTGCATGTGGTCATGAATTCATTTCTGTCATTATCCATATAAACGTACTTGCTCCAGTGGCTCACATTGCAAGTCAACCATACGAATTTAATGTGCCTGTGTGAAACTTAAAGTGAATGTCCTCAATTAAAAAGAAAAAAAAGGCATATTTTATTCTATCCCCCCCCCCAGGCTATGACAATATATGATACTTTACATGCAAATTATTGCTTTTTATTTAGCAGAACGAAAACACACAAGAATCAAAATCATGGCAGATAATCAGATTCACTAATGGAAAAGGTGCAACTTCTAAAAAGCTCATAGGAATTCAGGAATACATAAAACATCTATGCAATGAATTGCTTTAACTATTTAAATAGTCTGGCCTTCAATCTGAGAGACATTTTGCACACAAGGTAAACTCTAAGAATGCTGGAACATACGTGCTTTCCTATGGTGAAAGACAAAAATAATTTGTCTTAACTTTGAGGCATCATAGAAAAATAATAAATTGTATCTTTCTCTCCGATAACCCACTTGCTACTCTATCATTCAGCTATTTAAGTGAGCTCAGCTGATTCTCACAGATGTGTAGAGAACTATAGTCAGATGCTATTTATCTTATTGTAAGGAAAATAAAATCACTGATCAATAAATTGTTCCTGATTTTTCGACTCAAATTACCGTAGATGTAAAAGTCCGCCTGCTTTTTTTACAAACTCCCAAATAAAACAATTACATCATAAGCTTATCATTCCGTTATATTTATATTCGAGCACAAAAACAACCTTGCCTTTCAATATGCCTTCTTTGATGCACAGAATGCACTAATGCCGAAATTAGGGCCGGTGAAAGCATCTGCTGGGCAGAATACAATCAAGGAGTTTGATGCTTTTGAAAAATAATGAAGTTACATACGGGGGATAAGTGCTTAAACACCAGCTTTCCTGTGAAACATTGTTAATGCACAATACATTTATAACCCGGGTTTACAATCCTAATATATTTTCATGGGTCACATATTTATGGGATGACAATAAGGCACTGCTAATAATAATGTGCAACTAACAACCCAATGTTGGAGACCTTAGGGTAAAAGTACTTTTTGGTAATCACACTACTGAAGAGTCTTTAGATAAATAAAAATAAAAGGTCAAGGAGATGAGTTGTGTTAGGTTATAAACAACAAAATTATTGGGAGAATGAAATCAGGTAAACGAAAATATTTTCAGTTTATCAATGATACCTGCTTGTTGCAATACAAAGAAAAAGTAATCACATGTGACCAACAAAAGCAATATTTGAACGGAGAAATAATCTCCTCTAGCCAATCACTGCATGGTGCACTTCTCCACGGAAATCACTGCATCAAATTAGGAAAACAACAAAAAATTACCAAAAAGCATTTTGGTTTGTTGTTTTGTGCTTAAGCCATGTGTGGCATTTCTAAGATTTCAGCCATTAAAAAAAATATATAATTTAAATTTTATTTATCTTTGTTTTATTACTGCTGCTTCTTTCATATATATAGGTAATATATATATATTTATAACTAATTTTGTTTTGACAGCCATTAATCTCAGTGCAAAAAACTGGTTTAAGAATCTCTTGTGTTTCGCTCTTAATATCAAGAATCTTCTTGTGTATATATATATTTTTTCCCCGTTTTTGCTGTAGAACCGTCCCAATCACTTCTTTGTAAGGAGAATGTAGGCTTGGCCTTGTCCTGTTTTGCAATCCATAAGAGACTCAAAGATCTTTGGATGGGAAGTCAATGGTTTCAGATGTAAAGGCTGCCAAAGGAAGGTACAACATACCTAAAAAAAAATGAAATGCAAATGTTAAAAACAAACAAAAAATAATCATAAATAGGAGTTGAGATCGTGTCCAATATGTATACAAAGTGATTGACACTACGATTTGATTTTAAAGAAACATGTCTACAAACCATGCATAAAGACAACTGTTTACCCTGGCTATCGCAACTTCATCTAAAACAGCATAAGTGTGATATTTTCTAAAGATGAAAAAATGTCATGCAGGGATTTCAGTATTATTCTTATGCAAGAATATATTATATACCATGCCATGTGCAAAATACAGCTTTAGCCATGTGTATTTGTACCATTAATTTACAGACTGAATAAAAACAGACAACACTAGACATACTTAGTTTGTATTTTGCGAGGGAGAACATTCCGTGGTTGGTCTTTCTGGGAGAGGAGGCGGCTGGACTGGATTCTGTACATTACTGTGCAAGGAGCTGGATTCTCTAAAAATGAAAAAAGAAGATCTTAACTTACAAAAAGGGAGAGTATAAGGAGACTATTTTTGCTTTAATTGCTTTGCAATTTTCACAAGGATGACCATATAGTCTTAATATTTTACTCACCATCCCTATATTTTACATTAGAATGTTTTCATGGAATGGCATAATTAGCACTGCAGCTTTCAAAATCGAAGTAGTAAAGACCAGCACAATACTTACAATGAAAAATAGCTAGTTTCTCCACCATCATTATGTAGGAGCTCCACCCATCTTTTAAAACCTATGAAGCACATATCCCTGCATCTACTTCACAGTTAATGGCAGTGTAAAGAAATATGCTTTATACTATGTCAGATTAGGAAAGCTGGGAGAAGCTCCAGTTAATAAAAAACAAAACAAAACAAACAAACAGCTATTCGTATAAACTTCCTCACAAAATATACAGTTTATAATAAATAAGGAAAGATGGACCATTACAGTGGCCTCAAATTCAATTTGGAACACTGTAAATGTATATATTTATATATATATATATATATATATATATATATATATATATATATATATATATATATAATTTTTGGATATACATTGTGCTATTAATATCCAATTTTATAAAACATGCTGATTTGTTAAAAAAATGACTGACCAAAGTAGTACATGAAGGTTGAACTCACATTACTGTGATGCAGTACTGAACATGGACATGTGACTTCTGTAGCTTATTTTCAAACTGGCTTGATACTGCGCTAGCAATTACTCGTCACAAACAAAATATTTTTCTGACAAATTACTAATTAGTGACTGGTATATATGTACGAACATAACTGCATATAAAAATAACTGCATACAAAAAGGTGATTGAAAGGGCGATCTGGTCACTGGATTTTACCTGTTTTCTTGTGGTTCACTTCCATTAGAGTTTTTATCTAAAGTGTCATTTGGTATTTCCAAACTCTGTTTAGATTCTCCTATATCATCCATCTTCGAGGTAGATGGGGTTGAGTCTTCCACCCTATACAAAGCAACAATCAGGTGAAAAAGTTATATGAAGGAGTTATATGAAGACAGGTTTCTCAAAAGAATTATTGCGATATTTAAAAAAGTAAATGGAAGATGTATGTATACCTTTCACTAACTTGTGTCACAGGATCACTTTGTTCTGATGAGTCATCAGTTTCCCCATTCCAGGTTACTCTACATCCTGCTCCATCACCAGATTCAAAACCAGAAGATACTGCAATTGTACCAGTTTCTACAGCAGAACTATGTGAGGCTATTGAACTTTCCTGGAGCTCACCCAAGCTGTCTGAGGTTTTGGAGGTTTCTGGGAGAAAATGTATAAGGCATTGCATAATCAAACACACATTGCTTAATTATTTGTTCAACTTTAATTTGAATCTAGATTTTTCGTTAAAATAGTACTAAGAACGAAACGGCAGTCTTCTAAAACAATGTAAGAATCGGAACATGATCCATTTATTATCTAAATTACCATCATGAGAAAAAAATACCTCTTTACCCTGCTAACAAAAAGAAAATCCCTCTCACAAAACAAGTTTCAAGAAAATAATACTCACTTTCTTCAGCAGAACAGTCTGTTTTATGTTCTTCTTGCGCTGAAAGCTTTTCTGAAAACACAGATGTTTCTTCTTGCTCTGGTGCCTGAGGACTTAAGTAAAATGACCAATATTAAAATAATTTTTCAAAACCATTGCTCAAAGGTAGATTACTACATGGCAAGCCTAACATAACAAGCACAGATATCAAAAACAAAACATGACAACTGAATGGTACAATTTACTCATAAAATGTCTGATGTGCACATGTCTGATGTGCTCTTGCTGACTGTTGGCTTTTAATAGATTGGTTACAATGAATGCATTGTTTATTAATTGGGTGTTAGTTCACCAGCAAGAAACCATTCACAATCAATTTTTATATTGTTTTCAAATAAAATTCCAAAAACAACTTTTAGATAGAAAATTATTAATCAATTATATCTACCTTGATTGTGTATTATTGTCTGCGAAGACAGCCCAGCCTTCCTCACCACTGGTTTCTGTTACAGTCCCATCCCATACAGATGACCCTGTATCTGTTGTGGTAGATGGTGTTGAAGAAGCATCTGTAGGATTAGTCCAGCCAGGCCCTACAGCAAACAAAAAGCATGGTTTAGAGTGCAATTTCTGGGGAAATCAGGTGTTCATTTAGGCAAGCAAGGCATTTGTGTGAGTTTTTTCTAACCCAACAAAAAAACAAACAAAAAAAAAAACGACTTTGTCACTGTGTATATCATAAAAAAAAATAAAAGCTAACATCTTACAAGAAGTGTGTGTATATTATCACAATACATTATCTGTTTTGGAAGTTATGAAATATACATAAGTGAAAATGCTCCCTTTGCAGCTAAACTCATGTTCAGTTTCCTCCTGTCTTATATTAAGAATGCATAGAGACCCTCTAGTGAAATATTCCTGGTAAAAATCTTCTTGCACTTTATTGAAAAAGCAAAAATAGAGGTCTCATAGCAGTCCAGTAGAAGAATGAAAGTAAGAATATTTTCAGCATCATTTTACAAAAGCTTGATTTCAAAACAGCTGAAAATAAATGTTAAACAAGGTGAGCTTGCCTAATTGGTTAGCCTTTACACAAGGGTGGCGATTTGTAGAGTGTGCTCTTTTTCTTCAGCATATGAATCACCGATTATGCACTGCACCATCAGATAGCAGGGTGACATTACATTATTTTTCCTCACAAATAAATCACTCTATCCTTGAGGAATAGCACAGGTTACCTTGGGACCAGGTCCTAATCCTATAGGCTAAGGAGAGCTTGCTATGTTTGGCTTCATCAAACCAGTATAACAGTGAAAGAACAATCCGCAGCTACTAACAAATTCTGTAACTATAAAAAACGTCCTAGGGTGGGGCTCCGTGTTGTCATTCCAGGACAGAGAGAAAAGGATTTATCTGGGATTAAAAATCCCATTTCCACTCATGTCCTTCTGTGGCAGCACAGGTTACCCCTGGGGATGCCGAAAAGCAGTCCATTGGATCAAAAATGTGGGAGGGTAAACTATAGTTATGGCACTATTGCTTGTAAAACCTTCCTATCAAAAACCCTGTCAACTAAAGGCAAAAAATGAAAATTGTAGAACCTGGCAAACATGCAAAGGAGACTTAGTGGTCACCTTGCATAACTGCTCTGCAGTCGCCCATGATTGTTGACCCATGACGTTGCAAGTCATTTGGTTGAGTGTGCATAGATTTTTCAAGGAATGGTATACTCTAGAAACCGTGGACTTAACCCATCTAACAATAGCTAGTATGCAAGCCGTCTGATCTCTTTTCTTGCCAACATAGAAAATTTGAGTTTGCACTACATTTAAATAATGTTTAGGGGATTGAGCTTTGAAGAAAATCAAACCAAATTAAACCTATTTTCTTTAGAAAAATGCACCTCTAATAGGGTATAACTTACATAAATGCAGTTTCAATAGAACGCTCGGTCAAGTTTTAATAAATGTAGAACCAAATGTAATTCCCATAATAGAGCTGGATCCATGAAAATTGGTTGAATGTTGCTGAGAGTTTGCATAGAAACTCTCACATTATCATGAAATGTGAACCTTTGCTGGAACAACCAGTACAGGGCAAATCGTTAACATTTAAAAAGAACTCTGAGAAGACCATTTTTCAAAAGTATGCTGCAAAAAGTGTAGGATGAACGAGATGTACGGCTGTTGTTCATATATATGAAATGTGACTGCCTTGCAGAGTGCCGGAGGCTAAAACTAAAAAAGATAGAATGGGTGGAGATCTGGATAAGGAGCCAATACAATCCGCTAATACAACATCCACTAATTCTGCCCTTGCATTCTGTGCCCTGGCAAAAAATATTTATATTTTGTGGTTTAATCTGGGGCAATCTTTTGAGTATTTGGATTTTCAAATTTTAAAGCAATCATTTGAAATTCTGACTAAGGCGTCCATTCCACGGCTCCAGTAAGAAGAATCGGCCAGAGTAAATTTCACTCACTACATCATGCCATCCAAGTGCTTGAAATGTCCCTAAATACTGTAAGACCAGAATATCCGTCCTTTAACTATTTTTTTTTTTTTTAAATCGCTACCACATGCGTCCTGTTAAGATATCCAATATCGCTGAAGTGTACTCCGAAGTCTTTCCAAGTGTCCTAAATAAAAAAAAAAAAAAAAAAAAATAGGGATAGTTTCAACCCCCCTTAAACTATAAAAAAAATCCTCAGAGAAGCCTGGATGATTAAACACAGCTCTATGAAGAAGCAAACACCTAATTATGTCAGATTTGAGGCTTGATGTTTTCAGTTATGTAGTTATCTATAAGTTACTATTCTAACATGATCATTCCTCAATTTTAAGGAATGTGGATTCCGGAAGTTCTTTCCTGAAGCTACAGTTCACAGACATTCATTACACTGTAATCACATTTAAATAGGGGGGTATGTGTGTGTGTAAACTCCTGAGCGAGAGAAGAGGCATAAAGCAAATTTTAGATTAGGAAAAAAAAAAAAGACATTCTGATCCCTGCGCTTGATTCTGGAGTCATTCATGATACATTGATGAAGTTGTGTATGTGTTGATGCAAACTGCCTACCTCTGGGTACAGTGCCTTGCAAAAGTATCCACCCCCCCTTGACTTTTTACCTATTTTGTTACATTACAGACTTAAGTTCAGTGCTTTGTTAATCTGAATTTTATGTGATGGATCAGAACACAATACCTAAGTTGGTGAAGTAAAATGAGAAAAATATTGACATAAAACTCTTTTTCAGAAATAGAAAACAGAAGATTGGCATGTGCGTATGTATTCACCCCCTTTGTTATGAAACCCGTAAAAAGCTCTGGTGCAACCAATTACCTTCAGAAGTCACATTAGTGAAATGATGTCCATCTGTGTGCAATCTAAGTGTCACATGATCTGTCATTACACATACACACCTTTTGTGAAAGGCCCCAGAGGCTGCAACACCTAAGCAAGAGGCACCACTAACCAAACACTGCCAAGAAGACCAAAGAACACTCCAAACAAGGGACAATGTTGTTGAGAAGTACAAATCAGGGTTAGGTTATAAAAAAAAAAATCCAAATCTTTGATGATCCCCAGGCACACCATCAAATCTATCATAACCAAATGGAAAGAACATGGCACAACAGCAAACCTGCCAAGAGACGGACGCCCACCAAAACTCACAGACCGGGCAAGGAGGGCATTAATCAGAGAGTCAGCACAGAGACCCAAGGTAACTCTGGAGGAGCTGCAGAGTTCCACAGCAGAGACTGGAGTATCTGTACATAGGATGACAATAAGCCGTACACTACATAGAGTTGGGCTTTATGGTAGAATGGGCAGAAGAAAGCCATTACTTTCATCAAAACACAAAATGGCACGTTTTGAGTTTGCAAAAAGGCATGTGGGAGACTCCCAAAACGTATGGAGGAAGGTGCTCTGGTCTGATCAGACTAAAAATGTAACTTTTCGTCCATCAAAGAAAACCCTATGCCTGGCGCAAACACAACACATCACCCAAAGAGAACACTATCCCCACAGTGAAACATGGTGGTGGCAGCAGCGTACTGTGGGGATGTTTTTCAGCAGCCGGGACTGGGCAAATGGTCAGAGTTGAGGGAAAGATGGATGGTGCTAAATACCGGGATATTCTTGAGCATAACCTGTACCGCTCTGTGCGTGATTTGAGGCTAGGATGGAGGTTCACCTTCCAGCAGGACAATGACCCCAAACACACTGCTAAAGCAACACTTGAGTGGTTTAAGGGGAACAAATGGAACAAAGGCAAGATAGAATCCTCTTTTCATAAACAGTCTTCAAAAAAATCTGTTTCTCTCAAATGTTTTATGTTCATGCCTTACACAGCTGCTAAAGTTAGTGTGTTACATATAATTCACAAGAAAGCTGTTTTCCTTGAACTACAGTGATCCTTTAAAACAGCAGGACAGACCGATGCAAACCTACACCGTGAGACCAATGGTCTTGTCTCCGTGCAGCAAGTATTTTGTGAGCTAGGGAAACTGAGTGGTCAAGTTTCTCCAAGCTCCTGTTGGTGCATAGACATGAATTATTATGAATGGCATTATCACACCATACAATTTAATACCTATTACACAAGATAGGTCATTTGGATTTGTTGGTCACAGTTACAGTTTTGTGTGACAAAGAACTGTGTAAGAAATACGGTAAGGATGCATAGATTCTCAATGAAGAGTTTAAAGGTTACACAAGCAGTCAAGCAAGATAGGGGTTGTCAGTTTGTTGGAATTTCTATGACCAAGTATTAAGAATACTGATAATAGCTTGTTGTCCAGTAAAAGCTGTAGTTGCAATACTAGCAAGATTGATAATATAATGAATGCAGAGTACAGTCAGAAAAATATAATACTGAAAATACACTGCATGCACAAAGGGTCAATTTTCAAATTGAGAAAACAAAATTTCCGTAATTACTAGGAAAACACTCACAAAAAATAAAACTATGTAACTCTTGTTCCAGAGCTTTAACACTAAGTAGTACATATTTTTCAACTAATAGAAATTTGAGCCTTTTATTATTAATATTGGATGAAATAAGAAAAAGTACTGCATATAAAACCACTACAAAGAAAGCCTTTCAATGGTTACTAGTGTGAAATAATGGAATAGTTACTACTGTTGAGATAATGAAAAACAAACTTTCTTGTAATTCAGTGTAACTAACAATGTAACAAGTTGAATGTACAATAACAAAGACTACAATTGTCAATGTAGCCTGGACAAACTCTCAGCAACATTCAACTAATCCACAAGGTCCATATGTCCTTCAATGGAGACCTCCTATCTGGAGGCCCAAAAGTACCCCACAAACTGACTGATAAATCGCTATTTCTTCCGATCCAAATAACTGTAGGTTTGAATAATGAATCAAATTAATGGAGCACAGTTATACTTAGTTACGGTCTATTCAGAAAAGTCGAGTAGGAAAATAGGAATGAGTAGTTTTTGAGAAAAAAAAATGTAGGGGCAGTTCAGGCACTACAGAGACTTACAAAGGCAAGTTTTAAGGATAGGGGTTACATATAGGCCTCCAGGACAAGATGACATTTTAGACAACAGAACAATGGACGAAATAACTAAGGGTAATTGAAAGGTGAAGTAAGAGAAAAGGATATTATAATAGGTGTGGACCGGAAAACTTCTGTTACTGGATCAGCAGTAAGTATATTCTAAAATGCTTGGAAACAACATCACTTACACAACTGAAGAATACACACATTTTGTACTCAAACTGTAATATAGTGTCAGATGTATTTATAGATGGGAGCTTAGGGTCTGACAACAGTCAGTATGATTTAGAATACAAATAAATGCTGTGAAACCGTACAAAAAGAAAACAAAAGAGAGAAGACGAACAGTGAAATGATGCAATGACTGCAACAGAGATGGACTTTGGAGTTACAATATTGGTGGATTTAAAAGTAGGCTAACACTGCAACATACCTGCACTAAAAGTCAACAGGATGCTTGGTTTTACCAAGAACAATTAGAAGTATAAAAAGTGAAATACTAATGTCAGTCTAAAGAACTTTCGTCAATATATATTAAATTCAGATTTGTGACAAAGTACAAGACAAAGTTCTGTTGTCTTGAGGAACCATTTTAATTCAAAACGCATCATTATTGTGGTATTGCGGCACAAATTTTGACCTTGCCTCCTAACCCTACCTTAGTGTACATTCAACAGCATAACAAAGACGGCATCCAATACTCAACATAAGTGTAGCCAAAGAGGAGGTAAAAAGAAAGTTATAAAACAGTGTTGCTAAATTTAATTGTATTATATAGTATAATTATTATCACAATGTGCTGCATACATTCAACATATCAGTGTACTGTATTGTGTAGGATTTCATGTAAGGCAAATGTGTTTGTACAGAGATCTTACCTCCTAAATTATCGGGCAAGGAATCACCGACAGGATTAGCTCCATCGCCACCACCAGAATCCTCCTCTTCCTCATCTGAATCTCTACTGTCTTCACTATCTGTACTTCCACAACTCCTAAGAAACATCAATATTAGTGATGCTTCCATATAGTAAAATATATTGAAGGTAAAATGTACATTATACAAAAAGTAAAATGTGATAACTAAAAATATACATTGTTTATTTTAACCAACAACATTTACTGCTGAAAAGAATCCAAGGAAAATTTAGTGTCAACCATGCGACTATATCCCATTGTTTTTTTTTTAATCCACCAAATATTAGATAAAGCACATCAGCTGATGGTTACAGTGTTAAAAAAAAAACAAAAAAAAACAACTACCACATATTAAAGGTTCATAAAAAGCCCATGTTTCTTCTTTAAAAAGGGACACTAAAAGTACTTTACATATTAAATCTGTTTTTAGTTCACAATTAATTAACATTAAAATGTATGTGAAAACAGCAGTACACTAAAGCTTTAGCCAGAGACAGAACATTTAAAAAACACAGTTCACCTTATTAATGGCCTTTTATGTAACCCTTCCCAAACTCCAACATATTCCTGAGCACAGCTGAAAGTTAAAGCTTTACCTGAAGTTTGCCTACAATTTTTTAATGTTAATTAAAGGTGGACATGAAATGTGCTTACGCAGGCCATTTAAGCATTTAAAGATGCAACAAAGCTTACATATTTGTAATATTTTATTCATTTCACTAACTTACAATTTGTAGCGGTGTTATTAGACTGTCTCAAAAGATTAAGATCAAATCTAACAAGCGTAGCAATCACAAACTGTGGCAAATATTCAAATGTCCGTAGGTGTACTCTTACAACATATGCTATATGGAACGTCACATATACATTTGTGGAATGTTTTGTTTGTTTTTTATGACACACAACACTATATCTTGGTGACAAGCAGACACAACAGTGTAAATCTAAACAATTACTAATTTTGGACAAATTAGGTATCACATTTTTCAGACTACAGTACCATAAAAAGTAGTCAGGTTTGTTTAGAGTGACTATCTTTAACATGTTTCTCATATTTTTTTTATTTTTTTTTAACATGTTTCTCATATTTAACTACCTTAAAAATGTTTTTTAGCATGAGTGTTTTGTGGTTCTTGCTGTTCTTTTACAATAGCTTTTCAAATGATTTTTCTTTATTGAATGCAGTTCATGTTTCCTACAATGGCAAGATAGGCTTTCTAAAGTACTTTAAGTAATCATATTGGTATCTAGTTATATTACATACATACTCTATTACTATATTGCTCTATTAAAAATGTCCTTAAATGCATTGTATTTAAAATCAGAGGTTCTCAACCTTTCTAGTGCCGCGACCCTTTGATACAATTTCCCAAGTTGTGGCGACCCCTAACAGTAAAATTATTTTCGTTGTTCCTTTATCGCTGTAATTTATATTTATTTAAATATAAATATCTGATATGTACGATGTATTTTCATTCTTGCAAAATTTAACAAAGGGTAGTGATTAATCACAAAAACAATATGTAATATATATTGTGAAAGTTAAAAATAGTAAAGTTACAAGAACGGAAACGTTTGTTATCATTATGATTAAATTGTCTGCCAACATCTATCGAATGACAATTATGGTAAGAAAGTACTAACTACCTGTGGAAACATTTTTTACAGATTAGAATAGACAAAGAAATACATTTCTGATGGTTTTAGGCGACCCCTGGCAGAAACGACATATATAATTAAATACACCATTAAACTCCATTATCTTCATATGTTCTTGCTAAAGTAGTATATTGGTCTCACCTTGTCCCAGTACTTTGCATGGTGCCGGAGGAAAACCGAATCTCCTTCTCCTGCCAGATATCTTCTCCATCTGAACCTTCATCGTCGTCATCATCAAACTGTTGAATGCGCTCTTTGTAGCAGATCTCGAAGAGGTTGGAATTTGGCTGTAGAAGACAAATAAGGCCAACAAGCATTCATAAAGACTACTAAATCTACTGAACTGCATAATTCATTTAACAGTACAATGCCATAACATTAAAATGGACATAAACATTCCAGACAGAAGCTCTATGTAAAATATTTTTTTTATTTACAAAGCTTTTTTTTTTATGACAAAGTATTTAAACTATTTTCATGAATCATAGCATTCTCCCTCCTGTTAATGTCAACATTAATTATATTCAACATTGCTGGGTGTTTATACATCTTTCTTTGATGTAAAGGTAGATCTGCACACAGATCTTACCACAAATGTTTCATCAGAATAACAGAGCTTAAAACGTATATACCTCTGGGAGAAGGCTACTATGCACAGAAACAAGGAAAACAAAGCTTAGTTCTGGATTCTATTTCAACAAAATACATTACATTTCAATGGCTCAAAAAAACGTATTTTATACAAAATGTTTTTACACAGTCCGATATTTAGAAACCAGGAACATTGCCTCAATCTTATGACTTAGACAATATTTCATTATGTTTTTTCTTTACACTCTGCCTCAAAATCCAACTCAAGACTGAAAGCATTTGTAAACAGGGCCCAAATTGTCTTATATTCATCTGTATTCATTTGTAATTTTTTTCTTTTACGGTGCAATGCATTAAGTGGATTCCTTAGTAACGGAAAATACATAAACTTACGCTCTCATCATCTGCATTGAGGGAAAACGTAATGTTGGCGGTTTTGTCAAAGGGTGCACTAAAATAAAGATAATACGTTAAAATACATTCAATAACCCCCAAACATCTGATTTATTTGTTTATATCTTGGAAAATGTTTCCAAAGCTCCTAACGAAGAAACAAATGCACATAACAGAAAGCACACATCCATTCATGCAGTGCCAGTGAAATTGATCCTATCCCACTCCAGCTACTGTTAAGTGAACAGTGCTTGCAACAGCTGCTATCATGCATAAAAAGTTTCTCGTGCAAATGTTAACAGAGTGCAATTTAACACAACTTTTGGACTTCCAACATCACGAAAAACTAACAGGTGAATACTAGTGACAAATACAAAGTCACAAATCATATATATTGCACGGATTAATATAAATACTGCAAAACATTTGAAACAAGAGCTGGGGAATACGAGGGGGGGGGGGGGGGGAAGTAGCATAAGCAATTAAGCTAAAAATAGAACAAATCATGGGACTAAAATTCTCCAATAGAATAACTCATTTGTTATGCGTTTGCATTAATTGTCTACATGTAAATAGGAGAACATAAATATTATATATTTATAGAAACATTTTTAAATCCCCTTCTTATATGAATTGTTTTTTTTATTTAAACTCTGCAGCATGTATGAACGCAAGTGTTGTTGGAATGTCCAGCAAGTATTTAACAGAAAGTTGCATGTGCACTATATCATGCTGAGATGAGAATAAAACAGACTGCCTGAAATTATCAAGCAGCAGAAACACAGGAAAGAATTTACTAAGCATTTCAAAATTTACTAAGAACTATTTCTTATGGGGAAAACAGCTCTTCTCACCTCAATTCAGGTGAGAAAATGCTTAGTAAATTCCCTCACAGGGATCAAAAACATATGCAGGTCATAAAAAAATAAAACCTAAAAATAACAGCTAAACCAGAGAAGAACCATAAGATAAAATGGCTGAATGGTGCAGGGAAGTTACCGTTTCATACCCTACTCTTACTTTGGAAATATATTTGTTTTACCTCTTCAGCTGTCGAAAGTGAGCGCTGTAAGTCAGAGAAAGAAAGAGCACACACATCAAATGAAGGAACTGAACTGCAAGAAACCAGTCTCACACGAGAAGTCAACTACTCTACACATAAAAAGACCCAACCAAAACAAACACTGTAGTACAGTGCCTCCTTAGACAGCTGTTCAAGCAGGGAAAACAAAATCTGTTAGCCTGAAACTTTTAAACATTGTGTCTAAGTAAAATGCGGAAGAGAATAAATTACCAATCATCCCACCTTTTTCATGGATATTTTTAAACAGCATAGATATTAAGGATATTACCAAGGTTACAAAATTGTATGAAAATGTCTAAATATTTCCATAGCCACCTCTCAGTGGAGCAGTATATTAATATTCTTCATTGAAAAATAAGAATGGAAGAGCTGTATCCATGTCAGGAAAAATAAGGTACCAGTAGACTTGCTAATTAAAACTATGCAAATAATACTACACTAATAATACAAGTAATACATCTGAGAAGAAATCAAAACATTTGTGAGGCAGGGAATAGATTGATATTTTATTTTCTGCTATTCGATTTCTTTTATATTAATTGCCGATATCCGCCTAGTTAATTATTGAGTTTGTGACCATAGTAAATTGAATACCGTTTTATTCCTCCATGCACCAATTAAAGTGAAAATGTAGCAATTGCACATATTTTAAAACATACTAACTTGACACTCTCTTCTTGTTCTCCAAATTCCTCATCATTAAACCCAAAATGATCAATAAACGCAGATGTCATCTGCTGCATCTGGTAGTCCACAAAAGCCTGAGAAGAAAGATGAAAAAAACAAAACAAAGAAAACTTTGATTAGGAAAAACGGTTGAATGACAATCACATATATAGTTGTGAGCGTACGAGTTGTTGCTAACGCTGCGGGCTCGCTATGCGAGTCGCGGCCCTCGCGAAGCGAGGGCCGCGACTCGCGTAGCGAGGGCCGCGGCTCGCACAGCGAGCCGAGGCCCTCGCGAAGCGAGGGCACTGCCCGAGGGTCTCAGTTGCTGGCATGGAGCGCCGAAGGCGCTCCATGCCAGCAACTGAGGACCCTCGCAAAGCGAGGGCCTCAGTTGCTGGCATGGAGCGCCGTAGGCGCTCCATGCCAGCACCTGAGGACCTCGCAAAGGCGCTCCTTGCCCGAAGGCGCTCCTTGCCAGCAACTGCGACCCTCGCAAACTTCACGTCGCAACCCAAACACTACGACACACACATTACGACACTCGCAAACAACATACGACACACGTTACCACACATTACGGACTCGCAACACTCGGACGCAACTCGCGAACATTACAAAATGTAAAACACAATACATACACACACCACATACATAAAAAACTTACCTACACCAAGAGGGAGCACCCAGCACCTCAAAAATACAACTTACATCTCGATTTTACTTCAAATAAAACAGTTTAGAGACTAAAAAAAAAACGAAGCGAGAGAAAAAATGGCCGCCGAACAAAACGAAAACGAGGCTACAGCACTCTAAACTCGCAAAACACCACAAGAAACTCGCAAAACACCACAAAACACCTACGGATATTCCGATACAAACGTATAACACACATTACTCGCCATTTCACGCCAATGCGGAAGTACACGACAACGGTTTACCTACACCAAGAGGGAGCACCCAGCACCTCAAAAATACAACTTACATCTCGATTTTACTTCAAATAAAACAGTTTAGAGACTAAAAAAAAAACGAAGCGAGAGAAAAAATGGCCGCCGAACAAAACGAAAACGAGGCTACAGCACTCTAAACTCGCAAAACACCACAAGAAACTCGCAAAACACCACAAAACACCTACGGATATTCCGATACAAACGTATAACACACATTACTCGCCATTTCACGCCAATGCGGAAGTACACGACAACGGTTTGGGCTCGCGCACGCACAGTGTTACACTGCACACATTCAGCACGCTTACACAGCAGATCCACACCACTAATGCTGCAGCAACATCAAAACACATTCACAGCTCTTCCACACAATGCTTTAAAATAGGTAAAGTATATTCATTTATTAATGTATTATATATTTCAGTATTACACACTAAACAGCATTAGCTACCTTACAATTTCATTGCCGTCATTTTTTGACGGGCAATATTCTAGTTTACTATAATAAGCAGCTGTAAAGCAAATTAGCTAGTAAAGAAATTAAACACTTTTTTTAATGAAATAAAAAGCATTTCGCTGAAGTAAACATGGTTTCAAAATATAAAATATTTCTGACATGTTACCTGTTACATAGAAGGGGGCAGTATAAATGTGCTTAATTTTATTACATGTTGTAACATGAAACTAAGAAAGAAGTGCTTTGCTGAAGAGAATACGTACATGGAACAGCCTCAAGGTAAAGGAGCTGAAGACAGCAGTTACAGGATTTAAATACATCTGAATTTACCTAAAACCTAAGAAAATAAAGTCTACATACTTCTATACAATAGTACAGAGAATAAGTATAAACACCTGCTGTAGAACAGCTTCCTGGGGAAAACTGAATTCTTTCAGATCATTCTCTTCATCGTCACTGGAAGAATGCATGTTGCGTGTATTAACCTGCAGAGTAATAAGAAACATTACAACAGTACTTTGCTTTTAGCTTCAATTTTACAAACAAACAAACAAAAAAAAGTGTTTCTAACAAGTTAATACATGGCTCCGTTAATAGTTTAGCTTGTGCTCAAACGAATATCCCTAAAATCTGGACTAGTGTCCGAGAGAAACTAGCTTAAGCGGTTATGGACTTTTTTGGCATTAAAATTACATTATAGTTGGAATCAATTTGCCTGTATGCAGACACTGAAGGGATATGATTAATATGGTCAAAGACTATTTTGTTCTTGAGCTACAAAAAAACGGCTGAATTTTTTTTTTGCCAAAATGTTTTTTTTATAAATGTTACAGGAAACTATATAAATGTGAACCAAAAAACAACTCACAAGATCTACTGTGTTCTTCTTGTTTGTCTCTGATAGAGATCCTGAAATGAAGTTTTCCCATTGCTCTTGCTGTTCTTCTGGAAGGTCTGAGGAAGGAAAGTTTTTGCATTTAAAAGAAATTAGTCAATAGAAGAAGCGGCACCAAACTTCCAAAACGCTGTTTAAAGGATTACCTTGTGGTCATATACTTAAAAGATGCGAATTTAAAGAACTGCACTTTAAAGTATACAAACAATCTTAGAATGGAAAATAAAATAATGCAGCCTGCAATGCATGTTTTATGCATCTATGGGATAGCTCCTTTAAATAAAGCTTAGAGTTTTTTTTTGTTTTTTTTTTTAACAGTAATGCAAGTTATATATTGTAAAACCATTATTCTAGTTACAGCGGTTTCACTACTCCGATAACAACGCTGCCAAGCTATGCTTAGTGATACGCCACTGTTCAAAACATAAAAACAGTAGATTGCTATATACAAATATACGCACAACGTCTCGTGGCAAAGAGTGTAGCAACGCCAAGTGAACACACTACGTTCATAGCAAAAATTATATCGCTTTAAGCTTGTTCTAATATTATTATAATAAAAAATAAAAAAATTGCTACTTTCTTGCCACCATATTGACCATTGTAAACTTTAGAAACTGTGTACAGGTACAGACCAACAAGAGCCCATTACGAGTTAGCAAAAACCCACCTCCTGTTTGCAGGGGATGCTTACTGGTAAAAACAATGGTAGTGGGATAACATTAGTACAAATACAATTTTGCCAGCTTCAGCATAGATTACAAACAACTGCAGGAGGATAACGAAATAACTTTAACGTTTTGTACTCACCTTTAATCAGCTGCCCAACAATGGAGACATTGGGTCCTTTTTCAGAACTTTGGACAAGTGCATTAGCAATTTTTGTCAGGTGACCCATGAAACCCTTTCGTCGGCCTCCTGTTGATCTAGAATAATAATATAACCATTCATCTTACCTACAACAACATTTTTTATATTTATAAAGAACTCTTGAAAAGCGTGAAAAGTAAGCTCTTTTTAAGTATAATAGGAACTGTACTATGTGCACCCTCTCTGTCTCTCTCCCTACTAGCTCCCTCTCCCCCATCTTCCTCACTATCTCCCCCTGACTCTAGGTTATTCTTAAACATGAAACAGGAGTATGAAAAATTGGCTATATGTTGTGTTATGCATTTTTATCTAAAGTGAATAAAGCCTGGGAAAGTGCATTTTGCTGTGGCTGCATTTATATGCAAATGAGCAGCTCACACATATTAATCAGCTACATTGATGTGCTAATTAGGATTACAGTCTGCAGACACAAAATCAATTCTAAATATTTAAGAAATGATTTACTGTAGAGAAAAAAAACTGCTAGCAAAAGGTATAGTACATTTAAATGCTCTTTCAAATGAAATCAACTTCCTGTTAGTGTGATAGAGTCCATTTAAGGGCCACTGTAATAATCCAGCTTTCATAACTGAAGCAGTAAATAGCAGTATAAACAACTTTTCAATTTATTCTAAGGCTTTGCAATAGTCAGAAATAGACTGATGTACATCCAGCCCTTAGATAGTGGGAAAAACAGCAGCTTTCTTAAAATAATTTAATAGTACACTGCGCTTTACTGCTTAGAATTCATAAAAGCTGGATCATTACAAGGGGTCCTTTAAATAAAGCATATATACCGATTGAATTGCATGTTGAACAAGTTTAGTTATCATTCAGTTATCGTATTTTCTGAGCCAGAATCAGCTTGCGGATCTATCCCATTCTGTATGCGCAAGAAAAAAAAATGGCGCCGTCAGGTTTCAGGGAAGGTCTACAATTATTCCCACTTAGCGCAACCTGACGGCGCTGAATCAACAGAGAGGCCATTGCTAGGTTCTGCACGGGGACTCGGCCCTCGGACACGCCTCTCATAGCTCAAGGCCTCTTCTGTCGACGCAAGTTATATGCAATGTGCAGGAGTACTCCGAAATTCGGCAGCACCATCTAGCTGTTGACGGCGGCACTGCTGCTGCCAATCGTTTGCTTAGGGGAAGAGGGAAAGGACCCAGCTTGCCTGTAACACATATGTTTATCTTTAAACAGTCATACAGAATGCTTATAAGCCAGTCTGCAACAGCTCCTACTCATTAACATAGAAATTATTATTTTTAGTTAATTGAAGAACACATTTAAAGTCTATCCTTAGTAGGAATGTGGAAATTTCCATACTTTGTTTCACTTTGAAATTATCCCTCCATTTTGACAAGATATTCACATCTAATAGAGGTCTCAGCAGTAATGAAGATGATCAGCAATGAACAAAGACACAAAATAAAAAGATAGATGTAATTAATCAGCTTCCAGAAATTAATCAGCTCCCTTTTATTAATATTAGCTCTTCAAAATGTGCTCACTTTAAACACAGCTATTTAGCTTTAATTAAAAAAAAAACTGTTCATGTACTTACTTGGAATAAGCATAACATATTGAAGCAATTAAAGGTAAGACCTTACTGTCTTTAGCGGAAAAAAAGATAGATAGTAGTAACTTACTGTTCTTTCTCATTTTCTTCCCATGCTGAAAGTATCCTATGGACAAGCTGACATTTCTGTAGAAGCTGACAGAAAATGACACATATCAAACCAATTCATAAATATACCGTACTTGATTGAAAATTCACACACTTTATCAAGTTATTTTCTTACATATGTAATGAGTGGGTTGTCCTGAGGATCACCTTCATTTGTTTCTTCAGAAGGAATTGAATTCAAAATAGTGCTGATGCAAACCTCTACTTGCAAATGCAGGAAATTATTGTACATATATTTGAAAAAAAGATCCTAGTTAACAGAAAAGAAAAATATTAGTGAAACAAAGTAGACAATACATGGTTATAATTTATGATTGGTAAGCATTACAAGCCGCAATGCACAAATGAGAACTTAATACATATACACACGGGTGGACATAAACATGTAATCCTAAAGAGACAAGATTTTTCTGGAAGCTAGACAGAAGTTTGTAGGACCGTGGGGGATTATTCATTCAGAGAGATGCATTCTACTTCTGGAAACAATTCGGTATGGGCTCCTTGGATACTACATATACAGGTGGACCCTCGACAACTGAGGGAATCTGACTCACAGATTTGACAAACTCATTTTTCTCCTTGTGTGAGATGTACACAGCCACAGAGCCCTCCATTGAGAAGGGGGGGGCACACACAAACGCTAAGCCCGACCCCCTATTTTGAAAAGGACGCTTGAGCCCAAATGCAGCTTTTTCCCACAGGGTGAGTACCTCCCAACCACTTGCTCCCTTCCTGAGGCACTTCAGTCTGGTACAGTCATTATTTACCCATATCTGTAGTATTCAATATTTTCCTGCATTCCCAGGACACCCAGAGCATGTCCAATGTCACATGTATTTACTTGAATAATGCATTGACTTGGTAATGCATACAAATAGATAAATAGTTCAGAGGCCAGCTAGAAAAACATAGAATATAGCAGCAGCAACAGAGGTTGTTTGAGTGAGTTCAAACCTTTAAAAGGGACAGTTACCTTATCAGTGCTCTTCCTGGTGTGAAAGCATACAATTCTATGTTAAAATAATCTATTGTTTTTTTTGTTTTTTTATTACACTAATAACAGTCTAAAAATGTAAGGTCTTGGGTCTGTTTACAAACGGACTGCCCCATATGCCAATAGCGAGCGGTAAAAAAAAAGGTTGCACACATAGATTTATAGCTTTTCTTTGCATCCAGGAATGCATTCAGCTACTGGTTAACTCCCAATTCACATATTTTGCAGTTTGAAGAAGTCACTTCTCTGCACAGATGTATTTGAGAAGAGTTAAATCACTGTGTTTCTGCTCTGAGTACGGGGCTCTTGCTACCAATATGCCTGGGGAACATGCCAGAGCTCATCTAAGCATACACTTCATTAAGGATTTTTTCTAGGAAAAATGCACCTATTTCAAAAATGATTTCAACATGTTTTAAGAGTATGTTACAGGGGTGTGCTTCAAGTTGTGCTGAATTAACTGTCCCTTTAACATAGAAGAAAGAGCATGTCAAAGTGAGGTATGGAACTCCAAACAAATATGTGTATCTACTTTTGTATTACACCAAGTAGAACGTGAATTTGATGAAAGAGGAGGGGAACTGAAAGTCATTGTTAAGGATGATTAAGAGAGTGTGAAGACAAGTGCGGAGTTAACAGAATATAAGAATTACAATTTTGAATGGTTATGGGGCAGAGCAGAACAGAAGGTGATCAGTGAGGTAGGTGACAATGGCAGAGCTGCTCAAGATGTCCTGTAGTGGGGACAACAGGCTGGAGAAAGTTAAATTTAGATGAAGCTACAATTGTCAGTCACTTAGACAGTTGTGATTACTAATTTAAATTTTGCACAAAAAAAGGCACATCTTTGAGATGTAGCACACATTAGTCTCAGCAGTCTCAAATAGAACAGTTTTTACTCTACTTTTTTGTTTCACAACCTTTATTGGTATTATACTGGGTGGGGAAAGGATGATGATTATAATAATTTGGGGAACAGAACTAAATTGATGTCTTTGGTAATGTTAAAAGGGCCATTTACCTCACTGTATGTGCACTTCATGGTGTAAGAGAGCACAAGATTGTATGTTAAAATGATGAACTTTTTTTTTTTTTTTTTTTAATTATATGAATAACTGCTTAAAAAAAAAACAAAAAAAAAACTCTTGACTGTTCAAAGATTAACAACATCTGCTGACACGAGCAGGGAAATCACAGTGAACACAAATATTTATAGGTTTTTTTTTCCTCCTGAACTTCAGGAATGCAGTAGACTCTCTCCACTGAAGGAGGGGAAAAAAAATAATTACATTATTTAGATTATTTCATTGTACTGTGGTCCTTTACGAGTTGCTTTGGCGTAATTTGCATCTCTTTAAATATGTAGGTTTGAAAAATCGGAGTAATTGGCAGCAAAATTAGGCTACATCTTATCTGCCATTTAATTGCCTATTTGTTCTAACTTTGGAGGAAAAGTACATCATTTTCTGATTCTAAACTGCCATGCAAAATTTTGTGTCATCAGCAAAAACAAGCACTACTTTTACAGTCCTATTTAGAAGTCCTTAATATATTAAAAAGGAGAGGACCTAATACTGAACCCTGAGGTACCCCAATTAAGACATTAGTGCATTCTGCATAAACCTTTGTTCTCTGTATTTTAGCCAGTTCTCAATTAATGTGCATATGTTTACTGCAATTACTGTATTATTTGGTTTACACAATAGTCTTTCATGTGGCGCTGTATCAAAAGCCTTCACAAAATACAAAAAGAATACATCTACCTGCCTTGATTCAAGTTCCTACTTACCTCCTCATAGAAAGTAATTCAATTTGTTTGACATGACCTATCCTTCATAAATTTGTGGTGACTCCTACTTATCTTGTTCACACGGATATATTTCTTATGCAATTCCTGAAAGCTTCCCCATCACAGAAGTGAGTTTTACAGGTCTATAGTTCCCTGGATTTGCTCTTTCTCCCCGATTAAAAATAGTATCATTTCTGCTTTCTCCATCATCTAGTAGCGACCCTGTGGTGCGTGAGCCCTGCAAAATTCTATTACAGAACCCAGTTCCCTCAGTACCCTTGGGTGTATTCCATGCGGACATGGGGCTTTAACATTATTTTTATTTCTTTCGACCAATTTGGTGAAAGTAGTGCATCTACATTTTGTTGCGTGATTCTAACCACTTGTATCTCCCTTTTATATACAGAAGAAAATACCTTATTTAGCTCATCTGCCTTTTCCCGGTCACTATCATTGAACCAGTTTCACATTATAAAATGTTCCTATAGTTTCTTTCCTAGTCTTCTAATTAATAGTCTTATTCTCCTTTCCAATTCACTTTTAATTTTCTATTTTAGCCAATATAATTGTTTTTTAAAATGGCCTCTGCTCCCTCTTTCTTGTATAATTGAAATACATACTTTCTACTCCTTATCTTAATATTTAAATCATTAAGCCGCATAGGTTGTGATTTACTGCTTCTACCTTTAATTCCACATGGTATATGATGAGATGCACATATGTTTAGTAAAGCTTTAAATGTTGTCCATTTACCTGTCTGTTCTTTTCCCAAGTCTATACTTTGTATTGCTGCCCTTAGACCATGAAGATTTGCCCTTTTAAAATGAAAAGCTTTTGTTGGCCCATTATAACTTTGTTTTTTGAACTCTACCTAAAATGACACATTGGATATTATATAATTACTAGCAACTTGCCCGTCAAAAATGACGCAAGTAAAATTGTAAGCCTGGCTATGCTGTTTGCCACACAATGTGAAGATATGGGCCCTATGAGCCCCTTCTGCGCTCATTGCGAGCCTCTTCCCCTGTGTACTGCCTTGGGTCAAGTCTTAGTGCTCGTATTTACGTCCTTCTGCCTCATTTTTGTCTTTACGTTTTTCGGCAGCCATTTTTTCTCGCTTCATTGATTTTCGATTGTGAAAGAGGCAAAATAGGCCTCAAATGAACTTGCAACCTCACTCACAGCCTCCCTGGCTCTCCCCCTGTGCTGTACGTTAATCTGAGGCATATTTGTGTGTTTTTGCAGGTATTTTCATTTTGGTGGTTGAGCCGTCTTATTTTTGCATCTAGGTGCTTCGTTTGTCCATCTACGTGCTTCTGGCCCAAATTCATATCGACCGTAATTTTGCGGCCCTCTCCAAGTCATTGCAGCTACGTCCCGCGTGTTTCAACTGTTCGTGCACAAAGTCCTACAGGCCTCCTACTGCTCCTGTGGGGCTCATTGCGAGGCCTACAATGATCGCCTTTGGCGCTCATTGCAGCCTAAGTCCTGCGTGCCCCAACTGTGTGCCTCGCTTTGCGAAGCTCATTGTAGCTTAAGTCCCACGTGCTGCAGCCGTCAACAGTTTGCCTCTCGACACTCACAAAGCGTGAACAACGGCCCATATATCCACAACTATTATGTGCGATACAGGATGACTAAATCCTAGATAGCCTCATTTCTTGTGGGTTCTTGTATAGCCAGGGCCAGAGAATGATCTCAGAGTGTACTTAAGAACCAGCTACGCTTAGCTGAACTGCTGGCCTCACCCATCCAGTTTATTTCCCAGTGGTTCAATTTTCCTATTATAACTTGACCATGCTTAGCTGCATTTCCAGATTTTAACTTCTCTTCAATTTAAAAAAAACTACTTTTGCAATGTTTGAAACATGATCTAATAAATGCATGAAAAAACAAAAAACAAATTAACTGTGTTCCATGCTTTAGGCAATGGATGCTCTTTGTGCCAGAAAAAACAAACAAACAAAAAAAAATAAAAAAAAACTTACCAGCATAATATTCAGTGTGTCAAGCTCTATAATTTCTTGGTTTAAAGGTCTGTTGTTTGTGTTAATTGCACTAGCAAGCAATTTCACCACATGAAGACGAGTATTTCCTAGGGGTGGATTAAGAATTCCCCAGGTCGTCTGCAGACTTTCCTTCTGTAAAATCAGAACAAATAGTATAAGTTTTAATTCACTTACATAAACTTCAAAAAATACAATTCATGCTGCATCATTAAAGGCAATAAATGTCAAATTTATCAAAGTAAAATGCTTTTTACTTTGATGGTAGCTCTGTAGAAGCATATCTTGTCTACTCATTTGCTATATGTAACGCGGTTCAGTGACAGATGGGTGATGTAAAGCCTATACGATTTATCTTTAAGCACATGCAGTCTGTAGCACCAACCAATTGGACAAAAGTATTATTTTTTGCTGAACAAAATCAGAAGCATATTAAAATTATCATAAAGAATCTGAAAAATGAAAAGGAGGTGCCACATAATATTTATTTGTATTAAACTGTTTTCATATACACAAATATGTTTGCATTGTTTAAAAATAAACATTGTTTCAAATGAACAATACATTTTAGAAAATAAACTAGTAATATGAAAAATTGGAACAGTTACTGTCAATTTCAGTTGAAAATGGAAACTGGACCAAAAGTGTTTGAGTGAGAAAAAAAATCTATTCATTGCTTGAATTGGGTGCAGTACTAAAAACTAATACATTTTTGGTACTTGGTCCCTGTAACATTCCTGGAAATTCCTCTCTGGATCTGGCCTTACTTAATTTACTTTCAGAATAAGTATTGGATGTGACCGTAAGCGTAATACTGAATATTTAGTTTAAAGCATTGAATAAGATATGTTATTAATGATGAATACCTAAATGCCTAGTTCATGTTAGAGCACTATAGTGATCCTTTACATCAAAAATATTTAACTGGTCCATGAATACTTCTGTATACCCTTACTTTAGGTGGATCAATCAGTAGTTGATGAAACCCTCCTAAGCGCTGCTTAATTGCAAGCAAGGTTCCTAAACTTGCTTGGGTGTTGGAAGACGAGTCTAGACCAGGAGGATTGATCTCCAGTTGACCATCGAGATTACAATAGAATCCACTCATTCCTCCAAGTTCAGTTCTGCAGATAAAGAAATCAGGATTGTAACATATATGCTAAAGCTACATTTTATGGAAAATTAAAATTAGAATTAATAAGAAAATGTACATTAATAGACAAAGCAACAACATTTCAGCACATAATGTAATACAATAAAACATCCATTATTTTAGTGTTGAGTGAATCTTTTCGCCTGTATGGTCTTCTTATGATATTACATGTTTTTAAAGATATAACCTTCATGGGCCTATAATTAATCAATATTCCCATTGATCAAAATGAACAGCTGTCAATACAGTGTCATTTTATTAACCATGCTAGGAGAGACATAACCCTTTAAACATATAAGCTGTGCCTAGCACACTGAAATCTCCTTTGGCCAAATCATATGTAGCTAGGAGTAGGCATTACTGCTGCATCTTCGAAGCAAGCAGAGGGATAGATAGATAGAGAGATATACATTTCCCTCTACTTGCTTCTAGGATGCAGCAGTAATGCCTTCTCTATAGCTTCCAATACTCTCAAATTGTGTTAATGCAAACACAGCAGAACCTTCCTATTGGTCCACTGAGATTTGTTGCAGAGCTTCTAGTGACGGAGCAAACAATTCATGAGAAGCTGCTGGTTGGTGTTGGCTTGGAAGATGTAATATTGAAAAAAAAAGTCTCAGGCAATTCCTAGCTTTCTCCCCATTAACCTCACACAGTGACACAAACTGAAGTGTGGGAGGAGGTAGAGATGCCAACATGACAATCAACTAGAGGTAAGCAGAGTAAAATAGCAAATTAGCTTGTGGGAGACGAACTAAAAAGTTTAAGATGTGTTTATCATAGTGTTTTGGAGTGTACAAATTACCTAGAATGAACGGTCACAAACATCTGTACAAATTAAGTATATGTGCACCAGTGTCCCGGATCTTCATAAGATTGTTACATTCAGTGATTGTGTGTGAAATGTATTCAGTCACATTAAAAAAAACACAGGCTATTACATGTTACAAATGAGCGTAACTATGCTCACAAAATGTTCACTATGAAGAATTTTATGGCTTATATGTCAATTTGGATAAATTTCTGAGTAAAGAAGGCAAGCTGTGTCAATTTCAGCAGGGTGGGGATTTGTTAGATGCTCAAAAACACTTCAAACCAGTGTGAATAAACCCTAGAGTGCTTTTTATTTTATTTATTTGTACCCCAGAGGCCAAACTTATATACTATTTTTTATTCTGTATAAAATCAGCTTTCCAGCAGTATACTTTTTTATTTTAAGACTTTCACATCTGAAATCTATGATGTCAGGAAGCAATGAAGGGATGCTTATAAAAGTAGATAAAAAAAGATACAATTTATATTATGAAGGAGATCAAAAGCAAAATGATTAGTACAATCATACATTAATGATACCCTGTGGTGAAAAAGTATAATGTACACCTTAAAACAACTAAGATATTAGAACAAATTATGATTAAAACATAAGAAAATCTACTAAAACTTAACCAAATTGTACCAACAGGTCTTTAACAGGCTGAATTATGTGTTAAAAAGACTGAATAGGGTAATTACATCAAGAGGTTTTCAACTGACAAGAGGACATCCCTTGAGGTTAGAAGTAAAAAGATTCCACCTTAAAGAAAAGGGTTCTTCACAGTAAGGGTGGTTAATCTGTGGAATTCTCTACCAGAGGAGGTGGTGACAGCGGATTCGATAGATAACTTTAAAAGGGGACTGGATTTATTTCTAATTAAGAAGGGAATTCAGGGTTATCATGGATAATTAGAGAGGCAGTATTGATCCAGGGAGAAGTCCGGTTGCCTGTGTCTGGGATCAGGAGGGAATTGATTTTTATTTTTTTTTAAATATATATAACTAATTAATTAATAGTTAATCTGCATATTGCAGATCAGAGGAGATCTTAAAAGGTTGAACTTGATGGACTGAAAGTCTTTTTTCAACCTTAAATACTATGTAGCTATGTAAATGGGTTTATAAATCACTGAATTGGTTCAACTACATAATCTAATTGTTTAAAATGCAATGTATATGACCTATGAAAGACAAAAAGACAGCAATCACAAATTCAGAGTGAGGACATATAATTTAGGTGACGGTGCAATCAAATTTATCGGTCAGTGATCATAGCTCCGATAAAAAGGGTCAGTGTACACATTTTCATGTTTAAGCTATTTTTTTAGTTTACCATAAATTAACATTAAAATAAAGTGCAAAAAACAGCAAAACAAATATTTAGCCACAAAATATAATTTAAAAGCACAGCTTAGCTCATTGATTGTCACAGATGTACCCCTCCCCACAATCCGTCCATGGTCCTGAGCCCTACTGAAAGGAAGTTACAAAAACTCAACTGAGAACATGGATTAGGCTGTCTTGGTAAGGCTTGAATATTGATCTCAGCTGAAATCTCTCACTTGCTTTCAGTTGTGCTCAGCACAATGAGAGGAGGGGAAGGGTACGGCAATGGACAAAGCAGGAGCAAACTGATCGATCCAATTGAACCAGAAAGAAAGAAAAGCAGTTTGGAATCTTTCGGCCCACAAGGAGCGTTAGCAATCAATGCATTATATGAGCAATGGGAATTCTGCTGCATAAGATATAATCACTTATCAGCTCAGAGTGATCCTGTCTCTCCCCTTTGCTCTCATCAGGTTCCTACCAAATGTAAAATGCTCCTAAATAAAGGTTAGTAACAAATCACAATGGGCTAAATCTTTTATTTGCTTTTCTAAAAGAAAACTTCCAAAATAAAAATGTACTATGAAAAATTGAATTAGGAATTATAGTTTAGAATGAAAAACATAAATCATAATTTTTTTTTTCATAGTATAAAAAACAGAAGTCTTAGGGTGAATGTTAACAAATGACTATGAACTTACCTGGGTCTACGTGGCTCCAACAGAGTCAAAAGCACCTGAATGCCATTGACGATTACAGATTCATTATGTTCGCCTTCAAACATGTTGCTTAGGAGCTGCTCGATAGTTTCCTGCCTTTATAGTGGAAAAGGAAAAGAAGAATGATATGAAAACCACCATTAAACAATATGATGTAGTTCAAGCCATACTTTTACTTGGCAGTTTCACATAAATTTGCATAATCAGAACTCACTTTTCCAATGTTGCTAGTAACTGATCAGGCTCAGGACTATCCTGGATCTGTATCATTTGCTCGCGGCTCAGACGAATGATGTCACATAAGGACTGGGAAGCATTGGAATGTTGCTGGAAGAGAAATGGAGTAAGAACTTAGCAGTACTCCATGGTACTGAAATTACAGCAAACAAAAAGCATGCTGAAATGTAAACTCACTTTGATCCCTTTTATAGATTTAAAGGAACACAGAACTTATGGTTTTCGCATGCATTTAAAAGAGCAGGAATTATAAAGGTTTCTTCTTGCATGAACAAAAATCACTGCAAAGGATAGTCTCTCTGTATACGGCATCTGTGTAAAATCTACATGTTATGGAGAAAACAGACTTCTCACAAGGAGATCCTGATAATGCTGCAAACCTGTATTCGAACATTTTTTAGTTTTTTTTACCATGTCCAACAGTAATTTATTGTTGGGGGAAAAAATAATTACTAAAAAGGGTAAAGCCTACTATTTTAAAATAAAGGTTTGAAAAATAGAGAATTTTGTTACGGTGAGTAAGACTGGAAGCACAGAAAATGAGAGTCCCCTCCTCCCTAGTATAATAGGTAACCCTCTACTAGATTCTGCCTTTTATTTCAAAGCTGACTCAAGAAAACCGTAACTTGTCTATTGAACTCTGTTCTAATGCAAGGGAAGTCCTTATGCTGCCGTTGAAAACTTCAAGAAAATAGAATATTCTGGTAAGTTATAACATTGTCTATTACCTTAATGTTTTCTAGGCAGCACAGAATATGAGAAACTGTAATGTTCATAATGCATTAGATTTATGCAGAATCCTAAAGCACACGTTTTTTGAATGAATGGTGCAAATATAAAACCTGCTAATGATACAAGTAAATTGCAATGCCTTTCATCGTTAGGGACAAATTATCAATACAACCTAAAAATCGTGACAACATTAAGAAAATTTATGTGGGGTCTGTTTGCAACTGTGAAGGTTTGAACATGTTGAAGCTCAAATTGGAGAACTGGAAAGGGAGTTGGTGCTCACTGAGCACAATCACAATCTAACCTTGGCCTATCATGGAGGGTGGAGATGGGACTAGTGAGAATGTCCAGGGAGGTAGCTGGGTTACAGTTACAAGGGAAAGCAGGGGGATCAGAAGGCTGGCCAGTTCTGAGCTGGCAAACACCAACAGTTTGTCAGATTGAGTGACACGGTTGGGGATGTCCACTCAGGAGTGGCAATGCCCGAAAGATCTGTACCCTCTAACAGTCGGGAGAAAAGTTCTACTGGAAAAGAAGGAGGACAGAGCAACAGACAGTTTTTTTTTTTAGGGAATTATTATTAGAAAGTAGATCCCAGCAATGAAATGCTTGGGTTTGGCATGTTGTGGATCATCTAGATAAATTATTGGGAGGTCTGTAAATGAACCAGCGGTCTTGGTACATACTGGTAACAATGACAAAGTTAGTGGAAGATAGAGTGTCCTAAAGAATAATTTTATAGAACTAGGCAATAAACTTAAGGTAAGGACCTCTAAGGTAGTATTTTACAAGATATTACCAGTGTCACATGCTAGCCCACGGAGACCAAAGGAGTTTAGCAAATTCTAAAAGAATATTGATAGGAGTATGCTATATACCCCCAAATATACTATTTTAAATGTAATTATTGTTATAGATTGGAAATGCAGCTAAGCATGGTGAAGTTTTAGTAATGTGAGGTTCTTGAGTACACTCAGGGATCATTATCTGGCCCAGGTTATACAATAATCGAATAGATATTAGGAACCTTTGGAGAGCAGTGATCACACCATGGGGCTACACTACATTCACCAAATAATTGGTAAATGCAGGAAGAAATCCAAAACAGACTTTAATAAAATAAATGTTAATAAAGCCCCCGGTGCTAAAACTTGGATTTAGTCAACACAAATAATAGTGATATAGCATCAAATGTTGAAAGTTAGAGTTTAATAGCAGAGCAGCAAATTTCAAAAGAATATTGGTAGGAGTATGCTATAAACCCCCAAATATAATTGAAAGTGAGGAACTGCAATTATTATTACAGATTTGAAATGCAGCTAAGCATGGGCAAGTTCTAATGGGAGATTTTAACTACCCTGGAATAAACTGGGTAAATGAGACCAGCAGTACGGGCAAAGGGAGCAGGTTCTTGAGGACACTCAGGGATCATTATCTGGCCCAGGTTATACAAGAGACTACTAGAATTTAGTAATCACAAATAATATTGATATAGTATCAAATGTTGGAATAGGGCAACCTTTGGGAAACAGTGATCACAACACAGTCTCATTTGAGATTGAATAAATAAAAAAAAAAAACTGTAAGGGGCCAACAAAAACTCTCAATTTTAAAAAAGGGCAGATTTTAACGGTGCAAGGGCAGCAATACAAAGTATAGATTGGGAAAGAGAACTGATAGGTAAAAATACTGAATACAAATGGACAACGTTCAAATCTTTACTAAATAAACAAACATTTATCACCATATATCATGTGGAAATAAAAGTAAAATGAGTAAATCACACGCCATGTAGTTTAACAATGATGTAAAGTTCAAGATACAGAGTAAAGAACAGGCTTTTTAAATTATACAAAAAAAAAGGAGGGAACAGAGACTGCTCAACATGAGTACAAGGAAATCAACAAGGCTTGCAAAAGGGCTTTTGATTGGGTAAAATTAAAAATTTAAATTATTTGCAAAGGAAAATAAGACTAACCTTAAAAAAAATATATATATATATATATATATATATATATAAATAAATAAGTTGGGAAGAATTGGGGATTGGATACATTTTAAAAGGGCATTCATGGTTTTTTCTAGAATTATTATATAGGAAGTATTGATCCAGAGAGGAGCCAGGAAGAACATTTTACCCCCTTTTGAGACTATTGGCAATGTTTCAACGTTTTTCCCCCCATGTTTGCCTTCCTCTGGATCAACTAACAACTAACCTGCATATTGCAGAGGAGATTTAAAAAGGTGGAACTTGCTGGACTAAAAGTCTCTCAACCTTAATTATTATGTAACTATGTATGTAAAGCGACATTGCTAAATTACAATCTCACAGTAAAAATGTGCACATAAATAAAAAATAAGAGCATTCATTTTTTAATGCTTTCATGACCTACTGTAGATTGGGGGGGGGGGGGGGTCACTAAGTTTGCCACTTGTAAAGTCTGAGGACACTCAAAGCATAATCTTAAAACACTTCTGATTCTGCCTCTGAAAGCAATCAAATACAATCAATCTTCAGTTAATCTTGACGTGGGAAGCAATTGCCAACAATTATTACAAAAATAAGATGCAGAGCTAGGTAGAATAAGACGGTCTGGTTAAAAGACAATTGTGAATGGGAGAGGGAATGTAAGACTGTATTGTCTACTCACATTGTCATCCTTTAAAGGATGGATCATTTCAATCAATCGCTGTACAATTTTCTCTTCGTTAAGCCACTGTGTAAATAGAAAAATATTAGACTGAGCAGGCAAAATGGTATTAAAAAAAAAAAAAAAAAAAGGCTAGCAGAGTAAGAATTTGTCCCAAGCAATGTACTTTGCTATAATTCAACATGAACAAGAGGATTGGTAAACAATTGTGGACAGTTTTCTGCATCTCCATAATTGTCTTGAATAAGATTGATTTACAAGGAGACTGGTCAAAAACTCAAAAAGTCCAAGAGCATAACTAACCAGGTAAAAAAAAAAAAATTAAGCAGAGATTTTTTAATTAGTAAAAAATAAATACATTTTGATGCCACCACAGGACCCGGGAGGGATCCGTGATACATTGGTGAAAGTTGTGCATGTGAGGGGTTTTTATAGCTGTTTGTTCCATTCTTTGATTCAGGGATTCTGCTGTTTTCCCCCACAGCCCTGCACTCACTTATAAACTACAAACAGCCCCGTTACACAGCTTTGAGGATGTGATGTAACAAACACAAAATTGATTCATGTATTCAAAAAAAGTCTTCAGATCGTCCATCGCTTATACAGCTGCTAATATTGTTAACGGGGTACATGCATTTTTTCTTTAACTTTCTTAGCAATACCATATCATACTAGATATGTTAGGTGAAAAGGTACTATATATATATATATATATATATCAAAATAAGATGCATGTACCTAAGAAGAATGATTATGTTTGCAGAGTAAAAGGTTTGGTTAACCAAAGTCCTGCTTCTATAAAAAACACTAAAAGTTCAAGTCTAACAGCTTCTTATAGTTATGATCAAAACGAACGAACCTTTGTGTTGTGCATAATCTTTTGCATCTTAGAAGTTGCAGGATTTCATATTTGGAAACAACCAAAAGCAGTAATGCTTTTGTGCATATGTTGGGTACATTAAAACTTTAAATATTATTTGAAGTATAGCTAAAAACATTACTTGACATCTTTTTTTATATCTTTCTGAGCATGATAATGTTCGCATACTCTGTAGCAGGTTGAATAGTATGTTTTCTTTTCAAACATCAAAAACCTAAAAGGAAAGTGAAGCAACCAATTTTGCATTGTACATTTAAAAATAAAAACTATAATTACTACAAAATCCTCTATGCATTTGCATTATGTTATCTAAATGAAATACAATGAAAGACATTTGCAGACACAAGCCATCTGTATCTGCACCCTTTCTGAATCTGACAAACTGGTCTAATTGTCCAGTTAATCAGCATCAGAACACAGACAGGTCTATATTACATATTGAAAACAGTAGGGCACTGAAAGTAAAATGGCCATTGGATTACTAATGTGTAAACATTTCTGAATGCATTAAGAAGATGAGGGTGTTGCATGTCTAATTCTCGAAAACTAGCTAGGAATTGTTTTAAGTATAAATAATATCCACTATATGCCACAATGTTGTCAAAAGTATGTGGTCCAGTGCTCATCACACCATAAACCAGGACAAATAAAATACCTAAATAAATAGAATTTTCATTAAAGTGTATATGAACAGCAAGGCATTACATCAGTTACCAAAACTACAGATTTCTGTTTTTCACTCTTACATTGAATACATCCTGCCTGAGCTGAGGCTGTTCTACACAGGTTAAAAGCCTGAGTAATAAATCCATGATAGCAGATGTACCAATGTGTTGTAACAACAAGCTCACAAAATCATCTTTCTTTCGTAGAAAGGCTACAATCTGAAACAAAAGAAAAATATAAATATTTTTGTTATTTTATTGTACATATCCACATTGTGAGATAAATATTTACCAAAACATTTGCTTAAATAGCAAAAAAAAAAAAAAGAAAAAAAGAAAAATCAACATATGGTAAAAAAAATAAAAAAACGTTAATAACTTAGAGGGCCACTGCAGTTACCAACTAGCAAGACTGCAGTTACCAACTAGCAAGACAATTAGTATTTGAAGAAAATTAATTCAATGTAGCTTTTTAACCTTAAATGTGAACCTTTAACTTTAGCATTGTAACTTCCAACATAAGTGGTTTATCAAACCCCCCCCCCCCCTCCCCCCACCCACCATAAATGCGTCCAGGGAGTGAGAGAAGATCTGCCCAGTTATGTGTCATACATTTTTTTTTTGACTGGTGTGGCTTTGTCTGCAATAGCAACTACAGGGCAAGGAGGCACATAATGACTGTTGTCAGAACAACAACAATAAAAGACTCCTATCCTGACAACTGGTAAAGACTTCTACTCTGGGGGAAAAAAGGCTGATCTGGTCAGATCTATTAAAAGTTTAAAAACACTAAAAATAAAAATGTAACAGTAAAAGCTACATTGATTTTTCTTTCTAGAAATATTGACTTTACAGCCAATCAGTTAGCAAATGAATTCCTACTGAAAGAACACAACAGTGGCCCTTTAAGAATGACAGGACAACAGTTTATACAGTGTGTGTGCGCTCATTCAGTGATAAATAAAAAAAAATGAAAAAACATATATCCCACCTGCTCTGTCTTCCGGTTAATCAGAATACCCATCACCTTGCTAAAGAAGCTGGCCAACAAAGGATTCAAATATTCATTGTTTTGCAAGAAGCCATATAGTCGCTTCAGTAAAGACTCGTCCTCGCCTAAAGCATCGTTAATCTGCGATACATCTGCTGTCAGAATCTCACAGGAAACGCTTGGATATCTAAAATAATAATAATAAAAATTTACATAAAAAACACTATGCAAACAAAAGTTCAAAAAGTATATTTCTCTTCTAAGATAATCTAAATGTGTTTGAGCAACTGAATAGGTTAATATTCAATAACTATTTACCATGTTACCAAGACAAGTTTAAAGCGAACTGCAAGTGGGGTGAGACTATATGTACTGCTATGTAAGCAACAGCTACCGCAAGTTGAAGCATTTACTTAAGTGTGTTGTACCTGCTACAAGCAGGGATTGCTAAGAGAAATAGCTGCACCTGTGCTTTGGGAAAGTGGAGACAAACAGCCTGAAGATTATATTTGGAGATAAGCTCTGAAAAACACAAAACCCTGAAGAAGGTTAAAAAAGGAAAAGGTACTATTTAAAGAGACGCTATTATTTTATCCAAGAGAGAAGTTGGATTGTGAAAAGAAAACAGGAAATGACATAAAGTGTGTTAAGGTGCCTGGAGTTGGGCATTAGGAGAGAAGGGAGGACCAGTACCCCACCGGACTCCTTTTGAAAAACAACATTAAAAAGGGGCAAGTGAAAAATACATGAGAAAGAAGTATTTTTTGAAAGTGGAATGTGTACAGGGAATTGGACCCTTTTTCCTGAGAACAAACTCCAGGGCTAGTCAGGGCCTTTCTGCAGTTTAGTCAGCTTGTAAACAAAGCTGTTTCTATCACATATAATAGTTGTCAAACTGCGAGGAGAGCCGTTTGGGGCCCAGGGGGCCGCGGCTGCGAGCCTCGCATAGCAAGGCAAGCCGTTGAGGCATTGAAGCCTTCCGAGCTCACAATACTGAGGCAATGAGCGCCAAAGGCGCTCATGCGAGCCTCGCAAAGCGAGACAAACAATTGAGGCACGCAGGACTTAGGCTGCAAGCAGTTGAGGAGCGCAAGACTTAAAAAAAAAAAATCCAACCTCGGGAAAAATACGAGGTTGACGGTCAAACGAGGAAAATCGAAAAATATGAAAAATAAAAAATACATTAAAAACACACAGAACAGGGGGGAGAGTTAGGAAGCCTGGCAGTGAGGTTGCAAGCAATTTTAAACCTTATTTGCCATGTTTCGTCACTCTAAAAACAGCTAATAAAAAATAAAAAAAAGGCAGACGAAAAACGTAAAAAAAAAAATCTGAAACCGCATGAAAACAAGGCTGAGCAAAGCCAGGCACGCAGGACTTAGAAAATACACGACGGCAAAGACACAAACTCTTTAACCAAAACCACCAGGCAAGCAGGACTTAGAAAATAAAACAAACGCCAGTCAGCGCACGCCACAAAATATTCAGCACACACACAGGGAAGGGACAGGGGGGAGATGCTGGAAAGAGACACATGGGCCCATACAGTAGTCGAAAGAAAAGGTTTGCAATGAGCAGCAAAGGTGCTCAGAGAAGCAAAAGCCTCACATTGTGCTAGGCTTGCAGTACTTTGCTGCAATGAACTCCGAAGGCCCTCATTCCAGCTCTCGCAATAGTACCTTTTCAGGGTCCCTCTAAGTCAGAAATGCCATTTGCCCCATTACGCTCAACCGATTGAGGATAAAGAGAGGTTGAAGATACCCATAGCCCAAGCCAGTAACACTTTTTACCCAAAGCCAGTAACACTTAGCCGAACAATGCAGGCACGCAGGACCTTGCAATGATCGCCGAAAGTGCTCATTGCAAAGCAACAAACTTGCGGGTTGGACGACGCCTAACAGGTGCTCAGATTGTGTGGCAAACGGCAATGCCAGGCTTAACATTTTTTTTTGCCATCATTTGATGGGCATGTCGCTAGTATAATATACTACTTAAGAAACAGGACCCACAATACAAACAGTATATTAGTATAACTCTCAAGCTTGGTGCTAGCTCTATTGTACAGTAGGTAAAATATATTTTAAAAGATTAGATTTAATAGGTAGAGAAAATATTTCATTTGAGAAACATATTAAATTACTATCTAATCTTCATATAGCATTCAAAGTAGGCACCTCAATGTGTGAATCTACATAACATTCCACTTGCTCTTACTGGCATGTGAAAGTGACCATTAGTTTCTGGAAACAAGTCTTCACAATATCATGTCTTGAATTTGCTTACTTATATCTAAGTTTTTCATCATTGTCACTGGATGGCTCCTGCGTAATACAGGTGACCAACTCTTCCATGTGCTGTGGCTGGGTCAGGAATTCCACAAGCTTGCGATTAACCACTTTACACTCTTGCAGTACATCTTCTTCTTCCAGCAGCTCAAAGAGCGTTACATTTTCCCGTTCCAACAAGGTGTCCACATGTGAACTTGTGTGCAGGTCAAACTTCCAAAACATGGCTCACTGCAAAACAAATAGGTAGGATGAAGTACAAAAATGCCAGATAAGGCTTCTCAAAAGCGGTGAGAAACAAAACCGTAAGTGTACATATTTAGATAAACATAGATATATAAGCAAACGTAAGTAATCTTACTTTAATATAAAAAAAAAAAATATATGTATGTATATATATATATATATATATATATATATATATATATATATATATATATATATATATATATATATATATATATATATTCCATCCATCCCATTTGCAAGTATGATTTCTTTCTTAATTTTACCATTGTTTGAACTTAAACTTTGCCTCACCAACATGAGCTTCGAGTATTTTTGTTTTAACTTAGCAAAGCAATAAAACCACAACAATATTCAGAAGAATTGCATTCACATCTTGTATATTTTCCTGATAAAAAGGAGAAGAAAAAAAAAAACCTGGACCCATAGATCTGTTAGAAATAGGTACAGGCATTAAACTATTTTACATCAATTAAAAGGAGGGGTATTACCTTTTGCCTATAACGTCATGCTAAGAAAATTATGAAGAAGTGTAAAATACACTGTATTTTATCATTCTAGAACACATTGCCTGACAAACTGCTTATGATCAATAAACAGCACTTTCTCCAAATAGACCCTGTTTTTTTTCCTGCAAATGAATTTCCCTAGTTTTAAATATGCCTGAAGGTGTTCCCCTTTTTTCTTCACACCCACAATTGTATTATAGATGTAACTTTTGTTATCGGTTTACTACTTGTGCTTTCATATTTTGCATGTAAACTTTTACAAACAATAAAAACAGTTAATTTCAGCCAAGTCAGATGAGTGGACAGTTTTGTTGAGCAAGAATGGTGTGCTACATTATAATTCTCTGGCTCAAGCTAAAAATGTATTTTGACAAAATGCATAACTGATTTGATTACATTAATAAACTGTAATGGTTTGAAAATGTATTCAGTATTTTAAACAGGTTAAACTCTAGCTAACAATTTAGAGGACTCACATCTAAAGCCTGTGTTAAATACACCAGATACATATACAAATATGACAATTAAGGTTCATGTCAATACTGGCAATGACACTCCTATACAGAAAGTGACTATTTTGCCTGTATGTTCAAATCAATGTCCTGACAGTTACACACTTATTTGGATTATAAATATTAACACTAATGGCCATAATTGTACCAATTTACATACCTAAACTTATTCTGGCTTGTGAAAATATCAAAATCGGTTTTAAATGGGAGGATTTACTTTGTATATATGACCCTTTAAAAATATAAGATCTATATGCCAAGGCTATAAGCAGATGACATATCCAGGAATTCTCCATTAGGCTAAAAATGAGAGCATTTTACACAAGCGCCATGGTTCCTTTATATACATATTGGGGGGGGGGGGGTCCACTTTTTCAAACCTGTTAATAAAGCAATCATCTTATCAGAAGCAGTATATAAGTCTCAGTGGCATCAGCTTCAATATAACACACTTAATTTATGCGAGTGGTGGAAATTTCCTGGTAGCCATGGCTCCTAAAAATTGTACTTCTGGCTCCTAAATATTTTTCCAATGTATAGTATATTTCTATAAAGGGCTTTCTTACTGACTCATAGAAACAATATTTTCTCCTGTTCAGGATAGAATAGCCTGGGGTTTAGGGATGGATCATTGTTTCAGTGAGACCAGATGGATATACTACAGGATATTTCTCCATGTGAAAGGCACAAAGTGAGCTAAAAAGAGGATGCTCTCTGAGTAAGTTATCAGGTCTATATTAGAAAGCTTAGGTGTACTTATGTGGTGTTCATTCTCAGACCCCCCAAAAAAATCAGTGGTGCTCACTCTGTCTAGTTATATACATTTACAGAGAGTTAAAAATAAACACAATTTATGGAATTCTACTTGACACCAAACAGAAAACCTGCTTGGGAAACGCAGTGTTTATCTGAAGCCAGTGATATGCAAATAGGTAAATATATGTCCCCATTTTCTCTTTCATTTGTAGCCTCTAAGGCCGTTTGAATACTAAATAGAGAAAATGTGGTAGTGTGATGCCGTATAGTTCCCTAACCAATCTATAATATCCATTTGTTAAATTTTGTGTGTTTCACCATTATCCTTCTCCGATGACAAGACAGTAAACATGTTTTTATTCATATACAAAAAGGTGACTGGCAACTACAATTTTTAATATTGCCTATTTTATGAGAAAATACATTGTAAATACTTTATTATATCTTTTGACAACACTCTGGAAATGTCCAAATTGGGCCCAAAGTGTCAATATTTTGTGTGGCCACCATTATTTTCCAGCACTGGCTCACAAGAGCTTCACAGGTTGCCACTGGAGTCCTCTTCCACTCCTCCATGATGCCATCACAGAGCTGGTGGATGATAGAGACCTTGCAAACCCCCGCACCTTCCGTTTGAGAATGCAACAGGGATGTTCAAGAGGGTTTAGGTCTGGTGACTTGCTTGGCCAATCCATTACCTTTAGCAAGGCACTGGTCGTCTTGGAGGTTTGTTTGGGGTTATGTTATGTTGGAATACTGCCCTGCGCCCCAGTCTCCTAAGGCAGGGGATGATGCTCTGCTTCAGTATGTCACAGTACATGTTGGCATTCACGGTTCCCTTAATGAACTGTAGCTCCCCATTGCTGGCAGCACTAGATCACTCATTTACAGTGTGAACACCATATGACACAAAGCAAACTTCTTGGTAGAAGTAAGAAATACTGGGTAAAATAGTACTCTAGATGCTAAACAAGCCTCCCACATGGTGTAAATGAGAAAGCAACCACGATGGAAGCACTGCAAGAGCCAGAGACAAACCAGGTAAAGAGGAAGGAAGAAAGCAAAGAAAAGAAAGAAAAGAGCATATTTACTAAGAAAAGGAACAGGGCTGCCTTCAGACAGATGCATTCTTCTTTTGCAGGCACATATATTCAGAGTAAAATTACTCTGGATGAAGTGAAGCAGAAGAGCACTGTAGTGGCTGCCACATCTTGGTGTGGAGCCAACTGTGGCTTAACAAGGGAAAGTCATTCTCCACCTACCGCAGAGCACCCACCACAGCTCCTCAGGCTTCAAGCTAGCATGAAGTATTGGTGCTAGACAAGATGGAACCATATATACAGACAAAAATTAAGATACTGGTCTGGATCGCTACCTTGTCATGGTGAAGGGGGCTTGTGACCTTCCATGAAGCTGTGAACTATACTATGTAAGGTAACCAAAGATGGGCAGATCACAGCAGAGAGGTCAGTCAAATAACAGTCCCCTGGAGAAGAAACTAGCAAACCACTCCAGCGTCAATTTGTTGAACACACCCCAGCCAAAGTAATCTGCCACCACGCAATATCCGTCACTGGAGCACTTCAGCTGGTGCTGGAAATGGTCATAGAGGTCCTTCTCCTCCTGGGCATCTTTGTCAAGACAACCTTATGAACAAGCACAACAAGAGAGATAATGCCATTGCACTTGAATATCAACCCCTCAGGTCTGAAGGAGCCTAGCACATTACTGGGGACAACCAGTGGGCGAATACGTGGAGCACCTAATCTAATGAAGTAGTTAGGCCAAAGTAGAGAGAACACGCACCTGTGGACGTGTCTGGAGGGGGGAAGGAAAGTCTGCTGCTGCGAAAAACAATTCAGCATTGAAACGTGGAATGTTAAAACTATGAACCAAGGCAAACTGGACGTGGCCAAACATGATGCAACAAGATTAAACATTGATATCATGGGTTTTAGTGAATTCAAATAGACTGGATTTTTCACATCAACAACCACCAGATCTTCTACTGTGGTCAAGAATCTCACATTTGAAATGGAGTAGTCTTCATAATCAAAGAGTGGACAAAGCAGTACTCTGTTACAACAAAATAAATGACAGAATTATTTCAATTTTAAATTTAGGTCAAGCCATTTAACATCACAGTGATCCAAGTCTATGCTCCAACCATGGATGCTGAAGAGACTGAAGTTTTCCAGTTCTACAAAAGATATTCAACACGTCATAGATAGAACGCCAATACATTTTTTTTTTATAATCAGCATAGGAGATTAGATTGGCTGGATAAGTAGGGAACCAAAAGATACCTGGAATAACTGTCAAGTTTGGCCTTGGAGTACAAAATGAAGCAGGTCTGAGATCAGTAGAATTCTGTCAAGATAATTGTCTGGTCATAACAAAGACCCTCTATGATTCTACACATAGACATCACCAGATGGACAATATTGAAATCAGACTGACTATAAAGTTTGGAGCCAAAGATGGAAGAGCTCTCAGATCACAAGCTTCTTATTGCAAAGATCAGAATTAAACTGCAAAAGAAATAAAGAGGTAAAATCCTCAGACAAAGCAGATATGAAATAAAAAAATATTCCCAGTATGCAGTGGAGATAAAGAATAGATTTAAAGAACAAGACATGGTGGACAGAACGCCTGATGCATTGTTTTAAGTTTAAGTTTGATATTTTAAGAAATGAGAAAGTTTAGGCCAGAGAGTAATTAGCCTAATTACTCCCTGGTGATTCAACGTCAGAAGTTGTTTTCCTAAAAACAATAGGTATAGGCAGACTTAATTGAGTGTTACTAGCAAATATTTGCAATTACTCCTAAAATGAGATAACAACCCATGCTTGGTAGATGAATAAGAAATGATAGCTGATGAGTAAAAATACAAAATTCAGATACAAATGTATCTGCTTTCTCCTGATTGGCCAAAAACGAATTATGGTAATCTTAGCAGGGATTTTAGAGGAGTAAACTGACAAAAGCATCATGCAAAAAAACTTTTTTTATTTACTATTGATTCTCCTCCATCAGATGCATTCATAATCCAGGAAACTTTAATATGCCTTTAAGCAAAACAGTTTTAAAACCAAAGGTAAAATGTGCAGTCCTCTTTAACTACAGTGGGAGGGCCACCCCACATATTCAGCATACTGTTTTTTAAGTGAAGGTAAATAAATAATTTGATTAAGCCACTAATTGTACTCATGTAAGACATCCTGAAATGATGTTAGACCTTCTGAACTAGAGTTTGACAACCCGGCAGTAGAGCCAAGTGTGACTCAGTAATAGTCAACATGTGCCTCTTGTCATTCCCAAATAAGAGGGTGTGTCTTATAAATAGTGCAGGACTAATGGGAGCATGAATCAGTAACTGTCAACAGTGAACCCTCTTAGTGTTTTTGTCAGATTACAATTGTAAATTCAGTGTCCTTTTGCTCAATATATTTTGTAATCTGCAATTTACATCACACTACCTTCTATAAAAACACAAACATCTTGGAACAATGAATTACAAGATAATCAAGTGTATTAAAGCTTTCATTAATTTCAAGTATACTTTTTTTTTTTTTTAATACAACAGTGATGTTTAAACCGCAATACACCACACAAAAAAAGGGGAGCTTACAAGGTAAATACCGAGCCTGATGAATCCCTAACTTTTTAGTTATTAAAACTATACTTCTATCTATAATCCCTTCCCTGACTCCTAAAAAGCAAATTTGTCTGGCTCCTCAGAAACCGGTCTGACTCCTAGGTTTCACTGGAAATAAACACAAGAAAAGGCCCACCGCTGTAGTAGTTAACTGTATAAAAAGCAAGGGTTTTGTGTAGGTGAAAATCTCAAACTCACTCACAAAAGTGATGGTATTACTTCAAGAAGTAAAGCATCAAATGCATGTTAGAAATAACCAATAGACCGTCCACTCTACCAGATCAGAGTAAATGAAACTGTGCAGTCCTCCAGGAACAACACTCAGGTTAAACAAATGAAGTGTTCATATGTCAAGAAGTTCCAGTAATAATTAAATATTATCCTGGAAAGTAGAAGGAATTGGCATTAAATCAAAATTTCCAAATATTTGGAGAACCGAAAACATAACTACAAACAGTAAACAATAACCTCAACTTATTTCTGGGTAAGAACTCTTTCCTCGGGAGGCACACAAACTATATTTTGCATGTACTATACAACATAATGTTTTATAACATTTAAATTAATAAAAAAAAAAACTTATGTAATTAAAATAACAAATACAGAACATCTGTGACTTCAAGTTATTGAAGAAAATAAATAACTATGACTTCCCAAACAAAACCTTTAAAAACACACAAACTTCTCCAAGCTGGAAGACATCACTGAAAACAAGGCAATGTCACTGCAACACGCCACTTTAGGCACAAATCGGCCAAAATAGAGAGAGCACAAGTTACATTTAATATCTGTCATATAAATTTGTCAACTTTTGAAATAACATTAGTAAGCATGTCCATTAAAAAAATGCCAAGCAATGCATTTCCAGATATGCAAAATTGTCTCACATTTACTGGCTATTTATTGGAGTCTGGCTCTTAAGTTTAAATATCTTAATAGAAAAGGTTGCAAATTCTAGATACAGTGTTTACACAAAAAATATAGGTAGCCCAAATAAAAGGAGTTCATATCTTCTCTCTTTCCTTACCACTAACATTACAGATATCTTATGTATGAATATACTATGCAATTCTATTTTGTATAATGGTGTTACATTTTTAAAGTTTGCTGTTCTAACTCATAAATGGGCAAAATCATTTTAAAAAAAAGTAAGAAAATGCCACCTATAATTAAAATATTATGTGCAATTGTATTTTACTATGGGCATATATTTTTTATTAATCTGAATTGTCGCCTGAGATGCAGATAAGGTTTTCATTTAGTTCTACTGAAAGCTCTCACAAAGATATCCAAATTCCAATAGGAATTAAGCGTTACTGTCTTCCATTGTGTATTTTCTAAGTCCTGCGTGCCCGGCTTTGATTTTTCCTTGATTTTCGAGTGACGAAACACTGCAAATAAGGCTCAAAAATCGCTTGCACCTCACTCCCAGGCTCTCCCCCTGCTGTGTGCGAGTGTGTTTTAATTTATTTGTTATTAGTTTTCTTGTTTTTTGATTTCCGCGGTTCGGCCGTAAACCCCGAGATTCCAAGGTCGGATTTGTTTTGTTTTTATCTTAGTCCCGCGCTCAACTGCTTGCAGCCCAAGATCCCGCGCTCCTCAACTGCTTGCAGCCCAAGATCCCGCGCTCCTCAACTGCTTGCAGCCTAAGTCCCGCGTTCCTCAACTGCTTGCAGCCTAAGTCCCGCGTTCCTCAACTGCTTGCAGCCTAAGTCCCGCAAGGATCGCCAGAGCGCCTTCGGTGCTCATTTCTGCCTAAGTCCTGTGTGCTTCAATGCCTTAACTGCTTGCGTCGCTTTGCGTGGCTCACAGGGCAATGAGCGCCTTTGACACTCATTGTCTAAGCCCTGCGAGTTCGGAAGGCTTCAATGTCTCTGCTCGCAAGCGTGACGACAAATTGCAGATTGACAATTATAATCTGTGATTAGAACATAAAAACCTTGGGAATTATTCAGAAGAAATATGACTCTGGTTTATCTTTGCTGTGTTACAGTAGGTTTTAAGTTTTTTTTTCAAATTAAGGGCTCAAATTAAACTCCATTATATGTGTCCTCGGGGGCTTGTCACCCAATAAGCAACAATATACAGTGGATATAAAAAGTCTAAACACCCCTGTTAAAAAGTCAGGTTTCTGTGCTGTAAAAAAATGACAAAGATAAATCATTTCAGAACTTTAATGTGACCTATAAACTGTACAAATCAATTGAAAAACAAACTGAAATCTTTAGGTAGAGGACAGAAAAATATAAAAATAAAATAATATGGTTGCATAAGTATGCACACCCTTAAACTAATACTTTGTTGAAGCACCTTTTGATTTTATTACAACACTCAGTCTTTTTGGGTAGGAGTCTATCAGCATGGCACATTTTGACTTGGCAAGATTTGCCCACTCTTCTTTGCAAAAACACTCCAAATCTGTCAGATTGCGAGGGCATCTCCTGTGCACAGCCCTCTTCAGATCACCCCACAGATTTTCAATCGGATTCAGTTCTGGGCTCTGGCTGGGCCATTCCAAAACTTTAATCTTCTTCCGGTGAAGCCATTCCTTAGTTGATTTGGATGTATGCTTTGGGTCATTGTCATGCTGAAAGATGAAGTTCCTTTTCATGTTCAGCTTTCTAGCAGAAGCCTGAAGGTTTTGTGCCAATATTGACTGGTATTTGGAACTGTTCATAATTCCCTCTATCTTAACTAAAGCCCCAGTTCCAGCTGAAGAAAAACAGCCCCAAAGCATGATGCTGCCACCACCATGCTTCACTGTGGGTGTGGTGTTTTTTTGGTGATGTGCAGTGTTGTTTTTGCGCCAAAGATATCTTTTGGAATTATGGCCAAAAAGTTCAACCTTGGTTTCATCAGACCAGAACACCTTTTCCCACATGCTTTTGGGAGACTTCAGATGTGTTTTTGCAAAATGTAGCCTTGCGTGGATGTTTTTCTTCGTAAGAAAAAGATTTTGTCTTGCCACTCTACCCCATAGCACAGATATATGAAGAATACAGGAGATTGTTGTCACATGTACCACACAGCCAGTACTTGCCAGATATTCCTGCAGCTCCTTTAATGTTGCTGTAGGCCTCTTGGTAGCCTCCCAGAACAGTTTTCTTCTCGTCTTTTCATCAATTTTGGATGGAGCTCCAGTTCTTGGTAATGTCACTGTTGTGCACTATTTTATCCACTTGACGATGACTGTCTTCACTGTGTTCCATGGTATATCTAATGCCTTGGAAATTATTTTGTACCCTTCTCCTGACTGATACCTTTTAGCAATGAGATCCCTCTGATGCTTTGGAAGCTCTCTGTGGACCATGGCTTTTGGTATGGGATGCAACTAAGAACATTTCAGGAAAGACCAACTAGAGCAGCTGAACTTTATTTTGGGTTAATCAGAGGCACTTTAAATGATGGCAGGTGTATGCTGACTCCTTTTTAACACGATTTGGAATGTGATTGCTTAATTCTGAACACAGCTACATCCCCAGTTATAAGAGGGTGTGCAGACTTATGCAACCACATTATTTTTCTTTTTTCTTCCCTCCACCTAAAAGATTTTAGTTTGTTTTTCAATTGAGTTGTACAGTTTATAGGTCACATTATAGGTGGAAAAAGTTCTGAAATGATTTATCTTTGTCTCATTTTTTTACAGCACAGAAACCTGACATTTTAACAGGGGTGTGTAGACTTTTTATATCCACTGTAGCTATATGATTTAGGCTCATCTCCCATAGAAACCCACATAAAGAAACAGCATTTGCTGTTAGATTCAAAGACATGAGTCATTGTAGTGATCATATAAGAGGGTTTGTTTATTTATTTTTCTCAACTACTACGTTGCTATGCAAGGAGAATACTATAAGAGTAAGACAACAATGATGTATTACATTTCTCTTTGGACATAAGAGAAACGTTTTCATATTGAAATAACTAACATTTTTTTTCCCTTTTCTTACTGTATATAAGATACATAACCTATAAGTATACAGACTTACAATACAGAAAACTAATGCAAATTCCAAGCAAAGTATCTTATGCAGGTCACAGTACAAGTCTCAGTCAGTGGTGTAATATTATTACTAGTCACCCTCCCTCGGTCAGACACAGCAGCAGGTGGGCGGAGGAATCAGCCTGTGAGGAGGAGGAGGAGGGAGCCCCAGGACATATAGCGGAATGAGGCCCATAGTGAGGTGTGTGTGAAAAAGGTGACAGACAGTGAATAGGTGGAGCTGCAGGGGAGACAGTGGTGTATCCCATACACTAGTTACTACAAGTACATGGTTATTACACACTCAGTCCCCTCCCAGTAGGGCAGAGAGTGTGTGATCGTGGGCCATCCCATACACTAGTTACTACAAGTACATGTTACTGCACACTCACCAGTCCCAGCAGAGCCGGCAGTGATAGTGAGCCATCCCATACATTAGTTACTACAAGTACATGGTTACTGCACACTCACCAGTCCCAGCAGGGCAGGCAGCGAGTGATAGTGGGCCATCCTATACACTAGTTACTAAAAGTACATGGTTACTGTAAACTCACAAGTCCCAGCAGAGCATATAATGATCCATCCCATACACTAGTTACTACAAGTACATGGTTATTGCACACTCAGTCCCATCCCAGCAGGGCAGATAGTGAGTGATAGTGGTTCATTCCATACACTAGTTAGTACAAGTACATGGTTATTGCACACTCACCAGTCCCAGTAGAACAGGCAGCGATAGTGAGCCATCCCATACACTAGTTACTACAAGTACATGGTTACTGCACACTCAGTCCCATCCCAGCAGGGCAGGCAGTGAGTGATAGTGAGCCATCCCATACACTAGTTACTGCACACTCAGTTCCAGTAGGGCAGGCAGTCAGTGATAGTGAACCATCCCATACACTAGTTACTGCACTCAGTCCCAGCAGGGCAGGCAGTGAGTGATAGTGAGCCATCCCATACACTGGTTACAAGTACATGGTTACTGCACACTCGGTCCCAGCAGGGCAGATAGGGAGTGATAGTGAGCCATTCCATACACTAGTTACTACAAGTACATGGTTACTGCACACTCAGTCCCAGCAGGGCAGGCAGTGAGTGATAGTGAGCCATCCCATACACTAGTTACTACATGTACATGGTTACTAGACACTCACCCCCAGCCAGGCAGGCAGTGAGCGATAGTGAGCCATCCCATACACTAGTTACTGCACACTCAGTCCCAGCAGGGCAGGCAGTGAGTGATAGTGAGCCATCCCATACACTCGTTACTACAAGTACATGGTTACTGCACACTCAGTCCCAGCAGAGCAGTTAGTGATCAATCCCTCACACTAGTTACTACATGGTTACTAGACACTCACCCCAACCGGGCAGGCAGAGAGCGATAGTGAGCCATCCCATACACTAGTCAGTACAAGTACATGGTTACTGCACACCCAGTCCCAGCAGGGACAGTGAGTGAGTGATAGTGAGCCATACCATACACTAGTCACCACAAGTACATGGTTACTGCACACTCAGTCCCAGCAGAGCAGATAGTGATCAATCCCTCACACTAGTTACTACACGTACATGGTTACTGCACACTCAGTCCCAGCAGACCGCGGTGTGTCACTCACCTGGCGGTTGGTATCCTAGGAGACTCGCCGCGTCCTCCCCTCCTCACAAACCGGATCTCTCCGCTGTGTAATAGCGGCCGCCGTGCTTCCTCAGAGATATGAGAGGTAGGGGGAGCCGAGCAGACCGGCAACCGACAAGAGAAACCAATCTCGGGAAGGACGGCAGGAGCGGAAAGAGCTGACTCTTCCGCTTCCGCTCTGGAGAGCTGGGGGAGGAAGGAGGCTGAGTAGTGTTCCGGTGAACGCGGCCTCAACCGACCTGATGGCGGCGCTGCTCGCGGCTGGGAGCTAGGGCGGGTTCCTTGAAACTTCTGGGCGGGAATCTGCGTGTGCGGCAACCACCAATCACAGACGAGAGCGCGCGCTGGGGCTCGAGCCGCCTGTCAGGCGTATTAACCCTTGGGTGTCAGGACGGACGCAGCATTGCGTAATAGAGTGTCACTGTGCTAGGGGCGTTTATAATCAAAACGCAATTTTATTGAAGTGTACTAGTTATTACTTAATACATCATTTGAGATTCGTAATTAACACATGAGATACGTAAATCATGTAACATGTTTGTGGGATAATGATAAGGACCACTGAGCTCTCATTTCTAGTATGCTTTTTTTGAAGGAGAAAATACTTGTAGAAAGCAGATAGAACTGAATGGAGATTTATATCAGCACCCACATAGTGACAATAATGTCCATTCAGTTCTATTGGTGCTGCCACAATAATGTAGTACTTACAATAGGAAACCCATAGGTGACAGTGCAGGTAAATAAACAAAATGGCAGCCTCCAGTAAACAACATAATTAAGGCTGTATCTAGTTTTTACTTTTAGCATGTTGATTGGTATGATGGCAGTGGGAAAACAAGAGACACGATGAGGAGATTAGGGATCTATCCTGTTATATGTACGCACTGGAAGCGTCCTGGTGCCGGGTGCGCCCTCGTCCCGATGTACTAGTACACCACAACACACTAACCCTAACCCCCTAAACCGCACAGCCTAACCCTAAGCCCCTAACCCTCTTACTCTAACCCTAAACCTCACTTCCTAACCCTAAGCCCTACACCACTTACCGGGCCTAACCCTAACCCGAAAACCACTTACCGGGCACTTAGACACAGCTAGATCAAGATTGGGCGCGCTTCCTGTGCGTTCCTATAACAGGATAAGTCCTAGATTACATACTGAATAGGGTCACATACAAATGAGCACAACTTTAATAATTAAAGTTAGTATAATTGCGCATTGAGAGCCATTGTTTTTCTTTGTTGCATCTGAAATGATGATTTACCAATGTGTATTTTATTCTTGAAATGAAGCTCTAAAAGCAGAAACAAATAGTCAAATGTTTACCTGTTTTGGGGTCTTGCCCATGTCAGCCAGTGAGTAATAATATACGGTGCCCTGTACATTTTCTATTAGTTTCAATGACTTTTAAACAGGTTTTACTAAATATATTTCCCTGCAAAATGCAACTTTGGTAATGTTTTTGTTGATTCATACAGAAGATGGGGCCAATTTTAGGAACACACAACCGTTCATGGTAAAATTGAAGAGGAATACATGTCTGTGTTTGTGTCGTTCAATTGTGTCCAACTCTCTGTGACCCCATGGACAATAACACACCATGCTGATCCACTTGGTATTCATGGCAGAAATATTTGAGTAGGTTGCCATTTCCGTCTCCAGTGAGCCACAGAAAACAGCTCATGGCATTCCTACGTGGTCTCCCATCAAACTACTTACCATGCCCAACTCTGCTTGGCTTCAGGGTGTGACCTCTTGGTTCCTAACCAGGGAACCCTATACATGTCTACCAGTCATATAAAACCTTTACTGTAGTGGTACTATATAGATTATGGGCCATATTCAATTTGGAGCCTGCAAATCGACTGCATACGGCAGTATGTCTGCAGGTGTGTTGCGGCTCCCATTCGTCTCTGATTACGAGGCTATTCAATTCGTTAAGCCCGCAAGTTATTGTCCCAAAGTCAAAACCATAAACCATGCACTGGTTCGTAGCAGGAACATGATCAATCAAGCAAGCCTGTAACCTCCCATTTGAAATCAGCCAATAGAAAGGGAGACTGTCATTATTACGGCAGTAAAACTTGGAGGTTACATGTCAATCAATTAGCTTGATATGCGATCAGACTTGCGAACTCAAAGAATACAGAATGATGAAAATGAATTCCAATACTGTTCTAGTCCATATGGGTGGCTTGATATCTATTAACCCATTGATACCCGAGATCAGTTTAACTCCGAAATAAAAATAAAATGTATTTTTTGACGATTTGCGAGCTTGAGACTTGTGCAATTATTTCTAATGCCCTACATCACTTTCCCCGTTATTTACAATGCAGTATTGATTTTTTTATTTGCATTTACAGTGCTTCAAATAGGTGTTTAACCCCCTTGCGGGTCCTCTCTAGCACTCGTAGGATTTTCTCCTATTAACATTCGCAGGCTTGGGGAAATTGAGCAATTGAATAGCGATTTGCGATTTTTGGGCGTGAAAGATCAAAGGCTTCTGGCATGCCAAAGTAGCTTGCGACCTCACTTATGGGCTCCCAGATCTCCCAAAACCTCAATTGAATGAGGCCCTATATTCTTATCATCTGGACTGGAGGTGAATTAACTTTTGGAATTCTATAAAAACTATGATATATACCATGCAACCAAAAAACAAACTCAGCCATTCCCCCCATACACACTGGCTTTTTGAACACTACCATCCATATTTAAAACAAACTCACCCAGACGTAAAGCAAACAACATACCGTACCAGTTTACGTCAAGAAAAACTATTTTCTTCCTAACAACACAAAAAAGTCTATTATCTACAGCCAGGCAATAAGATTTAATTGCTCTGATGCCACCAGCTTCAGACTCTTAGAAAGGACTTTCTCAGTCAGGGATACAGTGGAAAAGAACTAGGCACCCAAATACTGAGAGTGACCAACATGTCTAGAGGTGGATCCCATATAATATAAACAGCCATAAAAAGGAAATAGAGTACCACTGGGGGCACCTACCACATGCAACTGCTCAAATATGACGAAAGGTTCAAGTAAACCAGCAGACAGGTGAAAGACTAACGCCTCCATTCATTAAGTCTGCTGGCTTGACATTTGCAACAATTACAGAGAGATTGAATTGAACAAGCCCGCAACTACATGGCCGAAAGCCAAAACTGTAAACCATGCATCCGTAAGTAGCATTTCAGAGCATGATCATGATCAATTGAGCAACGCCGTAACTACCAATTTATAAACAACCAGTAATAAATGAGACCGTCATCATGACGTCAGTAAAACATGGAGGTTAAACGTCAATCAATTCGCGTTTAGAAGGCAGATATGCGATCAGACTCTCAATCCGGCAATGTACAAAATAATAAAAATGAATGACGATACTGTTCTAGTTCATGTGGATGGCCTGATATGTATTAACTCCTTGATTACCGAGATTGATATAACACAGTAATTAAACATAACAAATTGCAGATTTGCGCGCTTGAGACTGTTGTGCAATTAATTCCAATGTCTTTCATCACTTTCCCTGTCTTTTAAAGTGAAGTATTGGTTTTTCATTTGCATTTGCGAGTCCTATCCGGTACTTTTAGGATTTTCGTCTACATTTGCCATTTACGGGTGTGAAAACAATTGCGGGCTCGAGGAATTGTAGCAATTGAATAGCGATTTGCGATTGTAACATTTACAGGCTTGAAAGATAAGGCTTAGATGGGTAGGATATATGATATATTTACTGCTTAAAGGATTTAAGTACCACACTCATCTATCCCACTAAATCCCTGGTGCAAGTCATCCAATACATCATCATCAGGAGCATTACATGTTCTGACTCAGGATTATAAATGTAGGGAAACTCACGCCATTGTAATAGGAACATAAAGAAAACATATACCTATAATAGAACAGTTCTTTAAAAATGGGCACAGGATACAAGGGGATCTGGGCATATAAATACATACACAATTTGGCACTGTAATAACACATGGCTTGAATCACTCATAATATATTATTGTACATAATTTACATTTCTGACTCTGTTGAACCTAAGCTTTAGAATCATTCACAAAGGCTTCAAAGACTGCGCAAGTGTAAATACTTAAAGGACAAACATCATTCATTTCATACAACAAATCACATCACTCAACATCCCGAAAACAGCAATGATACTTCTTTTTTCTCTACCAATAGACAAAATACCCAGATCAAAACAAAAAAATTATCAAACGTATGCTAACCAGAGTCCTGTTCAATCTCAGCTGCCTGGAAAAAACACAAGCTCCATCTATAAACTCAGTACTGGGCAAACTGCATGATGTCTGTGTTATGGAAAACTGGAATTCACCCTTCACTAGACTGACAAAAGGTTTAGGAAAACTTGGACTAACTTGGAGGACTATCAACTTTCAAGACCATGTTAATCACCTGACCTGTCTAACAAATTTGCCCTTTCCCATCATATACCCACTCTCTTCCCAACCACTCCAACCATTTGTCCTCTACTACCCCTTGCTATTTCTATAAAAAAATTAAAAAGTACAGGACAAACCTTTAACCCAAGCACAGTCCAGATGGCATGTTAAACCATTACAATTAGACCCAGTAAAGATGTTGGAGGAAAAACAGGCCAATGGTAAACACAAGGATGTAATAATCATAATAATAAACAATAAATTAACAAATGAAGGGAGGAGCCTGGCTAGAGACAGTACACCCTACTCCCGTGTCCAGGGCCTATTGTGATAGAACAGCCGTACCACTGTAGGTTAGGGACTCACCAATTTCACCATTGGCTTGACAACTTCCCTCACCATCTGGCATTGTGACAATACATAATACATTTTTGTAAACATAGATTATGATTCCATAAATATCAAAATTGTCAAAAACATCAACCAACAACCACCTAATATATCTCAACATTATAAACAACCTTCAATTTTTTTCTTTTTTATTATTAGTTCACATGGGTATTCTCACGCGTGGCTAGTTGGGGGCACAATGGCGCTGTAGGTGCCAAAAGAACCTTTTATGTGGCTCCACCCCCTGCTGGCCACTTCTTTCCCTTATACCTGAGTCCTGTCGGGTGAAGGGGTCTCCTTCCCCCAACCCAGGAAGTCCTGGGTGCTCCAATGCCATTTTTGGTACCCAATGAGGGGGGAGGTATGTGTTATCAATTGCAATCTTATCTAATTATCTTAATAAATGCTATTTCTTCTGTCCTCTCTTTCGGCTATTGTTTTATTGAATCTCCCAAGTATGTCTGTTCTTCTCACATCTGTCCATTGTACATTTTTTTCTTTTTCACCATCTGTGCCTGAAAACTATATAAATATGGTTTATAGCTTTATTTTTTAAGTAGAACCTGATGAAGGAGTCTGTGTGCTTTGAAAGCCTGATATGTAACTCAGCTTTAATCAAAAGGTACCATATGTACTCAACCTGATTAGTACTTTCTAAAACACTTAGCTGGTTGTAAAGATACGTTCTTAAAATGTACATACTGTAAATGTGACTTTATGGGTCTTTTAGCAAATTTGTCGCCAAGATGAATTTCTTTAGTTTTTTTTTTTTTCCTGCTTTTTATGTCAGACATTTTACATAGTAAATGCAAATATTAAGTCTAATATTGTAAACATTTGATATAGTAAGTAAGTATATTCATATAAACCTTTTTGTATTTCTCCTTCTTAATTTCTTCTGTTTATAACCAGATTTACAGTTTAATAATATTTGTATTTTGTGAGAGTTATTATCTCTCTAATTTACTTTAGCTTAGTTTTTAAAATATTGAAATCAGTTTAGAGGCGAGCAATAGCTGTTCTCTTTTTTTTTTATGGTGAGTCGGATTGTATACTAAAATTGGATACAGAGGAGGTTCACCCGATTAGCGTATGGAGCATTAAGCGCACAGAAAATAATCTGGGGCGGGGGGTAAAAATGAATCACAATTAATGGCATAAGAATATTTTAAACAGTTTTATACAGTGGGGGCAAACAAGTATTTGATCCCCTGCTGATTTTGAACGTTTGTCCACTGACAAAGAAATGACCAGTCTATAATTTTAATGGTGTTTTTTTTTTTTAACAGTGAGAGACAGAATACCAACCCCCCCCCCCCCCCCCCCAAGAAAAACGCATGTAAAAAAACATATAAATTGACTTGCAGGTCAGTGAGGGAAATAAGTATTTGATCCCCTATCAATCAACAAGATTTCTCTCCCAGGTGTCTTGTATACAGGTAACAAGCTGAGATTAGGATGTCAGGGATGAGATTGTAGACCTACACAAGGCTGTAATGGGCTACAAGACCATTGCCAAGCAGCTTGGTGAGAAGGTGACAACAGTTGGTGCGATTATTCACAAATGGAAGAAACACAAATTAACTGCCAATCTCCCTTGGTCTGGTGCTCCATGCAAGATCTCACCTTGTGGAGTTTCAATGATCATAAGAACAGTGGGGAATCAGCCCAGAACTACACCGGAGGATCTTGTTAATGATCTCAAGAAAGCTGGGACCATACTCACCAAGAAAAAAAATTGGTTACACATTATGCCGTGAAGGACTGAAATCCTGTAGCGCCCGCTAGGTCCCCTTGCTCAAGAAAGCACATGTACAGGCCCCTCTGAAGTTTGCCATTGAACATCTGAATTATTCAGAGGAGAACTGGGTGAAAGTGTTGTGGTCAGATGAGACCAAAAATCAAGCTTTTTTGGCATCAACTTAACTCGCCGTGTTTGGAGGAGGAGGAATGCTGCCTATGACCCCAAGGACACCTTCCCCACCGTCAAACATGGAGGTGGAAACATTATGCTTTGGGTGTGTTTTTCTGCTAAGGGGACAGGATAACTGCACCGCATCAAAGGGACGATGGATGGGGCCATGTACCATCAAATCTTGGGTGAGAACCTCCTTCCCTTAGCAAGGGCATTGAAAATGGGTCGTGGATGGGTATTCCAGCATGAAAATGACCCAAAACACACAGCCAAGGCAGCAAAGGAGTGGCTCAATAATAAGCACTTTAAGGTCCTGGAGTGGCCTAGCCAGTGTCCAGACTTTAATCCCATAGAAAATCAGTGGGCGGTGCTGAAGGTTCGAGTTGCCAAACATCAGCCTTAAAACCTTAATGACTTGGAGAGGATCTGCAAAGAGGAGTGGGACAAAATCCCTCCTGAGATGTGTGCAAACCTGGAGGCCATTTACAAGAAACGTCTGACCTCTGTGATTGCCAAGAAGGGTTTTGCCACCAAGTACTAAGTCAAAGGGGTCAACTGCTTATTTCCCTCATTGACCTGCAAATCAATTAATAACTTTTTTGACATGCGTTTTCTTGTTTTTTCTTTGTTATTCTGTTAATGTACACCTACCATTAAAATAATAGACTGATATTTTTTTTGTCAGTGGACAAACGCTCAAAATCAGCAGGGGATCAAATACTTTTTCCCCGCACTGCATAAAAGGCACATGGTTATCTCAGCTTATCACTTATAAGAGTCCATGGTTATCTGAACATTCTATTTCAGTTGTGGTGTGGGATTTTCTTCTTCATTTATTTCTGATCTGGTACCTCTTCTGTTGTTTGAGTATGGATGTTTTTTTTTGGTCTGTTTTGTATTAGGGAATTTTGTTTTTAGCCCAGGTTGTTTGGAATTGGTAAGTTCCACAAATGGAGCATTGCTTCACTCTCCTCAGGAGTATGAATTGTGTGATGTCTCCCTTCTTTTGATATAATAAGTCTAAAAGGAAAGCCCCAAGTATACTTGTATCCATGCTTTGTAATAAACCCTAAAAAGGGTTTCAAGAGTTTCCTTTTGTATAAGGTAGTTGGTGACAGTTTCGAGAAGATAGCTGGTGGACCTTTTTCAATTCCAGGAACATCATATCTCGCTGCTTTCATGAATAAGACTTTTGTAGAAAAAGAATGGAATCTGACAATCACATCTCTTGGCCTCTCATCGGAAGATAGCGGAGCTCTTAGGATTCTATGAATCCTGTTCAATCTAAGTTCTTCTGCACTTAGATGTGGTAGAAGTTTGGCACATAAAACTTTATGTATAGGTATAGATCTTGTACTGACTCTGATAAGTTACGAATTCTAATGTTTGACATCTGAATTTTTTTTTTTGATTCTCTTGTATGATTTTAAATTGTTTTGTTCCTCTTTAAGCACAATCATATCCTTTTCCATTTCTATGTGCGACTTAAGAAGGTTATTATATTTGCCCTCCAATTCAAGAACTTTGGTGTTCAGTGCTTTTATTTCTGCTTTTAATTCCACAGAGATTCTTTGTATCTCAGCTGTAATTTCTAATCCGAAAGAGGAGATTAATTCTTTCAAGTTTTGGATATCTGCTTTAGTGCTGGGTGCGAAAGTCTCTGTTCATAGTTACATAGTTACATAGTATTTAAGGTTGATCTGCAATATGCGGATTAACTATTAATTAATTAGTTGTATATATATAAAAAAAAAAAATAATAATCAATTCCCTCCTGATCCCAGACACCGGTGACCGGACTTCTCCCTGGATCAATACTGTCGCTCTAATTATCCATAATAACCCTGAATTCCCTTTTTAATTAGAAATAAATCCAGTCCCGTTTTAAAGTTATCTATCGAATCCGCTGGTAGAGAATTCCACAGATTAACCACCCTTACTGTGAAGAACCCTTTTCTTTCATTAAGGTGAAATCTTTTTACTTCTAACCTCAGTTGAAAACCTCTTGCCACAAAAAGGTCCCTTGACAAATCTTTATACTGACCCTGGATGTATTTATATAAGGTAATCATATCTCCTCTTAGACGCCTTTTTTTTTAGAGAAAATAAGTTTAATTTGGTTAGTCTTTCTTCATAACTTAGCCCCTCCATTCCCCTTATTAGTTTTGTTGCCCTCCTCTGTACCTTTTCCAGCTCTAAAATGTCCTTTTTATGAAGTGGTGCCCAAAATTGTACTCCATATTCCAAATGAGGGTGTACTAAAGATTTGTATAGTGGCAGAATTATATTTGCTTCCCTGGCTTCTATACCCTTCTTAATACATGCTAATATTTTATTTGCCTTTGCAGCTGCTGCTTGGCTTTGAGCACTGTTACCTAGGTGGTTGTCCACAAGCACTCCCAAATCCCTTTCAATATCCGATACACCTAGATTTGCTCCATTAAGATTATAAATTGCATGGCTATTTTTCCTTCCCAGGATGCATAACTTTACATTTATTTGTATTAAATCTCATCTGCCATTTAGATGCCCATTCCTCAATTTTATGTAAATCCCTTTGGAGGGAAAGCACATAACTATCTGATTTAATTACCTTGCACAACTTTGTGTCATCAGCGAAAATGGAGACACCACACTCCAATCCTACCTCTAAGTCATTAATAAATATGTTAAAAAGGAGAGGCCCTAATACTGAACCCTGAGGAACCCCACTTACCACATTAGTCCAATCGGAGTATGTTCCATTTACAACAACCCTTTGCTTCCTGTCTTTTAGCCAGCTCTCAATCCATGAGCAGATATTTACTGCAACTCCTGTATCTCTTAGGTTGCACAATAGTCTCCCATGTGGCACTGTATCAAAAGCCTTTGCAAAATCCCAAAAAGACTACATCCACTGAGTTGCCTTGATCCAGGTTCCTACTAACCGCCTCATAGAAACTAATTAGATTTGTTTGACATGCCCTATCCCTCATAAATCCATGTTGACTCCTATTTATAATCCTGTTCAAATAGACATATTCTTGTATATTATCCCTTATTAACCCTTCTAAAAGCTTCCCCACTACAGAAGTGAGGCTCACTGGTCTATAGTTCCCTAGATTTGCTCTTGCTCCCTTAATATAATGGTTTGGCTACTACAGAACCCAGTTCCCTTAGTACCCTTGGATGTATTCCATCAGGACCCGGGGCTTTATTAACATTTATTTTTTCCAACCTCTTTTGGATTACTTCCTGTGTTAACCAATTATTTGGCAAAGGTAGTGTAGCCTCATTATGTTGCCATGTCCCAACCACTGGTATCTCCCTTGTGTATACCGAAGAAAAGAACCTATTTAGCTCAGCTGCCTTTTCTTGGTCACTAATTATCAGACGGCCTGTGTCACATTGTAATTATTAGACGGCCTGTGTCCACTTTTTGGTAATTGTTTATTGGATTAGCGAGTTGTTGGGAAGAATGCATAGTTTTTGTAGTGCAGTGATCATGAATCTTTTTTGATTCATTGCGATTTTTAATGTCCCTCCAAGCCTTTCATCTTTCACGGCCGCAAGACATCCGAATGCTAAAATCGCAAATCGCTATTCAATTAGTTCGATTTCCCCTCACTAAAAACTCTGTCAAGTCTGCAAATGTCAAAAGTCGAACCACAAGTTACTGGTACCAAGGAGGTCTCGCAAAGGGCTTAATGACATGTTCGGAGCACTTTAAAAGCAAATAAAAAATCAATACTGTACTTATATTAAAAGTTAAAGTGATGTTAAGTCTTAGAATTAACAGCACAACATTCTCAAGCTCGCAAATTGGCCTCCAAAAGTACTTTTTTTTATGTTCAATATCTGTGTCGGCAATCAATGTGTTAATACATATAATGGAACTTGCATGTAATAGAATATCATATTTACGGCTTTATCAATATTGCATTATATCTGCAATGTGGGTTCGATCTTAACTCGTAATTCAAGCCCATAGGACTTCAATGAAAAATGGAGGTTGGATTTCAAAGTCCTACGGGCTTGAACCACGAGTCACGATCGGACCCACATTCCATTGGCTGTTTCAAACCAGGAGTTACAGCCTTGTGTCATCAATCATGTTCAAGCTCGCAAATGCTACTTTCGATAGCATGGTTTGCGATGTTCCCCATTTCCGGCTGGGACATACAGCATACTTCGATCGATTTGCGGCCTTGCAATTGAATGAGGCTCAAAGAGATTAACTCTTACTGTGCCTTAAACAACTCTTTCACAAGTAAATGTGAATTTATAGTTTTATAAAGCAGAAGTAGTCTGTATTAATTTTCACAGTCTCCCACATAAAAGGCATATGTTATATCCTTATTATTAAATGAGATATAAACTGCTGGGTCTTGTCTTGATTTACATAATTCACAATTATACAGTTTATTGTGAGTACAATCCAGATATTATTCTGTATCTTCAAATTGTTACACAGAATAGATCTGTAATAGTGTAAGGCATCGGGATTAGAACTGTATAGGTGTGATCCAGACAAGGAATTTTGGTGTTTACCAACCTAAAGTATGGATGGTGTTTATCAGAGTCTCCTTTGTTCTGGTTCAGCAGCAAATCTCAGAGGAAAAAGTTGGAAAACGTGATTTTTAAAGCCAGCTGGGTCCTCCTGTGTTCAATCCTGGTCACATATATCGATTTGGTGATAAATAAGTCACTTTATATATGATTATATTATATGGTGTTTCAGCAGCGCTCATGGAACACACAATCTCTTTCCTTGAATGTTAGCTCCGCCCCCTCCTTTAGTTAAGTTTTTTATTCATTTAAATATAATCTTCCCAGCAGATCCTAGTCTGAAAATGTTTATTTCTTTATATAATCTAGTTAAATTAAAGAACAAACAAAAATTAACTGATGTTAGTCAACTGCATTGAAAATAGGGCATAAGTTGTATCAGTAGATCCAATGGAAGATCTCAGTAAGGACAAAAGTTCTTTGAAAATGTGTAAAATTGTTTTGAAAAACTGAACAATGAAAAGTTGGTTGGCCTATGTGATTAAGTGGGAAAAGGTGATATTTTAACTTTAAAAGTGCTGTTCCTAAAACAGTCAAAATCTTCCTTTTGAACAAATGTTAGAGACTGCTACCTTCTTCTCTGTTCTTCCCTCTTCAGCTAAACATATACAAAAGTGTTTCAAAATTTGCAATTACTTTGTTACAAAGTTCTACTTTGCTTCATTTTTTCTCAACCACCAAGCTTGTAAATAAATTTGGGTTCTCCTTGACACAGATGATCCAGACTGAGAGGAAGTATCCAAGAATCCCTCTTTGAAATCTTTTCAGAAGAGGAAACCATGGTCTTCTTGACATTTGAAAAACAAGGGAAGTTTTCTTTGATACTCATGCCATGTTGAATGTAAAAGTCAATAACTGTATCCCATTTCAGTGTCTTGGCAAGTCTTGTGGGGTGAATTAAACACACAGCTGTTTCAGCATCTAGGATCCTGCATTGTCTCAGAATTGGCAACTATTTTTGGTTATTTTAACATATTCAGTAGCACTACGAGTACAATAAACAATAGATAGACACACGGACAGAGCTACCACATCAGAGCCCAGCTCTGAAGGGGCCCAGTGCACTCCCCTAACCCTATCCCATACTCCTCGGCCCCCGGCACATCTCAACCCCCCAAGGCCCTCTCCACCTCCCCGGCTCTTGAGTCCTCAGACATGTGCCTGCCACGCAGAAGAGGAACCGCCAGAAGGAAGAGCCACCAGACCCAGGATATGAGGCACCAAGAATTCAGGTGAGAAACAGGGGAGAGAGAAGTGGGGAGAGAAATAGCAGGGGGAGGGGAGAGAGAAAGAAGGGTGGGAGGGAGAGAGAAGGGGGAGAGAGAGCAGGGGAAAGAAAGAGAGAAGGGGAGAGAGAGAAAGGAGAGAGTGAGTAAAGGGGGAGTGAGAAAGAATGGGGAAGTGAGAAAGAGAAGGAGGTGAGAGAGAAGGGGAACTGGGAGTGAGAGAAGGGGGGATTGAGAAACATAAGAAGTAGTGAGCGAGAGAAGGGGGAGAGAAGGGGTATCTTTTTGCTGAGAATGCCAAGGCTGCGGATATGTTGTGGTGCTTTCTGTAGGTTTGTGGAGTAGGTGAAGGTGGGAGAGATGTGCAGAGCATGGTACAATAAACTAAAGAGCTGTTTATATTGAACAATACTACTCTGCTTAGTTATGAAAGTTGAAATATTATTGTGATCATTAATATAAAATCCTCCATGAACTCACATTCAAATGCCTACAATTATATTTACTATACAAATAAGTCATGGACACATTTAAAGGTATATAGAAGTTTGTGGATATCAGGTGTTTAGATTGCGTGTCTCATCCAAAATAGTTTTTTGAGGAATTTTGTATATTTGTAATTCAAAGTACATTTGAAATTTCTTGTGTGAGCTTCACCCCCCAAGGCACTTATATAGGCAAAGCGTCCTAGCCTCTGAGCTGTGCCGAGTTGTGTCCTATCAAATCAGTAATAAGTATTTGATCCCCTGCTGATTTTGAACGTTTGTCTACTGACAAATAAATGATCAGTCTATAATTTTAATGGTAGGTTTATTTTAACAGTGAAAGACAGAATAACAAAAAAACAACAAGAAAAATGCATGTAAAAAAACTTATAAATTGATTTGCAGGTCAGTGAGGGAAATAAGTATTTGATCCCCTATCAATCAGCAAGATTTCTGTCTCCCAGGTGTCTTGTATACAGGTAACAAGCTGAGATTAGGAGCACTCTCTTAAAGGGAGTGTTCCTAATCGTAGCTCATTATAAAAGACACCTGTCCACGGAAGCAATCCCAAAGACCAAAGAGCTGTCCAAGGATGTCAGGGACAAGATTGTAGACCTACACAAGACTGGAATGGACTACAAGACCATCTCCAAGCAACTTGGTGAGAAGGTGACAACAGTTGGTGCGATTATTCGCAAATGAAAGAAACACAAAATAACTGCCAGTCTCCCTCTGTCTGATGCTCCATGCAAGATCTCACCTAGTGGAGTTTCAATGATCATGAGAACGGTGAGGAATCAGCCCAGAACTACACGGGAGGATCTTGTTAATGATCTCAAGGCAGCTGGGACCATAGTCATTAAGAAAACAATTGGTAACACATTATGCCGTGAAGGACTGAAATCCTGCAGCGCCCGCAAGGTCCCCCTGCTCAAGAAAGCACATGTACAGGCCTATCTGAAGTTTGCCATTGAACATCTGAATGATTCAGAGGAGAACTGGGTGAAAGTATTGTGGTCAGATGACACCAAAATCAAGCTCTTTGGCATCAACTCAACTCGCCGTGTTTGGAGGAGGAGGAGGAATGCTGCATAAAACCCCATGAACACCACCCCCACTGTCAAACATGGAGGTGGAAACATTATGCTTTGGGGGTGTTTTTCTGCTAAGGGGACAGGACAACTGCACCACATCAAAAGGGACGATGGACGGGGCCATGTACCATCAAATCGTGGGTGAGAACCTCCTTCCCACAGCCAGGGCCTTTGAAAATGGGTCGTGGATGGGTAGTCCAGCATGACAATGGCCCAAAACACACAGCCAATGCAACAAAGGAGTAGCTCGAGAAGAAGCACATTAAGGTCCTGGAGTGGCCTAGCCAGTCTCCAGAACTTAATCCCATAGAACATCTGTGGAGGGAGCTAAAGGTTCAAGTTGACAAACATCAGCCTCAAATCCTTAATGACTTGGAGAGGATCTGTAAAGAGGAGTGGGACAAAATCCCTCCTGAGATGTGTGCAAACCTGGTGGCCAACTACAAGAAACATCTGACCTCTGTGATTGCCAACAAGGGTTTTGCCACCAAGTACTAAGTTGAAGGGGTCAAATACTTATTTCACTCATTGACCTGCAAATCAATTTATAACTTTTTTGACATGCGTTTTTCTTGTTTTTTTTGTTATTCTGTCTCTCACTGTTAAAATACACCTACCATTAAAATTAAAAACTGATCATTTCTTTGTTTTTTTTCCCCTCACTGTAATTATGAATTTTATGTTAACTTGGATTGTATTTGCAGGGACATTTTTCTCAATATTAACTGCCTGAAAACTGAAGAAATTCTGCAAACTTTAGGGTTAATTTGTTTTTATTTATTTTTGAATTTTTTCATGCAAAAATATTTTCATACACTCCATATTCTCCTTATCAGATGCATTCATAATCCATGAAACTTCCATAAACCTTCAAATGCTCTTCATAAATATATCTCATATTAGGAATCCAATACCAAGAGAGTCTCATCTGCCTTAACCAGTTTGAAACCTTCTCCATAATGTGTGTATGTACAATGCAATGGTTTTCTTGACATTTTATTCAGCACTATATAGTTGGAGGTAGTTAGAATTGCATTTAGAGGTCAACTAATTGATCTAGCTCACAGTCTAGAGTGAATGGAGATACAAGAGGGACAAGAGGTTAAGTTGGAACGGTGAGGCATAGTTGTATAGAAGGTGGATGGGATATTAATTACCTGGAATAGGGGACTTTGGATAATTGTGTTATGGACAGTGGCAAGTGAAGTGGTAGTAGATAAGGCAGGTGATAATGCTGGGGGCTAGATGCATTGATTTGACCAATACTGCTGTTTGTTGACCAGAATTGGTGGTTCTAAACAAACATACATCCATTCATGTTTAAAGTAGTCAATACTGTAATTTAAAAACACATGCAACTCATACCTCAGGTTACAAAGCAGAGACCAAACCTACTAGTTTTACAGAAGCTTTGAGTTGATAGTTTTCATTGGATAACAAACTTTACAGTATAAGAAGTTGTTTCTACCCGGATGGCTTCTGGTAATACTCAAGCTTACACTTTTTTGGTCTGGTAAATATAAATGTCAGATTGTAATGCTTCTGAAAGTAGATGTTGATACCACACTTGAATTCCAGATTGGGAATTTTAAGTATATTGTGTAATGGAAAAATAAATAAAAAGGCAACTTATGATGTAATTTACTTTAAATTCCATCTAAACGTGCACAGGCTAGACAGTCAATATCTTATTTCAGTTGTGAATGTTTTCTGTATGCATATTCCCTGTGCAAAAATAAGAATATATTAGTATTTTATTGATAACTGACTCTGAATGTAAAGTGGCTGAAGGCAAAACAAATATTGATTTTGGACCTGACGTCATTTTTACAAAATATGCTTGGACCTTGGCGTCTTCCTTAAAAACTCATTGACAAACCATGTAGTAACTGTAGTTCCAAAATGTTTCCAATTGTATTGGACTGAGTTCCTTAAAGAACCATAGTAGTTCAAGAAATACTGCACATTTGTAAAGTGTGTAACAAACTAATAACATTAGCAGCTGTATAAGCCATGAGCATAAATCATTTATAGAGCAAATTAGAATATTTGGTATTTTTATAAAGCATTTATTCTTGTCTTTTTTTTATCACATACTAATTGCTTGAGCATGATCTTGGTATTTTTTGGTGGGAGGTGAGAAGGGTAGAGGGAGAGGATTTTTTTTTTAACTGTATCTTGCTGAAATTCTCACGAATCCCCTTCACATGCCACAAAGCAGCTATCTTTCATCAATAACCACAAGAACGACTTTATGGAAATGTCCACATCCTTCCCATCTACACAACATTCACCAACATACTATGATTTCCTCCAGTGTTTACTAGAGGCACCAAAATGAAATTTTACTTACTTTTATGACTTTTCCCTACATTAAATTCAAAGTTTTCAAACATATATATTTTCAAGATACAGTGGTCCCTTAAAGGGCTTTTGTTTGGAGATTTTATTATCTTTAATCTGTAGCTGAATATAATCTGTTGTAGTTTTCAATGTATTTAGAAAATGAAATTAACATTGATATTGATTCTTGTATTTTCTTTTGGTATCTACAAGCATCTCTACTCCAACATGGGACATTATATGTCAACGTACGAGAGTTCCATAATGTTTACACAGAAAGTTATTTTTCTCTAGGTGTGACGATTTGTATAAATAAGAACTTTCATTTAAGCAGAACTTGCCTTTTAAGGGATGTAGGAGAGAAGTAGATGGATTTATATAAGCACAGTTACTATACATGGATCAATACATAACATCTTAATGTAACATTGCAGAGCACTTGTGGAATTTTGGTCTTCATAGTTTATACAGGGAAATTGAGCATTAAGCTCCAGTAAGAGAGTGTTCCACAAGAGAGAGTAAATATTGAAAAGAACAATCTATTACACAACTGTAGAGACCTGAAATGTGTTGGATCTCAGAACAGTTTATTGTTTCGGTGCAACACACTGTGTTGTTTATTCATTCAGTCGTGTCTGATCTCTGTGACTCTATGGACCGCAGCACGCCAGGTGCATCTCTCAGTCACTGCCCTTATGAGCTCCATCAAGTTCATGTTCATTGCTTCAGTGACCTCATCTATCCATCTCCGCCTCTGTCGTCCCCTTCTTCTTGTGCCTTCAATCTTTCCCAGCATCAGAGTCTTTTCTAGGGCATCCTGCCATCTCATATAATGGCCAAAATAATTGAGCTTCAGCCTTGTGATCATACCTTCTAGTGAACAGTTTGTCTTGATTTCCTGATGTGTTGATTTATTGGAACTTCTTGCAGTCCAAGAGACTCTAGGCAGTCTTCTCCGACACCACAATTCAAAGGCGTCAATTCTACGGCACTCAGATTTATTTATGGTCCAGCTCTCACATCTGTATGTTACTACTGGGAATACCATAGTTCGAACTATGCGGACCTTTGCTGATAATTTAATATCTTAATTTTTACTAGCTTGTCCAAGCTTGCCATAGCTTTCCTCCCCAGAAGCAAACGTCTTCATTTCATAACTACAGTCATCATCTGCAGAGATCTTAGATCCGAAGGAAAATAAAATCTGTCACTGCCTCCACTTCTTTCCCATCTATTTGCCAGGGAGTGAGATTGCCGTTTGATCTTCATCTTTTTAACGTTGAGCAGCAGGCCAACTTTTGTACAGTGCCATAAATAGGTATTTATCCCATTACTACTTTCCTCTGTTATAGCATGTTTGTCATACTAGATGTTTTCCGATATTTAGACAAAATCTGATATTAGTGAAACAGTATATCTGACTACTGATCACAAGTATGTATGCTCCTCATAAACACAATAATCATTTATAGTATACCTTAATCATGAAGACGGACTGTCCTTAGGTTAGTTAACACATAGGTGGATATGATTACTATAAAACATAGCTTTTATTTCCACATTATTAAAAACCTTAAAGTCACACTCATAACCATATGAGATAAAACCCCACAATTAAAAAATATTAGCACTGTAATATGGAGCTGTTGTTTCAGACTCTTAAAAATAACATAGGAAAAGGCATAAAGTACTCTGAGATAATACTATCACTATGATCGTACAAAAAGTTCAAACAGTGACTTAATGGCATATCTAAGTTTGCCGGATTATGAGTGCATCTGATAGAGGAGAATCAGTATTGTATACCAACATTTTTTTTGCATTTTAAAATACCAAAATAAACATTTAAACAATTAACTTGAAGTTAGCAAAATGTCCTGTACTTTCTGACAGTTGAAAATTAGAGTTGACACCCCCAATTGAGAACTAGCTAAAAGACTTAGAAGTAGGACGGGAAATTTTGTCTCATTTTTTGCTGATGACACAAAGTTGTACAAGGTAATTAAATCAGATAATGATGTACTTTCTCTCCAAAGAGATTTACATACATTAGAGAAATGGGCAGCTTATTGGCATATGAGATTTAATACAGATAAATGTAAAGTTATGCATTTGGGAAGGAAAAATAGCCATGCGATTTATAATCTTAATAGAGCAAATCTAGGGGTATCAAAGATAGAAAGGGATTTGGGAGTGCTTGTGGACAACCATCTACATAGCAGTGCTCAATGCCAAGAAGCATCTGCAAAGGCAAGTAAAATATTAGCATGTATTAAGAAGGGTATAGAAGCAAGGGAAGCAAATATAATTCTCCCTCTATACAAATCCCTAGTACGCCCTTATTTGGAATAGGGAGTACAATTTTAAGGCACAACTTCATAAAAAGGACATTTTAGAGCTGGAAATACAGAAAAGGGCAACAAAACTTATATGGGAAATGGACAGACTAAGCTGACTAGAAAAAGGCCCTTAAGAGGGAATATGACTATGACTATGTATAAATACATTCAGGGTCGATATAAAGCTTTGTCAAGTGAACTTTTTGTGCCAAGTGGTTTTCAACTGACAAGAAGACATTCCTTAAGGTTAGGGGAAAAAATATTCCACCTTAAGGAAACAAAGGGTTCTTCACAGTAAGAGTGGATAAAAGGGCATTTATGGTTATCCTGGATAACTAGAGATGGAGGGGTATTGATCCAGGGAATAATGCGATTACCAGAGTCAATCCAATAGAAAATCTGTGGTCAGACTTAACGATTGCTGTTCACAAGCGCAAACCATCCAACTTAAAGTAGCTGGAGCAGTTTTGCAAGGAGGAATGAGCAAAAATTCCAGTGGTAAGATGTGGCAAGCTCATAGAGACTTATCCAAAGCAACTTGGAGCTGTGATTGCCGCAAAAGGTGGCTCTACAAAGTATTGACTTTAGGGGGTGTGAATAGTTATGCACATTGACTTTTTCTGTTATTTTGTCCTATTTGTTGTTTGCTTCACAATAAAAAAAAAACATCTTCAAAGTTGTTGGCATGTTCTGTAAATTAGATGATGCAAATCCTCAAACAATCCATGTTAATACTAGGTTGCGAGGCAACAAAACATGAAAAATGCCAAGGGGGATGAATACTTTTGCAAGGCACTGTATGTAACTATATTAAATACTGCACAATAATGTGAAGTTTTTAGCAAACTACAGTGTGCCTTTAAGATAATTAATACATTTAAATCCAGGCCATGACTTGCAGCTTCCCTTTGTAGAGCAGGCAGCTCAGGGATTATGCAATGGAGGATTTAAATGGACACAGTGTATTTAAAGAGACATAGTAAAGTCTCTATTATGGTAGAAATTAATATATATCTGTTCTATTTAGTAATATATATATATATATATATATATATATATATATATATATATATATATATATGTTCTATTTCTGATAAGGAGCTGGGTGAAAAAGTTTAAGAATATGGTAATGTTGTTTTGATACTCTTATATGGTAATAATGTTTTGATACACTTATAGAGCTAACAACTAAATGGGGGAGTTTAGGTTCTCCATCTCTGCCTCGTTCGCCACCACCACTATATCTCTATTACCACTATTAGTATTTCTTATTTTTTATCTTAAATCTACTTTTTTTCATCTACTAAGTTTTATTTTTCATTTTAAAATCAATGAAAAGTTGAAGATAATAGAAACAAACAGATGTTTCTTTTTTTTCTATGTAATTTTATTTGATAGAGGACAATAAAGGAAATTATGCTGATGGGCAAATATATGTAATGGAGGTAATTTTAACAACTATTTAAATATACTTGTGGTTATTTAAAAATAAAATTCAATTATTTTGCGGTGAGTGTTCTTTTTATGTGTATTTTTGCCTTTTTTCATTATTTTTTTTTGATGTTGTATATGTTTTTGTCAGAATGACTGTTAAGAAATTAAGCAAAGGGACAGGTCCAGGACGGAGCATATGTAAGAAAAACTTTGATCTGAAAATATTGAAGGTCCATTATCTAATGCTAACGAATTGCAGATATCCATAATTCTAGGTAATGTTTTAATATCAAGACTTAAGAGATACTAACTATGAACAGTACTTCACAGAGATGTGGTTCTACTTTTAATTTTTAATAAATCACAGCTAAATATCTACATATGTTATATATTAGTAGTGGATCCTATCCCAGAAAAAAAGTGTATATACTAAACATAGGTTGAGAAAGAGAAAGACACCGAAATTCCTGCTGGGAAGCTCTATGGGAATAAATAACCATATATGGAATAACTATGAGATAATTATAAAAAATGTTTTTAATAAATATAAAAATTAAATAATGAACAATTAAAATACTAAAAACTGTGAAAAAAAAATCTTCATTGATATATGTCACAAATTAGATCAATGACCATTCATAATTAACAATAATCACATAGGGCCTCATTCTATTATCGGCCGTAAATTGGCCGCAAAGCTGCGATTCCTTGCGGGGGTTCCGTTATCTTGCAATTCAAATAGACGGCGCCGCAAGGATATCCCCTTACGGATGGCCGTATATCTTGCAACCAGCCGTAAGCTCAGAATTTTTTAAAAGCAAATATAAATTCAAGACGGCACTGTAAAGCTTTGTAAATGGTAGGGATCATAATGGGGGACATGAGGATTAATAGCAACCTCCTCTCAAGCTTGCACATCAGCCCAAATCCGAGATTTCATTAACTGTTTATTTTCCGGCCGCAGAGTGGGCGGGTCTGAGGTGCTCCAAGCCCTCTGGACTTTTTCCACGGATATTTGACATAAATGAAAATAAAAATTATTTACGGATTTGAGTGTAGGGGAATGTTGTGCTATGAATGCTAACACCTACAATCACTTTATAGTCTCCTCAGAGTGCAGGATGGCTTTATTATGGCTTTATTATGTGCTAAATTGTGTGTCTGCGGGACCTTTTTGCTGCAAGTAAGCTGCGGCTCGGTTTTAGCCTTGCAGAGAGGGTTACCGGAGCAATTGAATAGCAACCGGGATTTGATTGCGGCCGAAACTCTTGCGGCCGTTTAAGATCAAAGGCTTGCCTCCGGCGCGTGCGGCCGCAAGGGATAACAAGGCGCCGGCCACAAGCCTGCCGGAGTCCCCGGCCGGAAGGGAATAGAATAGGCAAATAGCTTGCGGCCGGTCCTTGCGGCCCCGCATCTCCTACGGCCGATAATAGAATGAGGGCCATAGTATGCAGCAAATGTCACAAGTAATTGGATGCAGCAAAATTAGAATGTAGTTAACAAGAAGGTTATTTCATACCAAAAAAGTGAAAACCATAAAAATACAAAATATAAATAACCCTGTGTTATTATGGTGGTAGCGGAGCCTGCGACTTACTCCTCAGATGACTAACCAACCCTACCTTAAGAAACTGCCCCTGTCCTAGTGGTAGAACTGGGGATCCACCATTTACCCCTTAAACTAATGTTACACTTAACTAAAGGAATGCAACCTATTACATGCTCACAAATGTGCATAAAGACAATTTAAAACCACCTGGTAGACCAATTATATACAGGAACAATAGTCTAGCTGAAAAGGTAAGCAAATACTTAGATACAGGACTGAGATCCCATGTTTTGGGGTTGCTCTCTTATGTGAGGGACACAACAGAGGTATTGAAACATTTAGAAGGAATTACCCTAAGTGACTTAACTTTGTTAGCAACTTGTGACATTGAGTCACTATATACCTCCATTGATCATTCAATTGGCACTGATGCAGTTGCTAACTTAGAAGGAGATAAGAACATCTTCATTCTCAATGTACTCCAGTTTGTGTTAAAACGTAATTATTTCATCTTTGATAATAGATTCTACTTACAACTACGAGGTACCGCGATGGGCTCGGCTTGTGCTCTCACCTATGCCAATATCTATCTTGGCCGGTGGGAGCGCGAGTATGTTTTCAACAAAACAAATATAAGATTTACTGAGAAGATAACAACCTGGCTTAGATACATAGATTATATGTTTTTGGGTGGCACGACTTTGCGCAACCAGAAATGCGCGCTGATGCATGCGCGTACAAACAGAAGCACGCTTGTCAATAGCACACCCCGACGGCACCCCAACTTTAATGCACACGGAGTATCTCCTTGTTCTCCCTTTCATTCTCTCTTGTCCTCTCTTTCCTCTGTTTTTTTCCTCACTCACTTTCTTTTCTTCTTTCTCCTTGTCTCTCTCCATCTCTCTCCCTTTTTCTCTCTTTCACTCACGCTCTCTCCTTTTTTTCTCTCCACCATCTCATCCCTTCCTCCAATCCCACTGTCGTCAACCACCCACCGATTTTCCCATTTCTCCCTCAGGTCCCACATCTTCACCTCCTACTCCTCCTCCAACAGCGTGCGGCCCAGGTCCTACCTCAGCTGTGCGCTCAGATATTGGGGCACTCTATTCACAGGCGCGCTTTTCTTTGTGCGCGCACGCGTCCACACGCAGGCGTCGGCGCGCATTTGGAGTACGCAGCAATTCTGGGGTGCCGTGTTTTTGATTTAAGAAGGCAATGTGGATGAATTTAGAGAATTAATGTCTATTCTTAATACTAACCCTCTTAATTTGAAGTTGACATATGATGTGGATCCCAAACAAGTTAACTTCTTGGATTTGCTGATTAAGAAGAATTTGGATGGATCAATCAGTACAGATGGTTATAAAAAAACCACTACCACCAACTCAACATTACATAACGAAAACAAACATCATCCCACCACGAAAAAAGCCATCCCAGTGGGTGAATTTCTCCAGATAAGAAGAAATTGCTCAAATGATGAATTATTTGCTTCACAAGTTAAAGATTTGAGCGAGAGATTGAAAGTTAGAGGGTATTCGAACACCTCTATTAAGAGGGGCCTTTATCGAGCCCAACATACACAGAAACAGCAACTATTGTCACCGAAACAAAGGGAATGTAAACAAGAGCCTATTAGGTTCATTACCACCTATAATTGACAATGGAAACAACTTACAACAATCTTTAACAGACATATAGATACCTTACGAACAGATCCCATCATTGATGGAATAATTGGACCACAAATTAATATGGGCTGGCGTAGATCAAGCAACCTTAGAGATCACTTGGTCAACAGCCATTTTTCAAATAAAAAAACATCTTTTTGGCGCCTTGCCGGATGGAACCTACTCCTGTGATCATTGTAAACATTGTAAATTCATGAAATCTGATATAGATCTCAGGGATATGTTTGGCAAAGTAGTTAAAACAAAGGGCTTTTATAATTGTGGAAGCTCTGGAGTTTTATACTGTTTGTATTGCTTTTGCGGACTGCACTATGTAGGGATGACCACTGCAATATTAGAAATGTGAGATCTGACATTGAAAAAAAGAAAAATGTTTCCTCGGTAGCAAAACATTTTCTTACATGCCATAACGGTAAACTGGAATTGACCTGTAGAATTTTACACAAAATTAATTTGGGTATACTTAGGGGTAATCTGGAACTAGAACTTCTTAAAATAGAAACAAAATAGATCACCTTACTTAATACCGTTACATCTTGGACGCTCAATGAAAGTGTCAGGTTTACCCCATTTCTCTGAAATAAATGTTATGGTTTGACAACAAATTTGTCTCCCAAATTATTATCCTATTAAGAATAGTAATCATAGATTTGACAAACATAGAAGAAGTAGGATATGCATTGACATTTTGTTAGTGGTTTAAGGCATATTACCAACTTTCCTTACTATATTTGGAAGATAGGGGTGAGATATTAGACTATGAGATCTGGTTAATTAATGTTAACTGAATGTAATGGACTAATATTTACGTGATAATATATATGTACATTGAGAAATTTGAGTTATGGTATTTATTAAGGACAGACAATAATTATTTCAATAATTATATATATCTAGTTGATGATCATAAAAATAATGTCTTATAACTTTATTAACTACACTTTTTTGGGTAATAAATATGGCTAAGAAATTTGCAGCCTTATGAAATTGTGATTCGGCAAATTGAATAGGGCTCTATATAAGCACAGAGCATATTTTTTTTACAGAAGTTTTTAGTTAGTGAAGACCTTACTTTTGGATAGAGGTTCACTAACTAAAAACTTCTGTAAAAAAAATGCTATGTGCTTATATAGAGCCTTTTTTAATTATCCAAATCGCAATTTAATAAGGCTAATAATCTGCAACTGCCTAATTATTATTAATTTGTATTTATATCCCAGATGATATAAGAACTTACAAAAGCAGAACGATGCAGAATTCTCAATTAACAACTGCTGAAAGGATTACTGGTATGAATACAGAAAACCCAATCTTCAAGATATTGAATGAATGTCATATGTGGACTTATGATTATGTCTTATATTATGATTGCTTATTAGTGAGTTATCTGTGAGACTATTAAAGGTGATCTAGTAGACACAGTAATTGCAATGGGATATCGTTATATAAACTAATGTAAATGTATAAATATGGATAATATGTGGATTTCTATGTCTAAGCACATCCTTAACATTGCACTATTTATATATCCAATGTATATATGGTATTTAAAATGTACATATATGTATTCTTGAGGTTTGGTTTGTGCAATAATTCTTGAGGTTTGCTTTGTGTAATAACAATTGCAATAAGATATTGTTATGTAAATTAATGTAAATGTATACATATGGATAATATGTGGATTTCTATGTCTAAGCACATCCTTAGACATTGCGCTATTTATATATCCAACGTATACAGTATGTATACAGTATATGTACATACAGTGGATATAAAAAGTCTACACACCCCTGTTAAAATATCAGGTTTCTGTGCTGTAAAAAAATTAGACAAAGATAAATAATTTCAGAACTTTTTCCACCTTTACTGTGACCTATAAACTGTACAACTCAATTGAAAAACAAACTGAAATCTTTTAGGTATATGGAATAAAAATAAAAATAATGTGGTTGCATAAGTCTGCACACCCTCTTATAACTGGGGATGTAGCTGTGTTCAGAATTAAGCAATCACATTCCAAATCGTGTTAAATAGGAGTCAGCATACACCTGCCATCATTTAAAGTGCCTCTGATTAACCCCAAATAAAGTTCAGCTGCTCTAGTTGGTCTTAGTCGCACACCCCAGCAAAAGCCATGGTCCACAGAGAGCTTCCAAAGCATCAGAGGGATCTCATTGTTAAAAGGTATCAGTCAGGAGAAGGGTACAAAAGAATTTCCAAGGCATTAGATATACCATGGAACACAGGTGGAGAAAATATGGCACAACAGTGACATTACCAAGAACTGGAGCTCCCTCAAAAATTGATGAAAAGACGAGAAGAAAACTGGCCTGGGAGGCTACCAAGAGGCCTACAGCAATATTAAAGGAGCTGCAGGAATATCTGGCAAGTACTGGCTGTGTGGTACATGTGACAACAATCTCCCGTATTCTTCATATGTCTGGGCTATGGGGTAGAGTGGCAAGACGAAAGCCCTTTCTTACGAAAATATCCAAGCCAGGCTACATTTTGCAAAAACACATCTGAAGTCTCCCAAAAGCATGTGGGAAAGGTGTTATGGTCTGATGAAACCAAGGTTGAACTATTTGGCCATAATTCCAAAAGATATCTTTGGCGCAAAAACAACACTGCACATCACCAAAAGAACACCATACCCACAGTGAAGCATGGTGGTGGCAGCATCATGCTTTGGGGCTGTTTTTCTTCAGCTGGAACTGGGGCCTTAGTTAGGATAGAGGGAATTATGAACAGTTCCAAAAACCAGTCAATATTGGCACAAAACCTTCAGGCTTCTTCTAGAAAGCTGAACATGAAGAGGAACTTCATCTTTCAGCATGACAACGACCCAAAGCATACATCCAAATCAACAAAGGAATGGCTTCACCAGAAGAAGATTAAAGTTTTGGAATGGCCCAGCCAGAGCCCAGACCTGAGTCAGATGGAAAATCTGTGGGGTGATCTGAAAAGGGCTGTGCACAGGAGATGCCCTCGCAATCTGACAGATTTGGAGTGTTTTTGCAAAGAAGAGTGGGCAAATCTTGCCAAGTCAAAATATGCCATGCTGATAGACTCGTACCCAAAAAGACTGAGTGCTGTAATAAAATCAAAAGGTGCTTCAACAAAGTATTAGTTTAAGGGTGTGCATACTTATGCAACCATATTATTTTATTTTTATATTTTTTCTTCCCTCTACCTAAAAGATTTGTTTGTTTTTCAATTGGATTGTACAGTTTATAGGTCACATTAAAGGTGGAAAAAGTTCTGAAATGATTTATCTTTGTCTAATTTTTTTACAGCACAGAAACCTGACATTTTAACAGGGGTGTGTAGACTTTTTATATCCACTATATATGTATTCTTGAGGTTTGGCTTGTGTATAATGTACAGTGGTGTTCTGACTAGGATATTCAAGAGCTAAATTAGAGGTAATTGACATGATCAGCCTGGTACAAAAGACCCACAATGCCCTAGCATGTTAGGCCCGGAATAAGCGTTGACTTGTCCCGTTTGATGACGTCATCAGTATGCACCAGCAGCATGGAGCACTGAGCGTTTACTATGGCAGCATGGAACATTGAGCGTCTGCTTGATAAGTTACATATACATTGTATTTATATGTGTAGCAGTGTACAATAATAGCAGTTTATACATTTGATAGAGATACTAGTATCTACACTTAGTAGACACTATTTATTCAGCTCCTGTATCTGTATCTGTAGTATCTATTTGGATACAATATTCTAATGTTGGGAATTCCAGGGTGTGCATTCAAACACACTGTGGTACAGTTATATCCACCATTTGGTGTCAGAAAGCATTTGTAACATTACCTTTTGGTTGCCCCTCTATTTTCAGATGTCACTATACGTATAGGATATCAACTGCTATATTAATATGGACTAATATATCTCTTTATGATGAGAGCAAATTTATTTCATTTTGCTTAGTGATTGTAATTGCATAATTTTGTATTTATTACCACATGTATTCATTGTGGATAGAGCAGGTATATTTATTCCTTTTTCATAACACTGTTGTCTTATTATTTGTTTAGGTGTAGGGTGTAATAGTGTAGTTTAGTTTAAGGGGTAAATGGTGGATCCCCAGTTCTACCACTAGGGCAGGGGCAGTTTCTTTAGGTAAGGTTGTTTAGATATCCGCTACAACCATAATAACACATGGTTATTTATATTTTTTTATTTTTATGGTTTTCACTTTTTTGGTATGAAATAAACCTGCATGCTAACTGTACATTCTAATTTTGCTGCATCCAATTAATTGTGACATTTGCTGCACACTATGGGCCTCATTCTATTATCGGCCGTAGGAGATGCGGGGCCGCAAGGACCGGGCGCAAGCTATTTGCCTACTCTATTGCCTTCCGGCCGGGGACTCCGGCAGGCTTGCGGCCGGCGCCTTGTTATCCCTTGCGGCTGCACGCGCCGGAGGCAAGCTTTTGATCTTAAACGGCCGCAAGCAAATCCCGGTTGCTATTCAATTGCTCCGGGAACCCTCTCTGCAAGGCTAAAACCGAGCCGCAGCTTACTTGCAGCAAAAAGGTCCCGCAGGCACACAATTAAGCACATAACAGAGCCATAATAAAGCCATCCTGCACTCTGAGGAGACTATAAAGTGATTGTAGGTGTTAGCATTCATAGCACAACATTCCCCTACACTCAAATCCGTAAATAATTTTTATTTTCATTTATGTCAAATATCCGTGGAAAAAGTCCAGAGGGCTTTGAGCACCTCAGACCCGCCCACGCTGCGGCCGGAAAATAAACAGTTAATGAAATCTCGGATTTGGGCTGATGTGCAAGCTTGAGAGGGGGTTGCTATTAATCCTCATGTCCCCCATTATGATCCCTAGCATTTACAGAGCTTTACAGTGCCGTCTTGAATTTATATTTGCTTTTAAAGATTTCTGAGCTTACGGCCAGTTGCATGATATGCGGCCGGCTGTAAGGGGGATATCCTTGCGGCGCCGTCTATTTGAATTGCAAGGTAACGGGAGCCCCGCAAGGAATCGCAGCTTTGCAGCCGATTTACGGCCGATAATAGAATGAGGCCCAATGTGATTATTGTTATTTATGAATGGTCATTGATCTAATTTGTGACGTATATCAATGGGGATTTTTTTTTTTTTTTTTACAGTTTTTAGTATTTTATTTTTTTGTTATTTAATTTTTATATTTAATAAACAACTTTTTTTTATAATTATCACAGTTATTTTATATATGGTTATTTATTCCCATTGAGGTTCCCAGGATGAACATCAGTGTTTTTCTCTTTCTCAACCAATGTTTTAATGTCAACCATAAATATATATATATATATACCTCTGCTGTGTCTCCTTAAAGGACCACTTAAGTGCATTTGCAAGTAGAGGTGATATTTATATTGGGCAGATATTATTAAACAATGTGAGGTTTCAAATAAATAAAAGTTAATATATTTTCTTTTAGTTTTCCATTAAGCAGAGCTGCTTATCTGCTCTTTTTTGTATCTTGTCAGGCAGGGGGTGTAGCCAGTGCTGCCTAGGGGCTGGAGAAACATGGAGCTTCAAAGCCAACTGGGCTATATCACTGGCTATATCTTGCAACGTCATTTACTCTGTCACCACTATATACACAGAATTAACAGCAGTATTGTAAACTGCCTACAGCTGTCCCATAGGCCCCACCAGTGACAAAGCATGAGCATGCTCGGTCTAAATCAGAGTCTGACTGGTCAGACATTTAAAAAAAAAAATGTTTTTAAAGTTCAGCTTCCAGGCAGCGCTGGCTATTCCTCCTGATAGGTACAGGTCGGAGGAGATAATCAGCTCTGCTTGGGGGAGAATTGGCACATTTAAAAGTAAAGAAAAATTTTAATACTTACTAATGCACTAAAATTTGACATACTTTAAGTTTAACATATCCACAATTCCAAGTTAACCAATATGGACCTGTGTTTAAAACTTAGAAGGGGAGTTTCCTTCTTTGCTGAAACTGTATTGAGGCAGTAGAAAATTGTACTAATAAGCAATGTTGATAAGGGGATGGGGTTAACATATGGTATTTGTGATGATTAGCAACATAACACCAACCAGATATTTGTCACTATAACTATACTAGCGACTTGCCTGTCAAAAAATGACGGTCAATAAAAGAAAGTGTTGAAATGCTGTTTGTCACACAATGGGAGTGTACTGTGTGCCTCAAGTAACTAAATTCCTCAAAAAGCAGAAATCTACATGACATAAAATAATAAAAACTAAAATCACCAAAAATAAAAAATGTACATTACAGAACCAAAAAAAAGAAACCTAAGTGACCAAAAATAAAAAAAAAGTAACATTACAGAAACTAAAAAAATACAATACAACCTCCCGTCACTACAATTTTTTTTTTTAAATTACACACCTGAAAAAGAAATACATCTAATACATACATATAATACAATACAACAGAATTAAATAAACTAAAATACAACACAATTAAATAAAATACAACACAATTAAATAAAATACAATACAATTAAATAAAATACAATACAACCCTATGTAATATACATGCCACTATCTACTATACATGCCACTATCTAATATAAATGCCACTATGTAATATATATGCCACTATATAATGTAATATACATCCCACTATGTAATATACAATACTATCTAATAATACATCCCCCTATATATGTAATATACAATACATGCTGTCTATATATATATATATATATATATAGCTACCCTAATTGTAAGCTACAATAAAATAATTAAGGCCACTTACCTTTGAGATGTTTCTTCAGATCAGCAAACTACGGTAAAAAAGATTCCAAAAATTAATACAACACGTTTACATGAAATATCTAAACATTCTAAACATTCTAAATATTCTAAATATTATACTCACCTTTCCAGCATGTCCCGTTCCAGCATGTCACGTCCTCCATGTTCCGTCGGCCATCTTTACTCCTGTCAAAAAAAAAACATTACATTAGTAAACATAAAGCAAAGTAAAAAGACACAATCTACATTATACTTACCTTTCCGTGATGTCTCCGGCCTCCTCGTCTTCTACGAAAGCATCCGCGCCTTTAAAAAAAAACAAACAAAAAAAACGACACACATCCGCCCTTGCGGATGTCTCCGACGCTAATGACCTTCCTATGGAGTGTTCCAGAGTAAAATTGGCAATGGCGGCTTCTGATTGGCTGAAAAGGCTGTCTATCAAATTCAGCCAATGAGAAGACCCCATTTGTGAACCAATGAAAAAAGTATACACCCAAAATACAACGCTGATTGGATAACACACCTTTCAATCTTTATTTGAACCAATCCTAAGGCTTTATTGACATCAGCCAATCACAATGGAATATACCCCCACGTACTGATTGGTGAGGACATCTGCGCCTTCCCATTGGCTGTAATATTGATTGATTTTAACAGTAGCCAATGAGAATGCGCAAATCCTTCACCAATCAGTACGTGAGGGTGTATTCCATTGTGATTGGCTATTGTCAGTGCAACCAATCAGAATGCGCAGAGGCTCCAACCAATCACCCTGTGGGTGTGTATTCCATTGTTATTGGCTGAAGGCATCTGCACCTTGTGATTGGTTTAAATAAAGATTGATAGGTGCATTATCCAATCAGAGTGGGATTTTAGGGCGTATCCCTTTCTGATTGACTCACAAATTGGCGCCTCCTGATTGGGTGAATTTGATAGACAGCGTTTTCAACCAATCAGAAGGCGCCATTGCTTATTTTCTTCCGGAAAATTCTCCAGGAGCCTCATTAGCGTCGGGGATGTCCGGGAGTGCGGATGTAAGTATATATATATATTTTTTTTTTTAACAGGGCGTGGCAGAAGAGGATCCGGAGGAGGCCGGAGACATCGCGGGTAGGTAAGTATAATGTAGATTATGTTTATTTTATTTTGATGTATGTGTATTAATGTTGTGTTTTTTTTTACAGGTGACGTGCCGGAGAAGGATTGAAAGAATGCCAGACGGGACATGGCGAAAAGGTGAGTAGAATATTTAGAATATATAGAATGTATATAATGTATAGAATGTCTGGAATGTATAAAATGTCTATAATGTTTATTTTATTAGTGTAAACGTGTTGCACTAATTTTTTTTTCGTAGGTGGCTGATCGCAATGAACATCTGCAAAGGTAAGTGGTCTTAATTTTTTTATTTTAGCTTAGACTTAGATTAGTTAATATATAGATAGCATTTATTGTATGTTAGCTAGGGGTTTTATATAGATAGCATAGGATGTATTGTATATTAAATTGTGTTATTTATTTAGATAGATTGGGAATGTATTATTATATAGATAGGATGTATATTAGATTATGCTATTTATTTAGATAGATTGTGTAATGTATATTAGATAGTGGTGTATTGTATTGTAATTTTTTGTAATTGTATTGTAATTGTATGTATTTCTATTGTATGTATTTGTATTATATGTATTTCCTTTTCAGGTGTGTATTTTTTTTTCTGTAGTGAGGTGGGGGGTTGTAATGTTTTATTTTTTTCTGTAATGTTCCTTTTTTTATTTTTTGTGACTTAGGTTTTATTATTTTGTGTAATGTAGGTTTTTTTGTGAGTTAGTTTTTTATTTCATGTAATGTAGATTTTTTTTTGTGTGACTTTAGGCTTTTTTATTTTCTGTAATTAGAGTGGTGGGGGTTAATAGGGGGTAGGTAGTGTAGATGTTAATAGGTTAGTGTAGAGGGTGTTTAGTTGATATTTAATGTTTTATTGGGGGGGTATAGTGCAGTGTAGTGTTTATACTTAGTGTCATGATGGTCCTTGAGGACCATCATGGCACTTATGTGGTTAATGTAGTGTTGTAACAGGCCCATAATAGTGTTAATATACCCTTATGGGACTGATGGGGTTAAATAGAGGCTTATGGGGGTCTGTATTGACCCCCACGAGTGACATGCTTAATGAAGGGCTTATGGGGGTCTCTATTGACCCCCATGAGTGACAGTGGTAATGAAGGGCTTATGGGGGTCTATACTGACCCCCATTAGTGACAGGGTTAATGAGGGTTTTATGGGGGTCTGTATTGACCCCTATGATTGACAGGGTGACAGTGAATATTTTTTTTCTTTTACAACAGGTCCTTTAAGGACCTTTACGGTCCTTTAAGGACTTGTAACGCAGGAATTTTGAATTCTGATTGCAGCGGGGGACCCCAATCGCGTGCAATCGAGACCCCCACTGTGATGGTTAATGTGGGGTTAATGCAGGGCTCCGAGCTTATCTCGGATCCCCTGGGGTTAATGTGGGTTTCCGAGCTTATCTCGGATCCCTTCTTGTCTAATTTGTACGTGGCTGGGCTGTGAGCCTCGTTTTCGATTTTTTGGGCGGCCATTTTGTCTCTCGCTTAGCGGATTTTCATGTGTCTGAACTCGGGAATTTGGACTTAAATGGAGGTGTAACTTCACTTTCAGAGGTCCTGGGTGCCCCCCCCCTTGCTATGGGTAAGCTTTTTATGTAGTTTGTGTGAGTATTTGGTGTGTTTTCACTGTTTTTAGTTGGTTTCTTAGTGCGTGTTGTTGTTTGTTACATTATGGTTGGTTCCGAGGTGTTTTTTTTTCTCTAAGTCGTGCGTGTGACGTGTTTAACGGCTCGCCTCGCTACGCGAGGCTTGCCAGCCTAAGTGCTATGAGTTAACGGCTCGCTGAGCGCCTGCGGCGCTCATTGCCCAACTGCTACGGTTTAACGGCTCGCCTCGCTGTGCGCACCACGCAACACAGCGTGACGACAAATCGTAGTTGGACAATTATAATATGTGATAAACCCCTGGAAAGTCCTCATTTGCAATATACCCTTTTAACACGGTTTGACAAAAAAGCACATGGTAGAGCTAATAAGGTTCAGAAAAAGAAAAAAAAATCAGTAAGATGAAGGAAGGAATTCATTTATGTGGTGATGCTAAGAAATCTAGATCTACTTTCTTTGGAAAAAAAGCCTTTGTCAGATGAATCTTTCTTGCCAAAACCTTTTCTTTTTACAGTTGAGAAGAGTTCACTTTATAGGGACATGGAACAAATGAATACATTTCACATCTTCAGAAGTTATTTTTCCATAAAAAAAATATTCATTTAACCCTCTTTAAAATTAATTGACACTAACAGGCAATGCAGACTACACTTTAGTCTGTAAATTTCTGTAACTTGCACGGGGCAAGACCACAACAGCAGTACTGAACATTTCTTTGAGCTCTTTATATGAAACAAGAAAAAAAAAACACTGTGACAAGTACCCTATTTCTGATGCAACAAAGAATACCAATGGTTTCCAGGTCCAATTAAAAAAAAAGACAATCAGATTGTGGATCTCGTTACCAAAGCTGGTTGTGACAGCGATTCAATAAATAATAGAGTTTTGAAACATTTTTGAATAAAAAAAAACAGTGTCCAAAAGTTTGTCAATTAACTTTAAGTATGTAGGATATTGACTCTGGACACAACAGCCAGGTTTTGGGATCAGTAAGGATTTTTTTCCCCACCTAATGAGGCAATCGGCAATGTTTTAATGCTTTTTTTTTTGTCTTCCTCTGGATCAGTTTACATAATATAAAGATCTGAGGAAACCTAAGGCGGTTTGAACTTGATGGAACTTAATGGAGGCCGCAAATTCAGGCCCTCGCAAATCGAGGGGCCGCATTTGCGGAGGTGGGGGCTCTACGGCGCCTCACAACCGGTTACAAACGACCACACAAGCGGGACTTTGAAAAAACACAACAAACATGCAATGACTAATAACTACGGACTTACACAAGCCGCGGGACTCACACAAAAAAAATTACGGACTCGCAAAAATACGACCTTAATGGACAACCCGCACAGCGGCAAACATTAAGAAAAACCAAAAAATAAAATAAAAACCTTACCCACAGCAAGGGGGGACACCCTGGACCTCTGCAACACAAGTTACAAAGTTTAGACATTCGAAAATCCCCTAAGCGATCGAAAAAATGGCAGACGCAAAAAACGATAACAAGGCTACACGACCCCTAAAGCCGCAAAATTTTGCAAAGCACATACAACTTTTGCAAAAACCCCTACGACCAACAACATACACCATTAGCAAGGACGCTAAATCATACAAACCCGCCTACCACATACACATTCGCCGCCGTTTTACAACACTAACTTACAGAATGCGAAAGTACCCAGCTACACAAACGGCTTCCCCTCGCGCACGCAGCCTATTTACACTACAAACTGCACACATTGCTGACACTTACACCTTGGCTCAACAACACTGCAAATCTACATTATATGCTGCAGGAACATCAAAACAGATTGTTAGCTCTTCAGCTCATTCCTTGCTGCATATATTAATTACAAAAAGGTAAAGTATATTAATTTATGATTTCATTAATTAATTAGCATACAACAAAATATATATATACACAAAACAAACAAAAAAAATTAACACCACACTATCGCAAACAACCACAAAGACCTTCAACGCGCCACCCACAAGGAGCGCCAACGCTGCTCATAGGACACAAACCTTACAATTAGTGCAAAAGCGCCTATGATAACAACAAATACACCAACCCAAAGGCTCAAAATGAGCGCCAAAGGCTCAGCGCCAGACTCGCAATGAGCGCACAAGGATCTCAGACCATCAAAACACTTACTCTCTGTGGCAAACAGCATTACCTGGCTTACAATTTTATTGCTGTAATTTTTTGACGGGCAAGTCGCTAGTTCCTAAGAAAGAAAATAATATATGTGCAGTTAAACCTTTTCCAGTCAACAAATAATTGCTGCCTGGGCACCTGAGGTTATGATGTTTCTATTGCCCCTGATCTTTCCATTTGTCTGGTACAAAAGTGTTATGCAAGTAGCGGAACTTGTAGCGTAGAACATACCTACTGTAATATCAGGAACAAAATGGAGTTGTATACGCTGTCACTTCAAGCATAATCATTATATCATAAATGATGGTGTAATATTACATGTCCCTGTGTATCTCCCCCCCCCCCCCCGTGTCTCTTTCCCCCTTTGTTTCATACCCCCCTCCTTGTGCCTCTATCCCGCTCTGCCCCCCCCACCTCGGCACTATGCTGTGCATATGCGCCGCAGCACTGCGGCCGAAGCCGCGCATGAGCACTGCGGCATGTACGGAATCTGTACATATAGTTTCTAAAGTGCCCATGAGCTCCCTCTGGAGCGGTATGCACTCTTTGGAAACTATATTAGTGATTATTATAAACTACATGAAAATATGCCATTTTATGTCATGTATCCCCCCCCCCCCCCACATAAAAGCATCTTAAATATTTATTAAGTATTGAAATAATAATTTTAACAGGTTTTAAACATCCTAACTTTGACAAGGAAGCCAGGTCCAAATTTTCAACCACCATTGCTAAATCTCTTAGCAAAGAAACTTCTAGACCAATTTAATTTTATATTTGAGAAAATGCATCCCATGATACAAACTGTCAATGGCTGAGAGGTAATCATGTATTTCTCACTATAATCAAGAGCTGGCAGTAGGTGGAGGAACTAATTGCACCGGACTGCCCTAATGGAGAATATTAGGATGAATTAACAATATCTTACAAATTACTTCAAGTACATTAATCCATGTATATATTATGTTGCTGACACATATTCCATGGTGAAAACCCAAAAGAAAAAAAAAAATGAACTGTTTTAATAGGATCGCACACAAGATTTTACTTTGACTTGTAGGTGGTGTTATCCTTTAAAGTCAGAGAAAGTTTAAGTATCATCAGTGAGTTGTGTATTAATGCTCATGTCGAAATTTCCACCAATATTATTAACTTGCTATCAAAATTGTTCAGCTTCCCTTGTCTATGTGCTTATTTAGACCCCTATTCAATTGGCCAAATTGCAATTGAATGAGGGCATAAGAAATTATTGAATGAGATTATGTCAAACTGTGAAGTAATACAACTGTTATTACCAATATTCTCCTCAATTATTACATAGTATTCATTTAATATGTATTATATTAGGTAGCTATGAACAGTGGAATGCAGATAACAAAAAATGGGCTATATTCTTTTAGCTGCTTGCAAATGCCTCTAACCCGTACTTTTGGCTGCGGGTGTTTTTTTTGTTTTTTTTCATAAATGTTTAGATGTATTCTATTAAATCCAGCTTGCTGAACTTGTAAAGCCTGATGTTTTAAGTCTGATTTTAGGGAGCTCAATCATATGATCTGACAATATTTACGCAAGCTCATAATTTACTTCTTAGACACAGCCAATAGTAAATGAAACCATCATCATGATGTGAGTAAAACATGGAAGTTATATGTAATCTGCAATCAGAGCCTAATAATTAATTATTACCAATAAGTAATATTTGCCGATCGTTCTCACAATCAAGCACTCTAGCAATCTATAAAATACATTAGTTCATCTGTTTTAGTCCATGTGGGTTTCATGAAATTATTAACCCCTTGAGTCCCAACTCAGAAATAACATTTGAAAAAATATTTAATTGCATATTTGTGGGTTTGAGACCGTTGTGCAATTAATTTGAATGTATTTCCGTGCTTTTAAATTACAGTATTGTGTGTTTAATATCATATACTGCTCTAATAAGTGTCTGAAAAAGCCCTTGCAAGGCCTATTTAGTACTTGTAATATCTTTGACAAAAACATGATACTATTTACAGTGGCAGGTCAGACTTTATTTGTGAGCTAGCGCTACAAGTCTAATAGAATATTGATTTTATGTAACTTTATTTATTTAGAGCTCATAATATTCAAGCTGTGCCAAAACCAATGGAGTTCTAAGGCCGGTTTTGTGCCTTTGGCTGGCTTGTAGTGAGTGTGGGTGGGGAACCCGTAATCAGATTGCGAGTAGCTAATAGAATATGTGGCAATTTTCAGAGTGGTTTTAAGTGTGTATAAATTTATGAATTGGGCAATAGAATAGGACCCAATATTTGTATTGCCATGGTGTTCCCCAATCTGAATGTTTTGGTGAAACGAACAAAAAAAAAAAATATTTATTTTTAGATTTTTGTTTATTATATTCTTAAATAGTCATAAAAAAATCTCACACTGCTCTTTTTAAACAAAGACGGTACAAATCTGGAAAGACTCAGTCAAGTAACACAATTACTCCACTTTCTTTGTGACCACATATTCTTCACCATCGCAAGGCAATATTTTGTAAAGGTGTTTTAATGTCCTCATCGATCCATGCCATTATCATCTGGATAGTTCTTAAAGCAGATCCCAAGAAGCCTCTTGCAGTACTCCAACTCTTCCTGAAAAAAGAAAAAGAATGGTTCTGACTATTCAAACATTAATATTTAAATGTCCATAAATGATGACAAAGTAATGCATTAACTGCACTTATGACCAGAATATGACACTCCTATTCCCTGGGTAAGTAATAGTAATATTTAGAGCATGCTTGTCCAGTGTTATTCCTTGGGGCTGACCCAGGCCACATCTTTTAAGAATCTGTTTGAACATAAGTGGATCGATAATAACATTACAATTTACCTGCCTGTGTTGATAATTGCATATCCTAGAAAAGGAGCCTGGATCAGCCCTCAAGACTAACTCTGGACCAAGTAGAGCATTTCCCCCAAAGAACATAAACTTTTCTTGAGCTTACGGATAGGTAAATTCTTCCTCTCCACGTTTAACTCAACTGAGTTATCTATTATACCGATATATCACAATGTGAAAAACTACAGAAAGAAAGCATTAAAGGGCTACTGTGGTCACATTTTTAAGATTTGTGCTTCTAAAGGAACTTCCCTTGAAAATATGCAAAAATTATTATTATTTTTTTTAGAATATAAAAGAAAAATACAGTGGGCCTCATTCTATTAGCGGCCGCAGCCGTTGCGGGGCCGCAAGGACCGGCCGCAAGCTATTCGGCTATTCTATTCCCTTACGGCCGGAGGCTCCGGCAGGCTTGCGGCCGGTGCCTTGCTATCTCTTGCGGCCGCTCGCGCCAGAGGAAAGCCTTTGATCTAAAACGGCCGCAAGAGTTTCGGCCGTAAGAAATTCCTATTTGCAATTCAATTGCTCCGGGAACCCTCTCTGCAAGGCTAAAAACGAGCCGCTGCTTACTTGCAGGAAAGAGGTCCCGCTAGCACCAATTAAGCACATAAAATAGCTCAAATAAAGCCATCCTGCACTTTGAGAAGACTATAAAGGGATTTAAGGTGTTAGAAAAAATAGCACATAATTATCCTATACTCAAATCCGTAAAATATTTTATTTTTAATATCCGTAAAATATCCATGTAAAAAGTCCAGAGTGCTTGGAGCACCTCAGACCCGCCCACGCCGCAGCCGGAAAATAAACAGTTAATTTGAACTTGGGTTTGGGCTGATGTGCAAGCTTGAGAGTGGGTTTCTCATGTCCCCCAATATGATCCCTAGCATTTACAGAGCTGTACAGTGCAGGCTTGAATTTATTTTTGAGTTTTTATATTTCACAGCTTACGGCCGGTTCCAAGATATGCGGCCGGCCGTAAAAGGAGATCCTTGCGGGGCCGTATAATAGAATCGCGAGTTAACAGAACCCCCGCAAGGAATCGCAGCCTTACGGCCGATTTACGGCCGCTAATAGAATGAGGCCCAGTGTGTTTTGCTATCTTCTATTCAGCAATTTAGACCAAAAATGTTTGCTACACACACACTAAAAGAACTAGCATGTCAGCCTCTGGACACTAGCAACATCTGTTAAAATTAAGCATTTTCTCTCAAATTCTTATGGTTTACAAAGCTACTAATTGTTAGATTAAAACCTACTTCCCAGATATGACATTTTTTAACACCTTTTTATAAGTGTAAATGTCTGGCTTTAATATTTCCCAGTATGTGAATTCTAGCTACTTAAGAAAAGTTGTTAATGCCATTGTTATCTAATGATGGCTTTACAATGCATCAAGACATCCCAGTTGGAATTGATAATTATTAACATTACAAAACTATAATCCTTAAGTAATCTACTTCTACTAACTGCTCATTTACTTGTTACATTTAATTCCTTTTTTTTTTAAACCAAAAACAGTTATTTGCATAAACCCATCTAATTGTTTTCTTACAGACTGTAATTAAGTCTAAACTGTTCATTAAGTGTCTGACTAATTGTGAATACTGCTAGTTTTTGATCTGTCTGCCTGCCTCCCCATCTTATTCTCCAAGTAGTTGCATTGAGAAGAAAAAAATAATGTTTGGAGCTGAGATTATAGCTTTGCATAATAGCAGCTGAAGGGGTGTCGCTAGATCTTTCTTAATTATTACATGACTGTTATGAACCAAAAATAGAATTAAATTCAGTTTGGGATAAGGGCGAGGCAACCAAAGGGTTGTTACGGGTGTAAAGAAAGCAGACAGTTGTGGTAAACCTAAATAGAACACTAGTGGCAAAAGACATTTACAAGTTTAAATTATATTATTGAGTTCTGTTATTACTGATTTTAGGATTCTGTTCTGCATCTCTAGGGGTTGTTATGTTTACTCCATCCTCCTGTCCCTCAGACCATGCAGAGCACAAAGCCGTCAATCTCCATAATGCATCCACTGACTGCTGTGTGAATTAGAAGATGCGATATGGAGATTAACAGCTTGCTGACACTTACAATATTACACCGGGTGTTTAGAAGTCAGCTTTGCAATCGGACTTGCAATTCAGAAATGTAGAAATCCATAATAATAAATAAATCATCTGTTCTAGTCCATGTGGGTGGCCTGACATCTGTTACGCGGCCCGCAAGCATTTTTCGTCATTTGTAATAGTGTATTTTGTAGTTGGTATGTTCCTGTGTGAAAGTGCTACGCGTTTTTGCGCAGTCCGGAGTCGTGTAGCCTCGCTCATTTTTTTTTCCGAGTGGCGAAACTCGTCCAAAATGGACTTAAATTCTCATTCCACCTCACTCATGGACGTCCTGGCTGTTCCCCTATGCTGTGTGTGATGTTTTTGTAGTATTTTTTGTGTGTATTTAGTGTGTTTTTATTGTTTTTTCGGTCTGTGAGGTTCGGCCGTTACCCTTGTATTTTTCCTATCTCATATTTTATTTTATTTTTTTAACGTCCTGCGTTTGTCAACGGCTTGCAGGCTATAGTGTCCCTTTAAAGACTGCTTGCTGTCAATAAAAGCATAGTTTAGAGTTTCCGTTGCCAAATACATGTTCCTAATATTATATTTGTTTACAGTTATTCTGTTAATTATTTGTGGCAAATCAAATTTGCAGCAATACTGAGAATTTCATCAACAGCTTTTGCTTTATTTCTTCAGGGTGTTTGAGAATTAACCGTATAACATCAAGAATAATATTATTTTTTTTACCAGACATTAAACGTATTGCTGCTTCCACGATGAAAAATCATTTTATTTAATTGTTATTCCCTACAATGGAACATCGCTCAGCAACTCAACATATACAACTCTCACAGACTCATTCGTTTCCAAGCTGTTTATACAAATGGATAGCTCCTGTCTCATGGAAACATTATAAAGCCTCTTAAGTACAGTAAAGTAATTTATTTTGTTAGAAGACTTTTTGTGTTCCTAAGCCACTTACCGATCAATGTGCCCTCCCCACCTACCAAGAAATCAAAACAAATCTTTTTTGTCCAAAGTAAACCTTTGGCTTTTTTTAGCTACCCGCAATGGATTTGCGAGTCACAGCCTCAAATCACTGCGGTTGTCAAAAATGTAACTCCGTCCTCTCTCCTCCTTTGTTTCAAGTCCGCAATTGTTACCAGTGCGAAATACCCGAAATCTATATTTAATTGCAACAATTCATCAAGCACGTTATTGCCTTCAAACCCGTAAATGTCAAATGTATCAAAATATCCTATGAGTACTAGATAGGACTCACAAATGGGTTAAACACCTATTCGTAACACTGTAAAAGAAAATATAAACACACTACTGTATTTAAAAATACTGATAGAGCAATGAAAGACATCAGAATTAATTGTACAACAGTCTCAAGCTCGCAAATCTGCAATAAAAATGTATTTTTACGTTTTATTTCCATGTTATATTGATCCCAGGAATCAAGTAGTTAATACAGATCAGGCCACCCACATGGACTAGAACAGATGATTTCTTTATTATTATGGATTTCTACATTTCCGAATTGCAAGTCCGATTGCAAAGCTGACTTCTAAACACTATTTAATTGTAGTCTAAACTCCATGTTTTACTGACGTTATGATGGTCTCGGTCTAAATTGTTGCTTGCTTAATTGATGATGATCATGCCCCGAAATGCTATGTACGGATTCATGGTTTGCCTGTAATTGAGGGCTTGAGTGAATTAAAATACATCCAACTAGCAAATTTCTAACCCACAGACATATGGGCTGTATCAAGGTAATTACGGGCTTGGAATTAAATGGTGGCCATTTCCTAGAATATTCAAAAAGAGCACAAGGGGAATTGGAAGTGTATATGGAAATAGGTACATGGAACAGTTAATCCATGTCCTTTGAAGAAACAGACATGGTAAAAGGCTAAGGGCCTCATTCTATTATCGGCCGTAGGAGATGCGGGGCCGTAAGCTATTCTGCTATTCTATTCCCTTCCGGCCGGGGACTCCGGCAGGCTTGCGGCCGGCGCCTTGTTATCCCTTGCGGCCGCATGCGCCGGAGGAAAGCCTTTGATCTTAAACGGCCGCAAGAGTTTCGGCCGCAAGAAAATCCTGGTTGCTATTCAATTGCTCCGGGAACCCTCTCTGTAAGGCTAAAACCGAGCCGCAGCTTACTTGCAGCAAAAAGGTCCCGCAGGCACACAATTAAGCACATAATAAAGCCATCCTGCACTCTGAGGAGACTATAAACTAATTGTAGGTGTTAGCATTCATAGCACAACACTCCCCTACCCTCAAATCCGTAAATAATTTTTATTTTAATTTATGTCAAATATCCGTGGAAAAAGTCCAGAGGGCTTGGAGCACCTCAGACCCGCCCACGCTGCGGCCAGAAAATTAACAGTTAATGAAATATAGGATTTGGGCTGATGTACAAGCTTGAGAGGGGGTTGCTATTAATCCTCATGTCCCCCCATTATGATCCCTAGCATTTACAGAGCTTTACAGTGCCGTCTTGAATTTATTTTTGCTTTTAAAGATTTCTGAGCTTACGGCCGGTTGCAAGATATACGGCCGGTCTTAAGGGGATAGCCTTGCGGCGCCGTCTATTTGAATTGCAAGGTAACGGGAGCCCCGCAAGGAATCGCAGCTTTGTGGCCGATTTACGGCCGATAATAGAATGAGGCCCTAAATGTTTTTAGAAACTAAATCATACAGACTTTAATCACATATAATAGTTGTCAAACTAAGAGACGTCGTCACGCGAGGCAAGCCGTTAAGGCACTAAAACTTGAAGCACAAAGGCGCTGGGCGCCAAAGGCGCTCATTGCCTGCTCGCCTTTAAAAAAATAAAATAAAATAGGAGTTAGGAAAAATATGAGGTTAAGGGCCGAACCTCGAAAACCAAAGAACAATAAAAACACACTAAATACACAAAAAAATACTACAAAAACATCACACACAGCATAGGGGAACAGCCAGTCCGTGAGTGAGGTGGAATGCGAATTTAAGTCGATTTGGACGAGTTTCGCCACTCGAAAATCGTCTAAGCGAGAGAAAAAATGGCCACGAACCACGACCGCGAACCGCGCAAAACACTGCCAAACGCGTAGCACTTTCACACAGGAACTTACCAACTACAAAATACACTATTACAAATGACAGAAAATGCTTGTGAGCCGCGTAACAGATTAATAACATTACGAATCTACAATGGCGCTTTACACAACTAAACCAACGGTTTTCCCTCGCGTACGCAGCCTATTTCTAATGCACAGTTGGGACATTCATTACACTTTAGCATCAGAGCACCAACACTCAAACTGTACATTGTAAGCTGCCGGAAAACATATACAGATTGTTAGCTCTTCAGGCTATTGATTGCTGGATATATTAATTACAAATAGGTAAATTATATTAATTTATTCAAGAACTAATTCATTAAATATTAGTTAACTAAATAAATATATATATATATATATATATATATATATATATATATATATAGTTAGTGAATATCTATACAAAAACAAGGTCTTCGGTAACTAAAAACTTCTTTAAAAAAAAGATGCTATGTGCTTAAATAGAGCCCTATTCAACTGGCCAAATTGCAATTTAATAAAGCTGTATGGCGATACCGCGTTTCCTAAGTTTTTGTAGGCTAAGTCCCGTGTGTTTCATTGCTCGCAGGCAATGAGCGCCTTTGGCGCTCATCGCCCAAGTGCTTTACGTGTTAGTGCCTTAACGGCTCGCCTGTTATGAGAGCCTTTGGCGCTCAAAGCCTAAGTGCTGTGTTCCAAGTTTTAGTGCCTTAACGGCTCGCCTCACACGCAAAGTGTGATGACGTGTCGTAGTTCGAGAATTTTCCCCCTCCCCTGTGTCTCTTTCTCGGCAGGGAGTCCAAAAGTGAAGTTGCAAGCTAATTTCTTATTCAATCGGCGTCTTTTGGTGACCTCGCAATGGGTTCCGAGTTAGGGATTTGAATTTTTTTTCAAGCCCGTAACTCGGAAGCCGTTCAGAGTCCCCCCCCACCCATTTACCTTTGCGAGCCTTGACAGTTTTTTCCCAAGGCTGTAACTTGTAAGCCATTTGGAGGCCCCAAAAAAACGCCAACTGAATAGTAAATTAGCTTGCAACCTCACTTATGTGCTGTCTGCCTCCCCCTGCAGCCATCTCCTTCCCCCTGGGCCTATTGCGGGCTTTGCTCATTGCAAGCCGCCCCCCCTACTTTACGGGCCTCGCGATTAACGTCTTTGGCACTCATTGCAAAACCCACAATTAGCGGCTTTGGCGCTCATTGCAGGCCTCGGCCAACCCGCAACTTGTGGGCTTTTCAATGAGTGCCTTTGGCCATTTCCCGTAACTTTTGACATAGCGTTACAGACAAATTCGTAATTACGACAACTCATTATATATATATGTATAAGCTGACCCGAGTATAAGCCGAGGCACCTATTTTACCACAAAATACTGGGTAAAATGAGTGACTCGAGTATAAGCCGAGGGTGGGAAATGTGCTGCCCCCTGTGTCCCTCTTGTGCCCTCTGTGTCCCCCTCTCCCTTCCCTGTGTCTCTCCTCCCTTCCCTGTGTCTCTTCCCCCCTCTCCCTTCCCTGTGTCTCTTCTCCCCTCTCCCTTCCCTGTGTCTCTTCCCCACTCCTAATCCTTCCTCCTCATCCTCAACCTCCCTCCTCAACACCCCCCCTCCTCAACCCCGAACCTCAACCTCCCTCCTCAACCCCCCCATCCTCAAACCCTCCATCCTCATCCTCAACCCCATCCTCAACCTCAACCCCCCATCCTCAACCCCCCTCCCTCAACCCCTCTCCTCAACCCCCCTCCTCAACCTCAACCCCCCTCCTCATCCTCAACCTCCCTCCCTCCCTCAACCTCCCTCCTCAACCTCAACCTCCCTCCTCAACCTCCCTCCTCAACCTCCCTCCTCAACCTCCCTCCTCAACCTCATCCCCTAAATACCTCCCCCCCTGGTTAGAATGAGGAGGGGGGTTTAGGTTGAGGAGGGAGAATGAGGAGGGGGGTTTATAATGAGGAGGGGGGTTGAGGATGAGGAGGGAAAGAGACACAGGGGGTTAGAGAGACACAGGAGAGTTAGAGTGACATGGGGGGGGGGGGTTAGAGAGACACGGGTGGGGGAGAGTGACTCGAGTATAAGCCGAGGGGGCCCTTTTTAGCCTTAAAAAAAGGGCTGAAAAACTCGGCATATACTCGAGTATATACGGTATATATATATATATATATATATATATATATATATATATATATATATATATATATATATATATATATATATATATTGGTTTTACATGTGGACTCAATAAATTGATTAAGACCAGTGAGCAAGCAACTGAATTTGAACAAAAGTGCGGGGCTGAAGCTCCAGCCACTGAGCGATCTGTTTTAAAAGGCTGATCCTGAGTGTAACATTCAAATAGCAGCAAACATATCCCTTAATCCTTCACTGAAAGGTCTCAGTTGGTGCACCATCTTTATACACACTGCAGGCAAGTGAGCAGACAAATATACTTCATACAAAATCTAAAATCCCCATAAGCCTGTGAACTCTGTTGAAATTTTAAAAATCAACTATTTGCAGTGCCTTTCAAGCCTCTGTATGATGGAGCAGAGCACAAGTGGAGATTCCAATGGCCCTTAAAAATAATAATAATTAAAAAAAATAATACAAAATTAAGTATAGTTACCTGTCAATCAGTTTTCTGATCATCCCTCCATTCTCTAGCTTTTACCTCTGATCTTAGCATGCAATTATTACGAATTCCTATAAGGGGGTTGCTCATGCTCACATTGATTCTATGAAATGAAAACAATACCCTTTTCGTGAACTGCTATTTCATTGAAAATTCCTTTTTTTTTTTTTTTTTAAATACTACGTTTGAGTTTATTTTTCAATAATAAGATTTTTAGCAAAATAAATTGGCATACAGGCACACCCATGTATGCACACTCTTCCTGGGGAATGTATCCAACATTAGTAGCTGGATCACTGGATTTGACATTCTCTCTCAACAAGCCAACACTTGGAACTCGCTCCGTGTCATTCTCAAAAAAACAAAACAAAAACAAAACTTCCACATGTCCATGTACAAACAACAAGATCACATCCTTTTCCTGGAATTAAGTTGCACACCTTTTATTTCACAATTGTACAACTAGATGGCAAATTCGCATACCTGGAACTCCTCTTGTTTTTGCACCAATTGACATCTCTCTTTAAGAAACTCTTCGAATGCTATTTCAGGATTTCGGCACTCTGCCACACCCTGCGGGAAATCTATCACCAAACTAAAGAGAAGAAAAGAAACATGTCAAAGTATTATTACCAGAAGAAAATATGTGGACAACTACCAAAATTCAAACCATGTTACAAGATAATCCAACACTGACCATTAAAGAAACACTGCAGTTTAGAAAACTTTGCGTACAAACTATGTAGCAACATTAGCTGCTGGATAAGCCATGAGTATAAGAATATTTTTTTATCTAAGATTTCTAGGGCTCTAAGGAGTAACTTAAGTAAGCTTGTTTACTGTGGCTATTTCAATTACTATTAAATCTGAATTATTTTATGCAATCCCTGCCATATTAATAAGAGCAACACTGGTGTGCCCAAGAAGGGATAATGTACTGGGACTATTACACAAAGATAATTTAGTGGTTTTAATTTTAACAAAAAAAGAGCCCCTCTAATTTTGTTGTTGTGTATGCAAATGACCCTTAGGGTTTTCTCACCCTAAGGGTGACAGGGAGAACCAGACGTGGACTCCTTGCTCACTGTGGCTTAAGGAGTAAAGCTGCACCTCACCGACGAGGCCTACAGAGGTCGAAACGCGTCTGCGGTTTGCTTTTTTTTTCCCTGTTCAGGGTAGAATTGCCTGGTATTCTGGGACTGGGTCACTCTTTTCAATGGGATCAGACTGATATACTACAAGATATTTCTCCCTGTGAAGGGCACAAGTGGCTAAAAGAGGTTACTCAGACAAACCTACTTGGGTTTTGTCCATTCTCAGATTGAGCACCTCTAAATTTTGTTGTTGTGGTTTTAATTTTAAGCCAATATTTTCAGATTGCAGGAGGTTTCATCCTATGTAACAATTCAAATTAAGCAATTGCTGGCTACTGGAACTAATTTGCAGTTCAATTGGCATCTTTTAGCTACCCCCAAATGATTTGCGGGTTACAGGCTGAAAATCCCTGCGGTTGTCAAATTCGTAACTCAAACCCATCTAAGCCTTTGATCTTTCAAGCCCGTAAATGTTACAATCTTAAATAGCTATTCAATTGCTACAATTCCTCAAGGCCGCAATAGTTTTCACACCCGTAAATGGCAAATGTAAGAGAAAATCCTATGAGTATCAGATAGGACTCGCAAGGGGGTTAAACACCTGATCGTAGCACTGTAAATGCAAATAAAAAAACAATACTGCACTTTAAAAGACGGGGACAGCGATGAAAGACATTAGAATTAATTGCACAACAGCCTCAAGCTCGCAAATCTGCAATAATAAAAAAAAAAAAGAAGTTTTACGTCTAATTTCCGTGTTTTATCAATCTCAAGAAACAAGGAGTTAATACATATCAGGCCACCCACATGGACTGATATATTTTTATTATTTTGTACATTCCGGATTCTGAGTCAGATCGCATATTTGACGCTAATTGATTGTGCTCCATGATTTACTGACGTCATGATGACGGTCTCATTTACTATTGGACATTTCTAAGTGAGTAGTTATTGATCATGTTCTGAAATACTACTTAAGGGTACATAGTTTACAGTTTAGGCTTTTGGCCAGGTAGCTGCGGGCTTGTTCAATTGAACCGCTCTGTAACTGTTGCAATTTTCAAGCCAGCAGACATATGGGCAGTAGTAGGAAGTGCAATTGAATAGGGGCCAAGCTCTTCCAAACTGTAGTCATAGGAATAAAGTAGTCATACTACTTTATTCAAAGGTTTAAGTCCTTATGATTCAGTGCTCATGATTAAAAGCAGTATTTAAAAAATTCAACTAAACCCCATGGTCACCAGTACATGCCATCAGTCGTGTATGCCATTAAAAGGACCACTGTAGTCACTTTTTTCCCATTAGTCCTGCTGAATGTACTGACACTTTCATCTGCCACTTTTTGACTTAGCCTACAGAAACTTACTTTCTGTAATGTCTCCTCCTACCTAAGAAATAGATCAAAGAAAATGGTAGATTCAACACAGTATTCATGCATAAGTTGTTCAGCAATGTCAAACTCTTTGTGACCCAATGGACTGCAGCACACAAGCCACATCTGTAAGCCACTGCCCCTCTGAGCTCCATTAAGCTCATGCTCATGGTTTCAATTAACGCTTTCCCAGTATCAGAGCTTCCGAGGAAATCCTGTTTTCCCATGATATGGCCAAATATTTGAGCTTTAACCTTACGATCATATCTTCCAGTGAATAGTTCGGCTTGATTTCCTGTAATTGACTGGATCAACTTGCAGTCCAAGGAACCCAAAGTAGTCTTCTCCAACTCCACTATTCAAAAAGGCTCAATTCTACAGCGATCAGCCTTCTTTATGGTCCAGCTCTCACATCCGTATGTTACTACTGGGAATACCATAGTTCTTACCAAGCGGACCTTTATGAATAGTGTACTATCTTTACTTGTTAACAGCTTGTCCAGAATTGTCATAGCTTTCCTCTAGAAGAAAAGAAACTCTTTAGTTCCTACTCACTTTCAGCCATCAGGTTGTTGATATTTCTCCCAGTAATACAGATTATCGCTTTTGATTTGTCCAACCCAGCCTTAAGCATGGATGTATTCCGCGTATAACCTTAATATATAAGGTGACAATATACAACCATGTCACACTCCTTTCCTGATCTTGACCATTAGGTTATTCCATGTGAAACAAGAAGACACAGTCTGGTACCGCCCATCCTTTAAGAACTTGCCACATTTGGTTGTGATCCACATAGTCAAATGCTTTAGAATAGTGTATGAAGCAGAGGTAAATGTTTTTTCGGGATTGATAAACAGATTGACCTTTTGAGGTCTGCTGGCCATGAGTTTTAGAAACTTGTTGGCATAATGCAAGCAACACTTTCACAGCATTGTCTTTTAGGATTGTGAACAGTTCTGCTGGGGCCTCAACTCCTGCAGCCTTGTTATCAGCAAAGTTAACTAGGCCCATCTCACTTCGCTCTCCAAGATGTTTAGCTCCAACTCATTGAACATACTATTGAGGTTATCAATAATGTTAAGATCGTTCCTGTTTAGATATTCTGTGCATTCCTTATTTATCTGATCTGCTTCTGTTAAGTCCATAGCAAAGTTCCATTGGCATCTCATGTTTAAGCATGTCCAGTTTGCCTTGGTTCATTGCTCTAACTTTTTAAGGCCCTATGATGAATTTTTTGAAGCAGTGGATGATCCTTTCTCCTTAAGACACAACTGCAGCAGGGCATCCTCTCGACTTTGGCCATTGCGTCATTAGATCTGGTGCTACTTCCTCTGGGTTTTCCCAGTAATGTGTTAGACATCCTCTGACCTAATGTGCTCATCTTCTGGTACCATATCATTATATCTTTGGTTGTGCTTATCTATAAGACTGTCTTGGCAAAGATACAGGAGTGGGTTGCCAGTTCCTTCTCCAGTGGCCTGCCTATCTTGGGTGACCCTACTTGACTCATAGCTTCATTAAAGTACACAAGCCCCTTCATCACGACAAGCTAGTGATCAGAAGGGGATTATTGCATAAAACAGGTGGTACATTATACACTATAATTTCTTTGTTACTTTCGAACAACAATTTGACTTTTTAAATATCTGACTACAGTGGTCATTTAACAGTCGTGATTAGCACCACTGCCTGGGCAAGCAACCTCTAGATCCAGAGCCATTTGTGTCCGAGTAAATATCAATAATGCTTGCTCTCCAAATGTAGGAGGCAAGAGCAAATCATTTATCAGGATACACAGAAATTAAATAAGGAATAACTTTCCCTCACCACTTGCAATAAATAGATTATAGTTGTTTGTTCAAATCAGTCTTGATTTACTTAATTTATTTCTTGTACTCAAAAAAAAAAACATTAAAAAAAGCAATATTTTTGAATAACAGGCAAATAATCAAGGTATGTAACTTTTACTTAAATGTTAAACTTCTCACATCACTAATGTACATTAGGAGTTGCTGCTTCAGTAAATTCATGTCTGCTACTACAAAGTGTAAGCTGTGATTTTAATATACAGCATGTTAGAGGCTGCTGTATGGTGTCTTAGCCCATTGATCTTATTACCTGGGCCCTGCATTATTAGGCGGATGTGCTGCTAATGAGTATGTGTTGACAAGTTCAAGTAGTTTTTGTGTGATCAACTCTATTCATAGTAGAATTGTACTTTACAGTGTCTTTTGTTTTAAAAGAATTGGTACAGAGGCCATTTGTCTTCCATTAAGAACAATAAAACAAAAAGCTTTAAAAAAATATGAATCGAAAAAGTGGTGTAAATTACCTGCAGAGGGCACCTAGGACATACTCGTGGAAGGGGCCGTGCTCAGTACGGAGCAAAGAGACAAGCTGCTGTACCATCCCCATGGAGCAGAGAGTGCCTGTAAAATAAGAATTCTGAGTATCAAAAAGGGCATTCATTTAACCTTTACTGTCAGAGAATGAGGCTTTTATAGCAAATATATAAAAAGCCAGTAGGCGACTACATCTGCAGTTATGATAATATGGAGAAGTTAGGACTAACTACAAGGATAGAGTGAGTCACAACTACTATGGTGCCGCAAGAACATATTTATACACAGTCACAAAAGAACCATAAATATTAAAACAAATTGACTTCTTAAAATACGACATTCAAAGATAATGTATTAAAACAACAACAAAAAATCTATTTAATACACTATACAGATTGTCAGAATAGTAAGTGGAAAGACCACCCCCCAAATTAAAATTTACAACAGACCAGAAAAATAACTTCTTATTTACCAGTCAAACTGCAGCCAAACATGGATGATCCTATTTCTAGGTTGTATTGTGTTTTACCCGCTTTGTTGTGGGACACTCCAGCCCATAATATTTAGCGGTTTCCAATATATTTATCTTTAATATTTATGAATTTTGGTGTCTGTTCTCTTGAGAAATAACCGTTTCTCTCCCTTTTATATATTTGTTTACTTTTCCTTGAAAAGTGATGCAGAAGAAGACCTACATCCCCATTAAATTCCAAGCCTGTAGCGGCAACGGCACACCCGCAAAGCCTGCAGGCTTAAAAAAATTCTGCTGCGTTACACATAATTTAAAGAACACACATAGAGCTAAGTCACTCCATACACGGACGGATGAGGAGAACATGTGATCCTGGTAGGTCTTATGCATCATGCTTATTCTAGACTAAACAATATTCCCTTATTCTAGACTATGACATTACCCCCTGTAGATATTCCCTTGTAACCACAAGCCTCTTGCTCTCCCGGGATCCACCCACATCACACCCATGATATTGTTGTACAGTCTTGACCATTTCTGATTGTGCTCTGTGTATGAAATAAAGCTTTGTTATACCGTGTCACATTCCTATATATGTAAGCTAATAAGCCCTAGTTACTATGCAATAGATCAATACTAATAATAGTCATAACAGCATTAGAGATCATATAATAATATATATCATAAATAATCAACATAAAGGGTTAATATACATGCAAATGTCCAAGTAGTGATATTGTGGAGTATCAACATTCCCCTGAAGGCCTGATAGGAATATGACAGGTGATACTGGAGTGGGTTGCCAGTTCTTTCTCTAGTGGACAGTTTATTTTTTTAAAACTATGACTGGCCCCAACTGCCTCATCTTTGTTCAAACATTTTAAAGGAATGTGACAGAATAAGGTCCTTATACTTTTAAATAAACTGTCACCTAAACAGGAAGTTGTTTTAATGTTAAAGAACAATAAATGGATTATACATATGAACAGTTTTTTCCCCAAAGGTAAATCATCTCTGAACTATTTAGAATTGATTTTGGGTCTCCTGTATGCTACTGTGCTTTTCAGTATTCTGATGACTCAAAGAACATAATACAGATGGGAGAGGGGTCTAGCTGCTAAATAACATGTCTCTGTATTGGCCAAAATAAAGAACTACAGACTTCAATCCTAATTATCACATCAAAGCAGCTAATTAATATGTGTGAATTGCTCATGGAATTCCCCAGGATTGATTTACTTCAGAAAACAATGGATAACACATCATACACCAAGTTATTCATGCTCTTTAAGAATAACCTAAAAGAGTAATAATTTATCCTGGGATAACATAGTCCCTTTAAGTAGAGAAAAATATTAATATGTGTAATCACATATTATAATTGTTAAACTGCGTCACGCTTTGCGCTGTTGCGCACGACTTAGACGATGAGCGCCGAAGGCACTTATTGCCTGCAAGCCACGGCTAAGCGAGAAAATGAAAAGGCGGGTGAAAAAAAATAATAATTAAAACCAGGCTACAAAACCCCGGACCGCGCAAAACGCCATCAGACGAGTACTACTTACACAGGAACGTACGAGGTACAAAATACACTATTAGAAAGGATGGAAAATGCTTGTGAGCCACGCAACACATAGACAATAGCCACCATTTTACACCACTAACATTACGTATCTAAAATGACTAAAGCAACGGTTTGGCCTCGCGCACGCAGCCTATTTACACTGCACACTTGCCACATTGCTGTCACTTTCTCATCAGGGCAGCAACAGTCCAAATGTACATTGTATGCTGCAGGAAAATGAAAAGAGATTGTTAGCTCTTCAGGATATTGTTTGCTGGATATATTAATTACAAATAGGGGAAAAAATATATATATAAATAAATAAATACATATATATATATATATATATATATATACGCTAAACAGCATACCTTAGATTGTAAGTCTGCGAGTTTCTATCCTAAGTACTTTGGGATTTCACCATGGACATTGGATTCCTAGCTCAAAGACAGGGCCGTCCTTCCTTTGCTATATGTTCATTTGTTTTTATCTTTGTCTGAACGTAATGTATGTACAGCGCTACGGAATAGGTTGGAGCGTTATAAATAAAACTATAATAATATTTGACACTGCTGTGACTTTATGAATACATTAATGCTTCGCACTTCCTATACATTTGTTCATTCAGAATTATTAACGTACATTAGTTTAATAAAGTATTAATTAGTAATGTAAAATAAAAATGTAAACTTTCCACTGCACTAAAAATTTTTTACATTTTTACACTGCAGTTAATATATATCGTGCAGAAGGTGCTCAGAGGAGCAAAAGTACATGAGAGGAAAGGCTTGCAATGAGCGCCGAAGGTCCTCAGAGTAGCAAAAGCTCCACATTGTGTGGCAAACAGCATTGCCATGGCTTCCAATGTTATTGCCCCGTCATTTTTGAAGAGCAAGTTGCTAATCACCAATATAGTTTGTGAAGCATATGTAACGCTCCAGAAACTATATGCACAGAATTACGTACACGCTGCAGTGCGCACCGCCAGCCGCGCATGGTCAAAGCGTGGTGCCAGCCGCCACACAAGGAACGGGGGTGGGAGGGACAGAGAGGGGATGAGGGACAGAGAGAGGGAAAGAGACACAGGGGAAAGATACAGAGGGGGAAAGGGACACAGGGAAGGGTAAAGGACTAGTGTTTAATATATGTTTGCATTGTTTAACACATTGACAAAAATAAATAATTGTATGGCAAATATATTGCACTGAGAAGCGCTTCAGACAAGTAAAAAGACTTATGGAAATAATGACGCCCTGGGGAAGGGTTATATATATATATATATATATATATATATACATATACACACACACACACACACGAGCATGCATACACATACACACCTACGGTAACCTAAAAAATACGAGGTCCGCATTTTAGGACCTTCTGGCTCCTGACTTAGTTAATAAACTTGTTGTCCCCCCCACCCCTCTTTACCTTTGTGCTCTGGGTGGCTCTGTAGTAAATTCTGCAACAAGAAAGCAGACTTAATCTTTAGCTTCAGCACATCACTTTGCATGGCTCGCATTAGCACAGAGAATCCGTCCAGTTTTAGGAACTCGGCCAGCCCGGCTTCCTGCTCCCGCACCAAACCTGTATGTAAAAAAAAAAAGCCATTACCAAAACAACATTCATACTCATATTCATGGTAAAAAAAAAAAAAAAGTGACAATAAATTAAATACATAGATTTATTCTGAGGTAATAAAATGCAGTTTCTTAAATAAAAATCAAGAACATAAAAAAATAGGAAAATTACTCAATACACATCAGTTAAAAAGAGATATTTTTAGTATATAGGATGCTGTTATGTATTTTATTTGTCCCATGCTTTTTTTAAAATATTGTTTGCTTGCTCCACCCCCCCCACCCCTTTATTTCCAGTGCCCTACCACCCTAGTCCCTCCTGCCCCTCCCTCGCTCCCTTGGCCTCACCAGCTCCTGTGTTTATATTGCTCTTCTGCCTGCGCGTTTTTTGGTCGGGGCAGGGAATCCGAAATGACATCAAACACACATGACGTCAGTAAAGGAAACATATTCAGGCAAACCATAGAAAGGGACTGATATGGCATGCATTTTAAAAAATATGAGATTTAACTTGATCTGGACAAAATTATGTTATCTAAAAACACAGCATAAACACAAATTATACTTGGCTCTATAATATCATGACCACGCAAATTAATGGAAAAATAAGAGTAATTATTTATTTATCTGAATTTAAAACAAGACACTTACAAGAAATGGCAAAGAGGGACTTAATCCTGACTTCATCATTGTAGTCAAGGTCCATCAGGTGCAATAGTTTCTTCATGGCTCCAAGGCTCAGCACAGTCTCCTGAACAAACGGCACATTTTGGCTGCAGATGCCAATTAGCTCAGCAGATTGCCAGCGCAGTTCAGCCTCCGGGGAATCCAAATAGTGACTCAGCAGCAGGTTCATCCCACCGATTTTGCAGAAATCTAACAGAAAGTACATACGGAAATTATATGGAAATAAACTACTCTGACTTCTTCCAGTACATTTAAAGTAAATCTTAAGATTGATGTACAGGTACAACATTGATTATCCAGCATCTGATACTCCAGCACCTCTTTTAATCTGAAAATATTTTAATTAGCATAAGTTGTTAATTGACTTAACTTAAAAAGGTATATCTACACGTTTCCTGGATTTCAAATGTTTGGCAAGAAACAGGCACTAATTATCAGAAAAAGATGTGTTATATAGATAAGTTCAGTGTACTTAGAAAGTTATAGGCAGGAGAGTAAAATCCAGATTTGCACACCCGCCAGAAGCTTACATAACGAATTATGCATAGTAAGACAGCGAAGTACGAAGCACTTGCTGCTGGATGGAATCACATGATTGGGCGGAGTCTGAGCTCACAACTGAATGAGAGCATAAGGATAGAGAAAGATACTATATATCCCAGGCTGCTTAGGAACCCCAGAGTATGATACAAATGTATCAGCTAACAAAACAACAAAGTCAGAGGTGCTCAATCAGAAAACGAACTAACCTTAA